>JBBMOI010000001.1:29822500-29867500 GCA_038088405.1 Porites divaricata | reverse complement strand
AGCATGGCCGCCTTGTCTCGTGGTTGCAAACCAAGATTGCCTCTTTTGTGGTCTCATTTAAAACTTTTGTCCCTCTTTGTCACCTTATTTGAGTTTTTGGAGAACCTTTGATGGATTCTTGCCAGTTTCTCCAATTTGCCCTTTTCGTGAAAATTGCCAGCTGCCAATAAGCCTCTTTTGTTGTCCCATTTAAATTTTTTCCCAGACCCTTGATGAATCCTTGCCAAATTCACCAATTTCGCAAAATATGTCATTTTCGTAAAACCCACGATCATCGACATACCTCTTTTTTCATCCTGTTTTAATTAGGGTTAGAGTTATAAATATTTTATAAATTCTTGTCGAATTTGCCCTTTTCGTGAACAATAGAAAAGTGAAAAAGCTAACAGGGATAATTCGCCATTTTCACATCTTCCATAATAGGCCTTGTTTTGCATAAGCAGTCTTTAATTTCTCTTGGAACGATTGTAATACCCAGGGGAAATAAAGGGCAAGGGTCATGGAAAAATTTGGGGGGGGGGGGGGGGCAAAGAAGGCGTGTTATGGGAGATGTGAAAATGGCGGATGCAGAGTAAACAATCGCCTTTCTTTGTATACGCCACTTCCACATTTCCCATAATGCGCCTTATTTTCCCCCAAAATTTTGCAAAAGCAATGTTTTCAATTTCTCTTGGGACGGCTATAATACCCAGGAGAAAATAAGGTACAAATAAGGGGAAAATAAGGTGCATTATGGGAAATTTGGAAGTGGCGTATATTACATTTTTTTAAAAAAAGCTAGTTTGCTTTCGTCTTCATGATTTTGCACGATTCCCATAATGTATGCCTTCTCTTCTTTATGAGATGCTTCCCAAAGAGAGGTCAATTCTGTCGTTACTATACTACTTAAATAAAGAGGCACAGCTTTTGATGCACTTTGTACATGAACAACGGATTACCCCAATGATTCAGACGCTAGGGCCGTTTATTCCTGGTATAAACTGGGAAATTCAATATTTAGGCCAGGTCACGTCACTATACCAATTACCGGTAAGCCATTTAAGGCCTCCTTTATATGTAGAAACGTTGTCCAGGGTATAAGGGTTTAGCCGTCCTGGGTGCCAACGTTTTGCGCATTTACGCTCGGCTAGAAGGATGCCGCGCTTAGACCGATGACCCTTTCGATGGTAGGGGGCCACCGTTTCTCCACACAAACACTTTGACTGAGCATGCGCGCTTGCTGTTTTAGATAATCAGAGCGTGCGTGCGCTGTTAGCTTGGGCAAAGGGGTCAGTTTTATTCTCATAAAATTGATCGTTAAAGGAAGAGACACCCTTTTTCCGGGATAATTTTTCTTCATATAAATGGGGCCTATAAAGTCAGTGCTACCTTAGCTTCCCCACCAACCTACAGCCTGTGGTCAAGCAGGGTACGAGGGCACGCAGGGGGACTTATTTAATGGTGGATGAACTCGTTATAATACAATAGCCATCCCTACAGGCACTGTCAAACCTTCAGTTATAGACGAATATATAAAGCAACTAGTTAACCCTTACAAAACTAGCTCTGGGTCAGTCTATACATCAGGCAAAAAACTGCATGCTATTTAACCTTCCATAAGCTTAATATAAAATTGTTCATTTCTCATGCATGTCTTGATACCCCTGTACCCTGACAGAAAAGGAGGGGCAACCCGCACCTATTTGAAAGATTGTTTGTGATTTGTTGGGAAAACAATAGGGATTGTCACAAAACAATGCCCCTATCCCCGAAAACAATGGAGGTGCAGATTAAAGGGGACAAGTGAAATAAGAGGTTTAGAACGGTGCAGGTCTACTGGAAAAGGAAGTGCAACAGAGATAACATTCCCCACAGGTTAGCATCTATAAGCAAACGTTCAGATACTGTAAGTATGAGAGGAGGAAAATTGATTCAGGAAAAGGTTAAGATCTGTTCATTCAAAGAATGGTATTCTCTTTTAAATTTTCAGTGTATAGCTGAAAAAAAAAAAAAAATCCACGTGATATGCCATTTTCCCAGTAAGTTAATACATTATAATATTTGATACGTGATTTCACCAGCCTTTGTGATGGAGATACGTAGAAATAATAGCAACACATGCACAACTGCTGAAGAGACGTTATACAAAAAATAGCAGTTTATAAAATACAATTGGACAATACTAATGAGCACATAAAAAATCAAAATTGCTAGCAAATAAAAAAGGAAAGCACCTAGCACTTGACTTCCCAATTGGTACCACTTCATGTAAAATCTCTCCCAGGATTAAAGGTTATGAGAGCCAATATCCCTGCCGTATAAATTCTTGCCTTAAGTTTGTTAATTTATTGACACTTGATTTAATAATGAACGATGAATGACAGAAATTTGAGGAATCACGCCCATAAATTTATTTTTCAGGAAAAATGCCATCTTGAATTTGGAGCAATTTAATAAAAGCTGGTTAAAAAGTTAAGGTGTATGTTTCAAAATTACCTGACTCTTATGAGGAACCCAGCATTTAATTAGAGATACAATTTTCCTTTGACTGCCTACCATCGTATACAAGTACTAAATATTTACAGATCTTTATGATTTGATCCCTACCCTTATCCTCTCTTTCCTAATGTTAATATCAATACTACCAAACGTTGATTTATTGAACCAAATATCATGACTCAATTGTTTTCCTTTTCTAGTTTGTGAAAATATTGTTCTGTGACAGGGTTCTGTCCATGGAAAACCTGACCTCCCTTCTGAAGAGAGCATCTTTAGGTACAAAATCTGCAAAGATAATGGTCAACATTAGGACCTGTTGATACTTTATTTGGCAGGTATTTAAGTATGGGGTTGGTGGGCTGAAGCATTTGAGAATGGGGTACAAAAGTGACTTATCCATCCGTAGCTGAAAATTCTAACCTCTATGTAATAGTAAATGTGGAACCTGCATTTTGTGTTCGATAAAATCAAAATACCCAGCCTTTTACCTCCCTTCCCCATAACATAACTGCTAATGATGACTTCCATGTGAAACCAACTCTTGCACATTGTAAGTGACCACCTCCCATAATTGATTAGGGATCCAAAACATGAAACTTTTTACAATCAAAGACTCTTGTAATATCCTACACTACTCTTACAGTATGTACTGTAACAATGCTTTTCTAATATAGCAGCTGTGAATTCAAGAAACCTCTCAAATTCATCTGAACTCGAGTTCCATTAACAGAACACAAGATAAAAAAAGCAATGGTCATCCTTCTACCATTTAGGCCTGCCAAGGGTTAAATTGTTTGCTAAACTGGAATATGTTTTCTTGCAAAATAAGATCGAGTCTATACTAAAGATCACTAAAGGGGTTTATTGGTAAGGTGAGGAAGAAAACATAGGCAGGAAGGTCTTGAACACGTAAGCAGGTAAGCAATTTCTGACACACTTCCACTTCAACTTTAACCAATTGCTGCTGAGTTAAAGTCACTACAATTATGAGGAAACTGAGACTACTTAATTGGTCCTGAGAAGAAACCACATTCTTTGATGATACAGCAGGGTACTAAGGTTACAACCTTGCTCCTGTTATTTCATTATTGTGCTCAACTACTTTCTGCACCTGTTCCTCGACAGCCTAAATAAGTGAGGTTTACTGCATCAGCCTAATCAGAGAAGAAGACAACCTGCTGTTTGCGAGATCTTACCAAGCTTGGATTCGCAAACGACCTAGCACTTGTAGCAGGACTAGAAGAGGTTAGTAGAACTTGCTGTCCACACATTAATTTCATTAGGTGCTTTTACTCATCATTGGGCCAGTAGTGAACAACCAGCAGCCATTCACCAGTACTTTGAAATCCGAGATGAGCTCTCAGTACATGATGGTGTAATATTCAAGGGCCAGCGATGCATCATACCGCAGACCCTAAACCAAAAGATCAAGCAGGTCTTGAACACGTAAGCAGGTAAGCAATTTCTGACACACTTCCACTTCAACTTTAACCAATTGCTGCTGAGTTAAAGTCACTACAATTATGAGGAAACTGAGACTACTTAATTGGTCCTGAGAAGAAACCACATTCTTTGATGATACAGCAGGGTACTAAGGTTACAACCTTGCTCCTGTTATTTCATTATTGTGCTCAACTACTTTCTGCACCTGTTCCTCGACAGCCTAAATAAGTGAGGTTTACTGCATCAGCCTAATCAGAGAAGAAGACAACCTGCTGTTTGCGAGATCTTACCAAGCTTGGATTCGCAAACGACCTAGCACTTGTAGCAGGACTAGAAGAGGTTAGTAGAACTTGCTGTCCACACATTAATTTCATTAGGTGCTTTTACTCATCATTGGGCCAGTAGTGAACAACCAGCAGCCATTCACCAGTACTTTGAAATCCGAGATGAGCTCTCAGTACATGATGGTGTAATATTCAAGGGCCAGCGATGCATCATACCGCAGACCCTAAACCAAAAGATCAAGCAGAAGCCATACCACTCCCTTATTGGGTCCAAGGTTGTTTATATAGAGCACGGGAGACAGTGTACTGGCCAAGCACAAATGCTAGAAATCACTGACTACATCCAGAAATGCGACGTCTGAATGTCACTTCAGAGTAACTAGACTAAAGGACCACTTATCTGTCATGAGCCCACATTAAGGCCATGGGAGAAAGTTGCCACTAACATCTTCACATTTGATGACAAGAATTATCTCTGCACAGTAGATTACTGCTCTGGGTACTTTGAAGTGGATCAGTTGCACAGCAAAACAGGAACTGTCATCATAGAGAAACTTAAGAGACATTTTGTCACACATGGAACATCTAATGAATTGCTAAGTGGCAATGAACCACCCTTTAACTCTGCAGAATTTGAGAAATTTTTGCAATCACCTGGGACTGAACATGTAACCAGCTCCCTGGGCTGCCGCCAAAACAATGAATGAGTAGAAAACACAGTCAAGACTGCAAAGAGCTTAATCAAGTAAGCCAAAGCATCAGGAGCCGATTATTTTCTTTCTCTACTAACCTGGAGAAACACCCAACAGAGGGGCTGAGCACCTTGCCAGCTCAGCGTATGTTTCGGTGAAATACGCGAACCCACCTTGAAGGAGAACTGACCATTGGTGAAAGGTGAGACAGTCAAAGTAATGCCACTTCTCTGTGACAAGAGCCAGACATGGTTCAAAGCAGAAATAGAAGAACTAGCAGATGTGTGATCCTATAACATGAATCTGACAGAAGATGGAAGAAACCTCAGCAGAAACTGCAGACATCTCTGCAGGAGCAGAGAGCCATTCTATAGCTTACAACCTAGTGAGGCTCCTGTAGCCCTGCAACCCCCTGATATGGTCGCCTATCTAGAGAAAGTCCAAAGACCTCACCCAACAAAGGGTCAGTCATTCCCAACAGTGCCATCTTGGGGGAACCAGTCTAAACAGCCAACCAAAACCACTGTTGCAATACCTAGCAACGCCCAACCTCTGTGCACGACAAGTAACAAGTCTCAGCTAGTTGAAAATGGGATCATAAGAGCTGGTTGGTTGCCAAAGCCACCTGGCTATTTAAAAAAACTTAATGCTTGACTACACCTGATGATTGTAGGAGACAGTTAAAAAATAGGGTTTTTTTCTCGTTCTTTTTCTTGCTTAGACATTGAGCACTTTTAAAACTGTTGACTTTGTTCAAAACGTTCTGTGTTCAGTGTTTTGGCCGATGTTGTTATGCTTTCACTAGTTACAGTGTATTAAGTGCCCACTGTGCAATGAAGTTTTTTTCTATTTTCATTTTATTTACCGGGGTAATAAAAAAAAGAAAGGAAAGGTGTCATGGTAAGCCTGTGGTGGTACATTGTAACCCATATGACCTAAAAAACAGGTGCTTTTGTAGTAGCTTTGAGATGGTCACTAAAGATTGAATTTGTCTTTATTGAGCATTTGAGACTGCTATCATTACACTAAGCATAAAATTGTGCAGAGTCTCTGAGAGCTTTGATCTTGTTGAGAATTTAATGACAGCAAGTGTCTTCGGTGAAAAGTCAGTCTCCAGAAAAAATGCATAATTTTCTTCCTGGTAGACCTTCTTTGTTGCATGTGACCACCTGGAAATTCTGCACAATTTCCAAATACTTCTTGTGCACAATCAACAGCCACAAAGATGTTTCATTAGGCTGGTAGAAGATTTTGAGTGATAAATCATCTTACCATAACTTTATCGAGTAGTGAATGTTACTAGCTAATGCATTTTCATGCACACCATAAAAAAAGACATCATTTATGCAAAGGACAATATTTAATCACTAGTGCATTACACTGGGAAAATATATACATACATTGTATCAATGAAGCTTATCAGCCAATCCAAGCCTTTGTTTGCTTCTTTTAATCCCTGGTTTTCTTTCATGCCTGTAAAAAAAAATTGAAAATGAAAAGAAATTATAACTCAAGAATTGTTTTTTTTTCATTAACATTCTAAAATTCATGGACAAGAGAACTTTTATTACATGTTTCTATACAGCTACAGAGAGTGTCTACAGTAATAAAGAAAAGATATACGTAACCTCATGATAAAATTATGACAAGATGTGAGTTTGTGCTATCAGGACAAAGCAGCAATTGCCAGAAGTCTGTATTTAATTATTCTGAACTTCAGAAGTACATGTATATTAAAAAGTATAAGAAGCCCGTCTGTCTAGACTTTGTCGTTAAAGTCTGCTTCGCTGTGTGAATTGTATGTTTTTGCCTCCAATCTCAACAACTTTATTCTTAGTGAATTGCGCAGATGTCCTTTCTGATGGATTCTAATGTTTTTTCCAGTTCGTCAGAGTTTCTTGAAGCTTTTAGTAAAGGAAGTTGAGCACATGCAGTTTCTAGCTATTACATAAAGATGCATGCACTAAACAATTAACTCCCTGATACATTATGTACATCTTTATCAAGAGAACATTGAAGCAAATAGGATTTTCAAGAATAAAATTGAGGACAAGCTGAGAAAAATGCCCAGAAATTTATCAGAACAAAATCTATTTGGTTTTCATTGATTTATCATATGTCATGTGATGATCTCAGTGCTTGCACAAGTTATGGGCATACTGTACATACTCTTGTTGGCTTTCATAGGCTACGTTAACAAACAGCAGAATATCAAAATCTACATGTACTCATTAGAATCTGATGAAATTTGGCAGAATTCCTGTTAATATAATTCCACTTTATATGAAGGAAACATAAAAAATTAAAGTTGAACAAACTTTAAGGAGTTTGTCACACTCAGTAGAGTATAATTACTTTTTTCTCACTACACAGTGGCCACAACTCTTAAGGCAAAAGTTTGGAAAAATTAAATATAATACCTCTCATTGCTGATTGGTACCATTTACATGTACCACATGAATAGGAAAATGGAAATTAGAAATGTTGATGTCGGGTAAGCAGGCATTTTGTGGGGAGGAAGGATATACAACTCCCCTAAAAATACTGTGAGGGAGGCTAGGTTACAGAAACAAAATGAGACAAATTTTGAAGAAAAAAGCTGAGGAGAATAAAGGTATGGTATTTAATACTGGATAATTAACGAGGGAAGGAGAGTGGAATTTATCTAACTCACCTATTAAAAAATCTTTGAATAAAGTTGAAGTTAAGTTCATCTACATTTTAGCATAACTCAGCTGTAATGTGGTGCTCTGGTAGTGCACTATTCTTCATAAAACAGACCAAACCAAGCACTGTAGATTTTAGTCACAAGTACATAGCTGTATGAGTACATTTGTGTAAGGTCTTCAGCATGCACAGTTGCTACATTATTTAATAACAATTGTTTGATATCAACCTGAAACTACATAGCAGACCAAAGTCCTTTTTATTTGCCTCTTTCAAACTGCCCATAATACACCTTGTTTACCCTTGTTTATCTGATACACAGTGACTCAAGTATCACATGTCTTGGAGGAATATAGGAGGTGGCTGAACAGTATGACAGTTCACAATGGTAACTTTAAGAACAGGAATTGTATACGTCCCCCCACGACTAAGAACCTGCATTTTTCCAAGTTAGTCTAAACAGGTTCTTATAGAAATGGTAGTAAGCACATTAGTTAAGGCTATTTAGGTTCTTAAAAAGGTTATTATTTTCTGAAGAAAAAAAAAGAAATACATGTACAGCTAAGAGTATTTAAAAGTGATTCAACTTATTATTAAATGGCTTGCTGAAAAGTGGGCCCAGTTCATAAAATGCCTTCAATTTTTTCTCCGGTGCGTATTTCTAGCAATTACTGGTGGGGGTGTGTCATCCTACACTTCAATTCCTAACCCTAGACTTATTTCAGACCAATACCTATTAGGCAAATGTAAGGCAGTACCCTTCCAAGATTTTTTGTTCACAGAACGAACACTATCAATAATTATTAACTGACAAGTCGGGGCGGTATTCCTGGGAATTCATGGTGGGGGGAGGTGTGTTGTCTTGCTCTCCAAATCCTGACCCTACACCTTATTTCAGATCAATACCTCTGAGACAAATGTAAGGGAAAACTCCCCCACGAATTTTCATTGTCTAAGTTACTTATGGTGATAAACACTTCCGGCTGCAATAAATGAAGATGTTTTTGAAGCTAGAGTACTATGCTTTTTCATTGCCTCCTTCAAAAGTTGCTACAATGAGTACCTTTTGTGATTTTTCTTGACTTTTTGTTAAAGTTTAAACCTTTTGATGAGTTTTTTCCCTTCCAAAACATGATTGCAAATCTCTCTGTGTGTGTAAGTACATCCATTGAATAAAGACATCGCTCAACCTATCATTGGCACTTTTTTCAGTGCGTTTTACAAAAGATAGTAGGATGGGTCGCTTTGAGGTTTGTCATTGCTTTATGTTGAAGTAGAATGTGACAGCCAATGTCTCTTTTTATCATATTGCAATTCTTCCTCTGCATGTGAAATACCATTCCTTACAGGAAAGGAATGTCCCAGAAAATGTGCTCATTGTAGATCAACATGTCAAAAAAAAATATGGGTATATATTCACTAGGAGAGTTAGAAAGGTTTTAAATGCAATATCAGACAAAAATGAAACTTAAATTTAATTTGCTTTGTTAGTTTAAGAACCTGAATTGAGAAAGGTACTGCTTGTTAACAGCAGTTTATGACCAGTAGAACGACAAGAATTTTTGGAATTTCTGGTTAGGTCAAATCAGTCAAGTTATGCTGTCACACTTTATTTTGGGGGGCAGAGGGATTGGCAGAGGGGTGCATGAAAAATTAATAATGCTTTTTGTTTCTTGCTTAGAATGTCTAACTTGCTTACTTTTTTCATAAAATTATGTTGGAATTATGTGAAAAGTCACAGCCCTGATTTAAAAATGGTACTCATTTTTCTTGTTACAAAAGTCTTTCAAAAGGGTACAAAGTTCAGATGTGTTTATGTTTAACTCTCACCTGAGATGCTATGTCATAAATGGTCAGTGACAATGTGGTGGCCTTGACAGTTGCAAAGACACCCTCTCCCAGGAAAAAAAAAATCTGCAAACCAAATTAGAAGTTATGTAAAAATGACCATAAATTAAAAAGAGGAACTAAAGCATTGACCTCACTGGCATATAAATTTCAGTTGGAGTGACAAGGCACTTATGTCTCCAAAGAGAATTCTGAATGTTGACTTATCTGATATTTACCTAGGTGTACAGAATTTTTTCCACAGATTTTACACGTAGAAGCGGTCAGCAAAGATGGCGGACGTGTTTTGCTTACTGTGTGTGATATGTCTTCCGTTCACTACTTAATGCAGATTTTTACAGCGTTTTTCTTTATTTTTTGGTGTCTCCATGCGTCCGCTTATGTAACAAGTGAAAAGCCATCAAACGGCAAGCCTTCTCTAAAGGACCTTGAGTCGCTGTTTGATAGCAAACTCAAGCCGATTCATTCCAGGCTAGACAACATAATATTATTCAAAAAAGTTGATGACAACTACAAGGCTCTACAAGCAAGACTTGATTCACTTGAGGCAAGGAATGTGAGCTTAGAAGCCGAAAATGCTAATCTGGAATGAACTCGATGAAAGTTTCAAGTGTTGTACTTCTAATCAATTTAAAAAAGAACTAACTTCGCATTTCATTACTCTCTATTAATCTTTACTGATATTTTGATGGTTTATACACATGTTTCTATCTATTTGTTTTGTTCTGTCCTGTATATTTACTTTGGTACCAAGTTTATGATATTTATGTGTACCATTGTATTTGTTGTGCCTCTTTCCTGACTCTCACATTTTTAATTATCATAATAATTACGGTCACCCAACTAGTTTAGCTTTTTAGTTATTTTGAGTGTCCCGCTACTATGTAATTATAATTATAATCTTGTAAATTCTTTTAGTTGTTTACAGTAGTAGGAATAAACTGTTGTTGTTGTTGTTGTTGTTGATATGTGAAATTCAGCATGATAGTGAGTCCAGGACTTCTGTAGCTCTTATGCTCAATTTTAAAATACAAAATCCCTTAATGGAAATCCTGCTACACTGTATATTGGACAACTAGAGCTGGTCCCTGCTTTACTTTACTCACTTTATAATTAAGATTCTCTAAAAGACCGACATCTCTTTAAAACAGATGCTTTTTTCTGATCCCAGAGGTGTCCATCTTAAAGAGTTGAGGCTAAACCGCACTCACATTTCTTGCAGAATTTTGATCCAAAAAAGTCTAACAGCGTCATCTTCCAAATCAAAAGCAAAACACATCCACATTGAATTTCCACATTATTATTCTTAGCCACTTTCAGAGAGTCATGCAGTCGGTTGACTGAAATAAATGACTGCACTAATCCCGAAACAATTGCTATTTGGAGGGCCCTCATATATACAGAAACTCTTTAACCTAAACTTTGAAATAGGTTCTCAATTTCTAAAATCAAGTGTTAATATATTATTTTCTGAAGGAAGACTTCAAAATCACCATGAACAATGCTTCAGTTTTTCTTGTTATGGTCAGTTTTTACATGCCCGGTTCGGTAAATAAGCTCAAGCAGTAACTTAACTTACAATTTGCAGCAAAAGCAAAAAAGCTCACAACTTCACGATCTATAAAAACAAGAGCTAGCCTAGCTTGAGCTTATCTGCACCATGACTAATCCTTATATAAAAAAAAGCCTTTTGAAAGAACTGCAAATAACACCTTAGCTCAGAAGCTCGAAAATCATTGCATCTCTTCTTCTTCTTACTGGATCATTCTTCTAGCTACTGTCCCTCTTCCAACTCTTTATTTGGGCACGAGTTCTAGCTCTCCAACATATGAACATATGCGTTGACCGAGGAAAGTTTCGAACATAATTCGCACTTCTGTAAAATTCTCACATCAGCCAAAACGCTGGATCAGGAAAATGAAACGAACAAAACTCATACTACAGCCCTCCCCTAGTTGGGAAGTCAAATGGTGAAGACACGATCACAACGCACATTGATTGGAAGAAACAAAAACCCATTCTATTGGTTGATAGGTGAGAGGACCAAACTGCAACGGAGGACACAACTGCAACGCTACAAAAGTAAACCTAATTTAGGCTTATAAAGTACCTACAACAATCTCGAAAAAGGACTCTGCAATATAAAAACCAAAC
The DNA here is from genome assembly GCA_038088405.1 of Porites divaricata. Classification (NCBI taxonomy): domain Eukaryota; kingdom Metazoa; phylum Cnidaria; class Anthozoa; order Scleractinia; family Poritidae; genus Porites; species Porites divaricata. The sequence continues at coordinate 29,855,934 of JBBMOI010000001.1, read as the reverse complement.
CACCAAACAAGTCAATAGAATTAGAAGGTCAGGGCCGACGTAAAGGTAAGCTCAACTGTTGACAAAAGCCAGAAAAAGCTTAGCCTAACATGTTCAAGTCGACTGTCATGATCAGACGTACAAACGACCTGGCACTATCTATACTACAGGGAGGGTAGAGTGAAAAAGCTGGAAAAAATTACTGCTCCTATTGTATGGTAGCTCGCTATCTTGTAAGGAAGTGTTGTGGGTCGGGGCTCCCCTGAATAGACCTTTTCACTGTTTAGGTTCGATGAAGGAGGTTCGATGTCCGTAAATTCCAATAATTATAAATCTTGGTATTTATATATTTATATGTAAGACCAGTAGAGCAAAATATGTGCTTTAATTTTGGTAAAAGACTTAGGCCCGTTTCAAACGTCGTGCTACTGCCGTGCCGAACTCAATTGATCGAATTAAATTCGACTTTAGCACGGCAGTAGCGCGACGTTTGAAACCAAGTCGTGCTATTGCCGTGTAGCACGGCAAGCCTTGCCGTGCTACACGGCAGTAGCTCGACTTGGTTTCAAACGTCGTGCTATCGCCGTGCCGAAGTCAATTCATAAATTGCAAATGCATTAGAATACATTTAAAAGTTTGCTGAGCCGTTTCTTTATTATTGTGTTTTGTTTTGGGCAACAGCCGTTCTATTCGACTGAATTAAATTCGACGTCTGAAACCAAGTCGTGCTAGTGTCGTGCTGCAGTCAAGCTACAGTCGAGCCAGCTTAGCACGGCAGTAGCACGACGTTTGAAACAGGCCTTAATCGTTAAACTTAATATACAGCTGATGTAACTCATGGAGCAAAATAACTAGCGGTAGACGAGCTTGAAAAATAATACTCAAGCTTAAAGGCTGTCTTATGGTCTTATGCACATGTCATTGGCTTTTCCCTGGGATAGGACCCTGGGACAACAAGGGGGAATTGGAAAAAGGGGTGATGGCAAGGTGACAATTTTAAGCAAAGGTGAGGGAAATTTAACAGACAAAGTCCCCTAGTTAAAGGCTTGTCATTGAAAAAAAAAATTCTCATATCCAATTGGTACAGCTAGAGGAGACTTTTAATGAAACAACAGAACGCTGTAAACTCAAACTCAGACTTTAGAGATATGTAAAGCAGTTCAAGTCAGTGAAGGTTCGAGTTACTGCTGTCCATTGAAGACTTAATTTCCCGTGTTCATAATTTTTTAGCAATTCATTATACGGTACAGTACAGTAGAAATAAAACTTATCTCATAAGAAACTGTAACATGTTAGTGCATTCTTATTCTGATGATCCTGTATGCATTACTCATGATGTAGATGAATAACTATTAATTTAGCCATAATCTCTTCCAGGGCTCATAATTAATTTTTTGGATAACTAACCCTTCAGGTTAGTGGGCATAAATTTTGCCAACCAAATTATCAGGTTTGTTATCCAAGAATCTCAGTGTTTTTAAAGTTACAATATATCAACTATCGAAAATTGTGCTACTAAATGAGGAAAACTTATGGACAGATTGTTTCAAAACATGACTTGTTTAAACTCATCAAAATGTTGTTTTGTTTCTTGATCTTCCTTTTCCTCGTCACAAATTTTGGGTAGCAACCTTTAATTTTCTGAAAAACTACCAATTGAAGAATCTTTGCATCTGATCTGATCACAAATTTTGGGCAGTGACCATTAATTTTCTAAAAAACTATCAATTGAAAGGATCTTTGCATCTCATCAGGTTTCACAAATGAAACACTTCCAAACATTAATGCAAAAACACAAGATGGTGGAGGTATATTAAGGTTGTGTCCATATCCCCTCAACCAACAAAAGCCCACTTATCTTTGGTCACCTTTAGTTTCATGAAATGCGGGTTTTTAATGTTACTCGATTATATATGCTATCATTTGAAACAATTACTGTGTAAGATAGAAAGCAATCTTATACAAGAAAGAAACGCGTCAGCCTTTTGTGAAAATTGATCTTCATTTGCAAGAAGAATTGCTGTGAATTGAATGAAACCACTTATGTAACAGTAATTTTTACTAACCATGATGGGTTACTTCGGCACATTTTTAGTAACCAAACATTGGAAACTACTAACCATTGGTTAACACACTACTGTTAATTTCGAGCCCTGTGTTCAGTCCATTGTATTCTCTGATGTGGTCTCCCCTGGTTGGTACAGGATCCTTCCCTGGAAGATGCCAGTGATGTGCATTAGTCCCAGTGCTGGATCCCATACTTTGAAAATTTAGGATGGCATAGTAATAACATGCTATAATAATACTATTGTAGTAACATTCAGTAAATTGACAATCTTATTAAGCTTAAACTACTACTTCCTCTCCAACAGTTAATTTTAACTCTTTAAGTTTATAATACAACCTGTGGGTGAGTGCTTGAGCTGACTATTAGATTGTTAGTATGAGACTGTAACTAAATTAAGTTCATTTTTTTTATCACTCAGAGATCAGAGGCACAAATTAGAGGATTTGACAACCAAGAATTAAAAAAGGTAAATACAAAATTTAAAATTAATAACATATTCTTTTTACATGCATGTACGTACAATATTATCCAATCTAGCAATTAATACAGTGAAGAAGTTACCCCACTCAAACAGGCAAAAAAATATCAGTTTTAAACGTTTCAGATCAACAACTGGGATGCATGCCAGTTTCATGTTTAGATTATTATTATTAAGAAATATACACTTAGGTCAACTGGGATTCCAACCTGCCAAACAATACGAGACAGGTGCTCCCTGAAAAATTACCAGGAAAGTCTAATATTTATATAAGAAATTATATACGTAGGAAAAGTGGGATTTCATCCCAGCTAGCAAGGGACACATTAATTAGCTCCCTGGACTGATACTTCAGTCCTTATAGTTAAAACATACTACTAAAACTTGATAAAGTGGGATTCCAACCCAGCAAACAAGGGAGTTAGGGACTCTCTGGACTGATACTTCAGTCAATGATACATGGAACTTACTATTAAAACTAGATAAACTGGGATTCCAACCCAGCAAGCAAGGGACACAGAGGCTCCCTGGACTGATACTTCAGTCAATGATAGATGAAACTTACTATTAAAACTAGATAAACTGGGATTCCAACCCAGCAAGCAAGGGACACAGAGGCTCCCTGGACTGATACCTCAGTCAATGATAGATGAAACTTACTATTGAAACTAGATAAACTGGGATTCCAACCCAGCAAGCAAGGGAGACAGAGGCTCCCTGGACTGATACTTCAGTCAATGATAGATGAAACTTACTATTAAAACTAGATAAACTGGGATTCCAACCCAGCAAGCAAGGGAGACAGAGGCTCCCTGGACTGACACTTCAGTCAATGATAGATGAAAGTTACTTTTAAAACTAGATAAACTGGGATTCCAACCCAGCAAGCAAGGGAGACAGAGGCTCCCTGGACTGATACTTCAGTCAATGATAGATGAAACTTACATTTAAAACTAGATAAACTGGGATTCCAACCCAGCAAGCAAGGGAGACAGAGGCTCCCTGGACTGACACTTCAGTCAATGATAGATGAAACTTACTATTAAAAGTAGATAAACTGGGATTCCAACCCAGCAAGCAAGGGAGACAGAGGCTCCCTGGACTGATACTTCAGTAAATGATAGATGAAACTTACTTTTTAAACTAGAGAAACTGGGATTCCAACCCAGCAAGGAAGGGAGACAGAGGCTCCCTGGACTGATACTTCAGTCAATGATAGACGAAACTTACTTTTAAAACTAGATAAACTGGGATTCCAACCCAGCAAGCAAGGGAGACAGAGGCTCTCTGGACTGATACTTCAGTCAATGGTAAATGAAACTTACTTTTAAAACTAGATAAACTGGGATTCCAACCCAGCAAGCAAGGGAGACAGAGGCTCCCTGGACTGATACTTCAGTCAATGATAGATGAGACTTACTTTTAAAACTAGATAAACTGGGATTCCAACCCAGCAAGCAAGGGAGACAGAGGCTCCCTGGACTGATACTTCAGTCAATGATAGATGAAACTTACTATTAAAACTAGATAAACTGGGATTCCAACCCAGCAAGCAAGGGAGACAGAGGCTCCCTGGACTGATACTTCAGTCAATGATAGATGAAACTTACTTTTAAAACTAGATAAACTGGGATTCCAACCCAGCAAGCAAGGGAGACAGAGGCTCCCTGGACTGATACTTCAGTCAATGATAGATGAAACTTACTATTAAAACTAGATAAACTGGGATTCCAACCCAGCAAGCAAGGGAGACAGAGGCTCCCTGGACTGATACTTCAGTCAATGATAGATGAAACTTACATTTAAAACTAGATAAACTGGGATTCCAACCCAGCAAGCAAGGGAGACAGAGGCTCCCTGGACTGATACTTCAGTCAATGATAGATGAAACTTACTATTAAAACTAGATAAACTGGGATTCCAACCCAGCAAGCAAGGGAGACAGAGGCTCCCTGGACTGATACTTCAGTCAATGATAGATGAAACTTACATTTAAAACTAGATAAACTGGGATTCCAACCCAGCAAGCAAGGGAGACAGAGGCTCCCTGGACTGATACTTCAGTCAATGATAGATGAAACTTACTATTAAAACTAGATAAACTGGGATTCCAACCCAGCAAGCAAGGGAGACAGAGGCTCCCTGGACTGATACTTCAGTCAATGATAGATGAAACTTACTTTTTAAACTAGAGAAACTGGGATTCCAACCCAGCAAGCAAGGGAGACAGAGGCTCCCTGGACTGATACTTCAGTCAATGATAGATGAAACTTACTTTTAAAACTAGATAAACTGGGATTCCAACCCAGCAAGCAAGGGAGACAGAGGCTCTCTGGACTGATACTTCAGTCAATGGTAAATGAAACTTACTTTTTAAACTAGAGAAACTGGGATTCCAACCCAGCAAGCAAGGGAGACAGAGGCTCCCTGGACTGATACTTCAGTCAATGATAGATGAAACTTACTTTTAAAACTAGATAAACTGGGATTCCAACCCAGCAAGCAAGGGAGACAGAGGCTCCCTGGACTGATACTTCAGTCAATGATAGATGAAACTTACTATTAAAACTAGATAAACTGGGATTCCAACCCAGCAAGCAAGGGAGACAGAGGCTCCCTGGACTGATACTTCAGTCAATGATAGATGAAACTTACTTTTTAAACTAGAGAAACTGGGATTCCAACCCAGCAAGCAAGGGAGACAGAGGCTCCCTGGACTGATACTTCAGTCAATGATAGATGAAACTTACTTTTAAAACTAGATAAACTGGGATTCCAACCCAGCAAGCAAGGGAGACAGAGGCTCCCTGGACTGATACTTCAGTCAATGATAGATGAAACGTACTTTTAAAACTTGATAAACTGGGATTCCAACCCAGCAAGCAAGGGAGACAGAGGCTCCCTGGACTGATACTTCAGTCAATGATAGATGAAACTTACTTTTAAAACTAGATAAACTGGGATTCCAACCCAGCAAGCAAGGGAGACAGAGGCTCCCTGGACTGATACTTCAGTCAATGATAGATGAAACTTACTATTAAAACTAGATAAACTGGGATTCCAACCCAGCAAGCAAGGGAGACAGAGGCTCCCTGGACTGATACTTCAGTCAATGATAGATGAAACTTACTTTTTAAACTAGAGAAACTGGGATTCCAACCCAGCAAGCAAGGGAGACAGAGGCTCCCTGGACTGATACTTCAGTCAATGATAGATGAAACTTACTTTTAAAACTAGATAAACTGGGATTCCAACCCAGCAAGCAAGGGAGACAGAGGCTCCCTGGACTGATACTTCAGTCAATGATAGATGAAACGTACTTTTAAAACTTGATAAACTGGGATTCCAACCCAGCAAGCAAGGGAGACAGAGGCTCCCTGGACTGATACTTCAGTCAATGATAGATGAAACTTACTTTTAAAACTTGATAAACTGGGATTCCAACCCAGCAAGCAAGGGAGACAGAGGCTCCCTGGACTGATACTTCAGTCAATGATAGATGAAACTTACTTTTAAAACTTGATAAACTGGGATTCCAACCCAGCAAGCAAGGGAGACAGAGGCTCCCTGGACTGATACTTCAGTCAATGGTAGATGAAACTTACTTTTAAAACTAGATAAACTGGGATTCCAACCCAGCAAGCAAGGGACACAGAGGCTCCCTGGACTGATACTTCAGTCAATGATAGATGAAACTTACTTTTAAAACTTGATAAACTGGGATTCCAACCCAGCAAGCAAGGGAGACAGAGGCTCCCTGGACTGATACTTCAGTCAATGATAGATGAAACTTACTTTTAAAACTAGATAAACTGGGATTCCAACCCAGCAAGCAAGGGAGACAGAGGCTCCCTGGACTGATACTTCAGTCAATGATAGATGAAACTTGCTATTAAAACTAGATAAACTGGGATTCCAACCCAGCAAGCAAGGGAGACAGAGGTTTCCTGGACTGATACTTCAGTCAATGATAGATGAAAGTTACTATTAAAACTAGATAAACTGGGATTCCAACCCAGCAAGCAAGGGAGATTGGAGCTCCCTGGACTGATAGTTCTGTCAATGATAGATGAAACTTACTATTAAAACTAGATAAACTGGGATTCCAACCCAGCAAGCAAGGGAGACAGAGGCTCCCTGGACTGATACTTCAGTCAATGATAGATGAAACTTACTTTTAAAACTAGATAAACTGGGATTCCAACCCAGCAAGCAAGGGAGACAGAGGCTCCCTGGACTGATACTTCAGTCAATGATAGATGAAACTTACTTTTAAAACTAGATAAACTGGGATTCCAACCCAGCAAGCAAGGGAGACAGAGGCTCCCTGGACTGATACTTCAGTCAATGATAGATGAAACGTACTTTTAAAACTTGATAAACTGGGATTCCAACCTAGCAAGCAAGGGAGACAGAGGTTCCCTGGACTGATACTTCAGTCAATGATAGATAAAACTTACTTTTAAAACTAGATAAACTGGGATTCCAACCCAGCAAGCAAGGGAGACAGAGGCTCCCTGGACTGATACTTCAGTCAATGATAGATGAAACTTACTTTTAAAACTAGATAAACTGGGATTCCAACCCAGCAAGCAAGGGAGACAGAGGCTCCCTGGACTGATACTTCAGTCAATGATAGATGAGACTTACTTTTAAAACTAGATAAACTGGGATTCCAACCCAGCAAGCAAGGGAGACAGAGGCTCCCTGGACTGATACTTCAGTCAATGATAGATGAAACTTACTATTAAAACTAGATAAACTGGGATTCCAACCAAGCAAGCAAGGGAGACAGAGGCTTCCTGGACTGATACTTCAGTCAATGATAGATGAAAGTTACTATTAAAACTAGATAAACTGGGATTCCAACCCAGCAAGCAAGGGAGATTGGAGCTCCCTGGACTGATAGTTCTGTCAATGATAGATGAAACTTACTTTTAAAACTAGATAAACTGGGATTCCAACCCAGCAAGCAAGGGAGACAGAGGCTCCCTGGACTGATACTTCAGTCAATGATAGATGAAACTTACTATTAAAACTAGATAAACTGGGATTCCAACCCAGCAAGCAAGGGAGACAGAGGCTCCCTGGACTGATACTTCAGTCAATGATAGATGAAACTTACTTTTAAAACTAGATAAACTGGGATTCCAACCCAGCAAGCAAGGGAGACAGAGGCTCCCTGGACTGATACTTCAGTCAATGATAGATGAAACGTACTTTTAAAACTTGATAAACTGGGATTCCAACCCAGCAAGCAAGGGAGACAGAGGCTCCCTGGACTGATACTTCAGTCAATGATAGATGAAACTTACTTTTAAAACTAGATAAACTGGGATTCCAACCCAGCAAGCAAGGGAGACAGAGGCTCCCTGGACTGATACTTCAGTCAATGATAGATGAAACTTACTATTAAAACTAGATAAACTGGGATTCCAACCCAGCAAGCAAGGGAGACAGAGGCTCCCTGGACTGATACTTCAGTCAATGATAGATGAAACTTACTTTTAAAACTAGATAAACTGGGATTCCAACCCAGCAAGCAAGGGAGACAGAGGCTCCCTGGACTGATACTTCAGTCAATGATAGATGAAACTTACTATTAAAACTAGATAAACTGGGATTCCAACCCAGCAAGCAAGGGAGACAGAGGCTCCCTGGACTGATACTTCAGTCAATGATAGATGAAACTTACATTTAAAACTAGATAAACTGGGATTCCAACCCAGTAAGCAAGGGAGACAGAGGCTCCCTGGACTGACACTTCAGTCAATGATAGATGAAACTTACTATTAAAACTAGATAAACTGGGATTCCAACCCAGCAAGCAAGGGAGACAGAGGCTCCCTGGACTGATACTTCAGTCAATGATAGATGAAACTTACTTTTAAAACTAGAGAAACTGGGATTCCAACCCAGCAAGGAAGGGAGACAGAGGCTCCCTGGACTGATACTTCAGTCAATGATAGATGAAACTTACTATTAAAACTAGATAAACTGGGATTCCAACCCAGCAAGCAAGGGAGACAGAGGCTCCCTGGACTGATACTTCAGTCAATGATAGATGAAACTTACTATTAAAACTAGATAAACTGGGATTCCAACCCAGCAAGCAAGGGAGACAGAGGCTCCCTGGACTGATACTTCAGTCAATGATAGATGAAACTTACTTTTTAAACTAGAGAAACTGGGATTCCAACCCAGCAAGCAAGGGAGACAGAGGCTCCCTGGACTGATACTTCAGTCAATGATAGATGAAACTTACTTTTAAAACTAGATAAACTGGGATTCCAACCCAGCAAGCAAGGGAGACAGAGGCTCCCTGGACTGATACTTCAGTCAATGATAGATGAAACTTACTTTTAAAACTTGATAAACTGGGATTCCAACCCAGCAAGCAAGGGAGACAGAGGCTCCCTGGACTGATACTTCAGTCAATGATAGATGAAACTTACTTTTAAAACTAGATAAACTGGGATTCCAACCCAGCAAGCAAGGGAGACAGAGGCTCCCTGGACTGATACTTCAGTCAATGATAGATGAAACTTACTATTAAAACTAGATAAACTGGGATTCCAACCCAGCAAGCAAGGGAGACAGAGGTTTCCTGGACTGATACTTCAGTCAATGATAGATGAAAGTTACTATTAAAACTAGATAAACTGGGATTCCAACCCAGCAAGCAAGGGAGATTGGAGCTCCCTGGACTGATAGTTCTGTCAATGATAGATGAAACTTACTATTAAAACTAGATAAACTGGGATTCCAACCCAGCAAGCAAGGGAGACAGAGGCTCCCTGGACTGATACTTCAGTCAATGATAGATGAAACTTACTTTTAAAACTAGATAAACTGGGATTCCAACCCAGCAAGCAAGGGAGACAGAGGCTCCCTGGACTGATACTTCAGTCAATGATAGATGAAACGTACTTTTAAAACTTGATAAACTGGGATTCCAACCCAGCAAGCAAGGGAGACAGAGGCTCCCTGGACTGATACTTCAGTCAATGATAGATGAAACTTACTTTTAAAACTAGATAAACTGGGATTCCAACCCAGCAAGCAAGGGAGACAGAGGCTCCCTGGACTGATTCTTCAGTCAATGATAGATGAGACTTACTTTTAAAACTAGATAAACTGGGATTCCAACCCAGCAAGCAAGGGAGACAGAGGCTCCCTGGACTGATACTTCAGTCAATGATAGATGAAACTTACTTTTAAAACTAGAGAAACTGGGATTCCAACCCAGCAAGGAAGGGAGACAGAGGCTCCCTGGACTGATACTTCAGTCAATGATAGATGAAACTTACTATTAAAACTAGATAAACTGGGATTCCAACCCAGCAAGCAAGGGAGACAGAGGCTCCCTGGACTGATACTTCAGTCAATGATAGATGAAACTTACTATTAAAACTAGATAAACTGGGATTCCAACCCAGCAAGCAAGGGAGACAGAGGCTCCCTGGACTGATACTTCAGTCAATGATAGATGAAACTTACTTTTTAAACTAGATAAACTGGGATTCCAACCCAGCAAGCAAGGGAGACAGAGGCTCCCTGGACTGATACTTCAGTCAATGATAGATGAAACTTACTTTTTAAACTAGAGAAACTGGGATTCCAACCCAGCAAGCAAGGGAGACAGAGGCTCCCTGGACTGATACTTCAGTCAATGATAGATGAAACTTACATTTAAAACTAGATAAACTGGGATTCCAACCCAGCAAGCAAGGGAGACAGAGGCTCCCTGGACTGATACTTCAGTCAATGATAGATGAAACTTACTATTAAAACTAGATAAACTGGGATTCCAACCCAGCAAGCAAGGGAGATAGGAGCTCCCTGGACTGATAGTTCTGTCAATGATAGATGAAACTTACTTTTAAAACTAGATAAACTGGGATTCCAACCCAGCAAGCAAGGGAGATAGGAGCTCCCTGGAGTGATAGTTCTGTCAATGATAGATGAAACTTACTTTTAAAACTAGATAAACTGGGATTCCAACCCAGCAAGCAAGAGAGACAGAGGCTCCCTGGACTGATACTTCAGTCAATGATAGATGAAAGTTACTTTTAAAACTAGATAAACTGGGATTCCAACCCAGCAAGCAAGGGAGACAGAGGCTCCCTGGACTGATACTTCAGTCAATGATAGATGAAACTTACTTTTAAAACTAGATAAACTGGGATTCCAACCCAGCAAGCAAGGGAGACAGAGGCTCCCTGGACTGATACTTCAGTCAATGATAGATGAAACTTACTATTGAAACTAGATAAACTGGGATTCCAACCCAGCAAGCAAGGGAGACAGAGGCTCCCTGGACTGATACTTCAGTCAATGATAGATGAAACTTACTTTTTAAACTAGAGAAACTGGGATTCCAACCGAGGAAGCAAGGGAGACAGAGGCTCCCTGGACTGATACTTCAGTCAATGATAGATGAGACTTACTTTTAAAACTAGATAAACTGGGATTCCAACCCAGCAAGCAATGGAGATAGGAGCTCCCTGGACTGATAGTTCTGTCAATGATAGATGAAACTTACTTTTAAAACTAGATAAACTGGGATTCCAACCCAGCAAGCAAGGGAGACAGAGGCTCCCTGGACTGATACTTCAGTCAATGATAGATGAAACTTACTTTAAAACTTGATAAACTGGGATTCCAACCCAGCAAGCAAGGGAGACAGAGGCTCCCTGGACTGATACTTCAGTCAATGATGGATGAAACTTACTTTTAAAACTAGATAAACTGGGATTCCAACCCAGCAAGCAAGGGAGACAGAGGCTCCCTGGACTGATACTTCAGTCAATGATAGATGAAACTTACTTTTAAAACTAGATAAACTGGGATTCCAACCCAGCAAGCAAGGGAGACAGAGGCTCCCTGGACTGATACTTCAGTCAATGATAGATGAAACGTACCTTTAAAACTTGATAAACTGGGATTCCAACCCAGCAAGCAAGGGAGACAGAGGCTCCCTGGACTGATACTTCAGTCAATGATAGATGAAACTTACTATTGAAACTAGATAAACTGGGATTCCAACCCAGCAAGCAAGGGAGACAGAGGCTCCCTGGACTGATACTTCAGTCAATGATAGATGAAACTTACTTTTTAAACTAGAGAAACTGGGATTCCAACCGAGCAAGCAAGGGAGACAGAGGCTCCCTGGACTGATACTTCAGTCAATGATAGATGAGACTTACTTTTAAAACTAGATAAACTGGGATTCCAACCCAGCAAGCAAGGGAGATAGGAGCTCCCTGGACTGATAGTTCTGTCAATGATAGATGAAACTTACTTTTAAAACTAGATAAACTGGGATTCCAACCCAGCAAGCAAGGGAGACAGAGGCTCCCTGGACTGATACTTCAGTCAATGATAGATGAAACTTACTTTTAAAACTTGATAAACTGGGATTCCAACCCAGCAAGCAAGGGAGACAGAGGCTCCCTGGACTGATACTTCAGTCAAGGATAGATGAAACTTACTTTTAAAACTAGATAAACTGGGATTCCAACCCAGCAAGCAAGGGAGACAGAGGCTCCCTGGACTGATACTTCAGTCAATGATAGATGAAACTTACTTTTAAAACTAGATAAACTGGGATTCCAACCCAGCAAGCAAGGGAGACAGAGGCTCCCTGGACTGATACTTCAGTCAATGATAGATGAAACTTACTTTTAAAACTTGATAAACTGGGATTCCAACCCAGCAAGCAAGGGAGACAGAGGCTCCCTGGACTGATACTTCAGTCAATGATAGATGAAACTTACTTTTAAAACTAGATAAACTGGGATTCCAACCCAGCAAGCAAGGGAGACAGAGGCTCCCTGGACTGATACTTCAGTCAATGATAGATGAAACTTACTTTTAAAACTAGATAAACTGGGATTCCAACCCAGCAAGCAAGGGAGACAGAGGCTCCCTGGACTGATACTTCAGTCAATGATAGATGAAACTTACTTTTAAAACTAGATAAACTGGGATTCCAACCCAGCAAGCAAGGGAGACAGAGGCTCCCTGGACTGATACTTCAGTCAATGATAGATGAAACTTACTTTTAAAACTAGATAAACTGGGATTCCAACCCAGCAAGCAAGGGAGACAGAGGCTCCCTGGACTGATACTTCAGTCAATGATAGATGAAACTTACTTTTAAAACTAGATAAACTGGGATTCCAACCCAGCAAGCAAGGGAGACAGAGGCTCCCTGGACTGATACTTCAGTCAATGATAGATGAAACTTACTATTAAAACTAGATAAACTGGGATTCCAACCCAGCAAGCAAGGGAGACAGAGGCTCCCTGGACTGATACTTCAGTCAATGATAGATGAAACTTACTATTAAAACTAGATAAACTGGGATTCCAACCCAGCAAGCAAGGGAGACAGAGGCTCCCTGGACTGATACTTCAGTCAATGATAGATGAAACTTACTTTTAAAACTAGATAAACTGGGATTCCAACCCAGCAAGCAAGGGAGACAGAGGCTCCCTGGACTGATACTTCAGTCAATGATAGATGAAACTTAGTATTAAAACTAAATAAACTTGGATTCCAACCCAGCAAGCAAGGAAGACAGAGGCTTTCTGGACTGATACTTCAGTCAATGATAGATGAAACTTACTATTAAAACTAGATAAACTGGGATTCCAACCCAGCAAGCAAGGGAGACAGAGGCTCCCTGGACTGATACTTCAGTCAATGATAGATGAAACTTACTATTAAAACTAGATAAACTGGGATTCCAACCCGGCAAGCAAGGGAGATAGGAGCTCCCTGGACTGATAGTTCTGTCAATGATAGATGAAACTTACTTTTAAAACTAGATAAACTGGGATTCCAACCCAGCAAGCAAGGGAGACAGAGGCTCCCTGGACTGTTACTTCAGTCAATGATAGATGAAACTTACTATTAAAACTAGATAAACTGGGATTCCAACCCAGCAAGCAAGGGAAACAGAGGCTCCCTGGACTGATACTTCAGTCAATGATAGATGAAACTTACTTTTAAAACTTGATATACTGGGATTCCAACCCAGCAAGCAAGGGAGACAGAGGCTCTCTGGACTGATACTTCAGTGAATGGTAAATGAAACTTGCTTTTAAAACTACCGGTAAGTAGCTGCATATAATGTGTTTTTTTTGGAACGGTTTGGTTTTAAAATGATCAATGCAATGGAAATGGTGCTTTTTGCAATCTTGATGTGATATTAGGAGGGCGACCCTATGTAATTATAGTGGGCGTAAAATTCAGTAACATTGAAAAGTTGTTGTTTGGAATTTTTTTTTACATTGCTTGGTTTGAAAAACAAGGGGACCGGTGCTTTTGACCAGCTTGCTGTGATATTTTAAGGGCGGCCCCATGAAAGATACTGGGCATAAACTTGAATAATCAGCCTGGTCTTAGCATCTGTCATTGAAACCAAGCAACAAATTCAACAAAAAGTCTGATCCTAACAAACTGAATAAGCAACATGTGACATCAACAACTAAACTATTACATAAAAGTACCAGTTTCGCTGTAGAGTGTATAACTCTACACTTTGAAAAAGTTCATCAAGGTATGTGGTATAAATTTGGCTTAGTATATGTGAAAACGTTTTTTTGCTTAAAAGCCCAGAATTCAAGTTAAAAAAATGTGAAAATATGAAACATTTTCCCTGCTTTAACGACACTGCTTGACAACTACTATTATCTAAATATACTATTGAAATGTTGCTGCATATTATTTTTACATTGCTGGGTTTGAAAAACAAGGGAACCGGTGCTTTTGACCAGCTTGCTGTGATATTTTAAGGGCGGCCCCATGAAAGATACTGGGCATAAACTTGAATAATCAGCCTGGTCTTAGCATCTGTCATTGAAACCAAGCAGCAAATTCAACAAAAAGTCTGATCCTAACAGACTGAAACAGCAAAATTTGACATCAACAACTAAACTATTACATAAAAGTATCAGTTTTGTTGTACAGTATAACTCTGCACTTTGAAAAAGCTCATTAACTGAAGGTATGCTGTTTAAATCTGGCTTAGTTTTTGTTAGACATCTTCGGCTTAAAAGGACAGAATTCAAGAAAGGGAATACTCTGTATAATCTGTACAACTTTAAACAAGTAGTAAGAATTTAAACTCCAATCAGCAGTATAATAGTATAACTGTATGAATTTGCGCAGTTGTTATTACAGGGAGAAGCGGTGATTGAGGGTTCATTGTGAGTCGACTTTCTTTTTTATTGACGTTCCTGCCCACTTAAAATATCTGCTGACAGTTTGGCGTTAAACTTCATTTGTTATCTAAATCCCCTATAGTTGCAAATCAAAAGCATATTCAGCAAGTTACATAAAACGTTATTTTGCGATAAATAATGAATAGGGTGGAGAGGAAAGAAGAGATAAATTATTATCAGGTCTTAAACAAAGCAAGAAATGTGCTCACAAATTCCTGTAACTGAGTCTAGGATCCGTTTGCAACTGAAAGACTGGCTTGGAAAGCGTCCGAGGAAAAAAGCTTGAGAATTAATTCCATATGAAATAAGCTGTATTTGTTCAATTTAAGTCTGTGGGTAATATTTTCTAATCGCTTGTTTTTTTTCTTTTCTTGAGCTTTTTTCTTTTCTAGATTGAACGTACCCAGCAGTTCATTTGTTCATCACGTTGGGAGGCGTTTTCTACGCTTCAGGTATAACGGATATTCTTCTTTACATTAATCTCCCGTTTTCTTTTAAGACCCACATAGCGAGCACCATTACTGTTAAGGGTTGATATTATTTATGGAGGTAGGACTGCTAATTATACCCCAAGAATAAGAGCATAGCATCGTAGGAGTTGTGCACTGGCGTAGTTTGCTTTCGAGCAGGGTCAGTTGCAAAAATAGCGGTTGGACTGTGCAAATCGTTTAAAAAACTTACCAACGCGATAAAACAAGAGCGAATAATAACCAGCACTCAAATTTCTCTATCATTGATCTTCGGTCTACTGATAAACATTAAACCTTTGTTTCTGTTTTAGGACAGGTTTCTCAAGTTGGACACCAGGAAAAGTGCTTCATTTTCAAAGGAGGACTTTCCTTCTTACGAAAACGACTGCTACTGGGCAGCAATAGCCTTCTTTGTTTTATTTTATTTTATTAGATTCGCCAATTATTCGCAGGGTCACCGCAACAGCATGACGCCAATTACTGCGGGCCCTTAAAGAGTCCCTCCCCCCCTTGTGAGATAGACCACCACACCGGGGGCTACGTACGTCTCCTACTCTTTACAAACAGTGAGTGGGTTCTTTAACTTCCGACAGAATTTATATATGCAAGGGTTGTGAGACGGGGCATACGGTTTATCGTCCTTATCCGAGAAGACTAGAAAGTCTAACCGTTTGCAGATGTCTTTACAAAGGCAGCACTTTCTCCTGAGGTACTTAAAGACCTTTCTTGAACCAGCGGCCTCCCGCACGGCAGACCGGCGCGCTTAGGATAGGTCTTGTCAAAATATTTTTAATGCTGATGGTGAAATACGATAGACTCCCGCAACCTTTGGGGTCGTGTTGGTAACTTGCGAGTACTATTGTCGGCTTCTTCAGCCTTCGTCAATCTTCGTGTTTATGAAAGCGCGCTATTATAAACACTTAAATGCCTTTCTCATATTGCGTACACTGTAATGAACACTCTCGCCATCTTTCGGCGCACTTTTGGTCACTTTCTACCACTGTATATAGTTTACTACTTCGGCTTGCGTTAAATCTACATGTTAACGTACGATGCATTACGACGAATCGGCGCTGTCGTATTAATGCCTATATGCTTTTACTAAATTACGTTCTTTTGGGGATACTTTCGGTACCCACTATTATTGACCATGCACTTCAGCTTGCGTTAATCTTCATATGAACTTACCATTACTTCCAACACGCGCTATCGTAAATGCTTAAATGCCGTTGTCAAATTGCGTTTAGTGTAATGAACACTCTCGCAATCCTTCGGGGTACTTTCGGTAACTTTCGACCACCATTGTTAACTCAGACTTCGGCTTGCCTTGTATCTACATGTGTACTTACCATTACTACGAACCGGCTCTATCGTAAATGCCTATGTGCCTTTCCCAAATTGCGTTCTTTTGGGGGTACTTTCCGGCTGTAACTTTCAACCACTACCGTTTATTACTTCTGCTTGCATTGGCTTCCTGTCAAATTTCGTATTGATTATAAAATACTTCTTCTTACTTTTAAAGCTATCTACGGTCATGCGCCTGGTTACTTGATCGATTTGATTGCTATTAAAGCGAACAGCCGCGCTATAATCTCCGTTCCGCTAGCAGTCTTGTCTTATCTTATCACGTCTTATCTAGTTTAAATCTGAAAAAGACTTTATGGGATGGTGTTTTTTCCTCTGCTGCCGCTGGTTTATGGAAGAATCTGCCCCTTCACATCCGTCTTGAGGACAATTTTGAACGATTTAAATCTTTACTTAAAACGCATCTTTTTAGAATAGCTTTTGATATGTAGGGTCGGTTATTTAAACGAAGTCTAGCTTAGACCGCGGTTTAGCAAATCTTTGGACCCTTCCGATTTCTTTCGTAGTGGGTTATTTTATAAAGATAAATGCTTTTATAGTCTACGCTATATGCTTTCATGCAAGTGTTCACGATAAATGGTGTTTACATAAAAGCGTTCGGCAACTGGAAAATTACTTAGAACGTAGTTTTGTTAAACACTGGCTAAACTCCGTTTAAATAACTGGCCCGTAATGTTTTTAACCTACTATATAACATATTTAATGTTTTTATCTTTATGTAAGATTTAGCGTTGTTTACTCTCAGCCTTAATTATTATGCTTATTTTAGCTTTCATTTTCTTTTAACATTTACGTCTTGTCTCGCGCTTTTGATCTTATTTGCATGGAAAAGGCGCGTTATAATTTTTAATTGTTATTATTATTGCGTCCCCCAATCCTTGGGGGTACTTTCGGTAACTTTCATGAACACCATTGTAATCCTTCCGGGTACTTTCTGTAAATTTCGGCCACTATCATTAACTACTTCGGCTTTCGTCAATCTTCATATAAACTTACCATTACTTCAAACACGCGCTTTAGTGAACGCTTAATTACCTTTGTCAACTTGTGAACTCTATAAGATTCATGAACACCATTGTAATCCTTCCGGGTACTTTCTGTAAATTTCGGCCACTATCATTGACTACTTGGGCTTGCGTTAATCTTCAGATAAACTTACCATTACTTCAAACCCGCGCTATTGTGAACGCGTAATTACCCTTGTCTTCTTGTAAAGACTTTAAGATTAATGAACACCATTATAATTCTTTCGGTAACTTTCGGCTTCTATCATTGACTACTTCGGCTTGCGTCAATCTTCATATAAAGTTACCATAAGAACATTACTTTAAACTCGCGCCACAGTGAACGCTTAAAAGCCTTTACCACCTCTTGTGAGTACTATGAAAAAATTAATTAACACTCTCGCAATCCTTTGCGGGTCCTTTGGGTAACTTTTGACCACGATCATTGACTATTTCGGCTTGCGTCAATCTTTATATAAACTTACCATTACTTCAAACACGCGCTATCGTGAACACTCAAAAGCCTTTGCCTACACTTGTGAACACCATGAAAGTAATGAACTCTCTCGCAATCCTTCAGAGGTACTTAGGGTAAACCTTGACCACTATCATTGACTACTTCGGCTTGCGTCAATCTTAGTTTATATAAACTTACCATTACTTCAAACACGCGCTTTCGTGAACGCTTAATTACCTTTGTCAACTTGTGAACTCTATAAGATTTATGAACACCATTGTATTCCTTCCGGGTACCTAATGTAAATTTCGGCCACTATCATTAACTACTTCGGCTTTCGTCAATCTTCATATAAACTTACCATTACTTCAAACGCGCGCTTTCGTGAACGCTTAAATGCCTTTGTCAACTTGTGAACACTATAAGATTAATGAACACCATTGTGATCCTTCGGGGTACTTTCGGTAACCTTCGGCCACTATCATTGACTACTTCGGCTTGCGTTAATCTTCATATAAAGTTACCATTTGTTCAAACGCCCGCTATCGTGAACGCTAAAATGCCTTTGTAAACTTGTGAACTCTACAAGATTAATGAACACCATTGTAATCCTTTAGGGTACTTTTGGTAACTTTCGGCCACTATCATTGACTACTTCGGTTTTCGTCAATCTTCATATACACTTACCAATACTTCAAACACGCGCTATCGTGAACACTGAAACGCCTTTGCCAACCCTTGTGAACACCATAAATTTAATGAACACTCTCTCAATCCTTCGGGGGTATTTTCGGTAACATTGGCTATTTCGGCTTGGGTCAATCTTCCTATAAACTTCCCATTTCTTCAAACGCCCGCTATCGTGAACGCTAAAATGCCTTTGTAAATTTGTGAACACTATAAGAGTAATAAACACCCTTGTAGTCCTTTAGGGTACTTTTGGTAACTTTTGGCCACTAATCTTTAATCTCGTTTTTCTCCTTTGAGTTAGAAGTACAGTTAACTAACAAAAATTTATCATACTACCCCCCTTTTTTTTCTGGTTTTTGTAGCGTATGTAAATCGTATTGTAAGTAGAGGATAGTATTGTTAGTAGCGTAAGTATCTCACATTGTAAATCAGTCAGTATTGTTTTGTAAGTAGAGTATATTTTTGTCAGTAGTGTAAGCACCATATATTGTTTGTAAGTAAGTATTGTAAATAAGTACTTTGTAATTGAAATCAAGAAAAAAAAAACTTTCGGCCACTATCATTGACTACTTCCGCTTGCGTCATTCTTCATATAGACTTACGATTACTTTAAACGCGAGCTATCGTGAACTCTTCATAGCCTTTGCCAACTCTTGTAAACACTTTGAACTTAATTAACACTCTCGCAATCCTTCGGAGGTAACTTTTGACCACTATCATTGACCAGTTCGGCTTGCATCAATCTTCATATAAACTTACCATTACTTTTAACACCCGCTTTTGTGAACGCTTAAATGCCCTTGCCAACTAAGATTATAAACACTCTGGCAATCCCTTAGGGGTACTTTGGGTAACCTTTGCCGACCACTGTCATTGACTACTTCGGCTTTCGTCAATCTTCATATAAACTTACCATTACTTCAAACACGCGCTTTCGTGAACGCTTAATTACCTTTGTCAACTTGTGAACTCTATAAGATTCATGAACACCATTGTAATCCTTCCGGGTACTTTCTGTAAATTTCGGCCACTATCATTAACTACTTCGGCTTTCGTCAATCTTCATATAAACTTACCATTACTTCAAACGCGCGCTTTCGTGAACGCTTAATTACCTTTGTCAACTTGTGAACTCTATAAGATTCATGAACACCATTGTAATCCTTCCGGGTACTTTCTGTAAATTTCGGCCACTATCATTGACTACTTGGGCTTGCGTTAATCTTCATATAAACTTACCATTACTTCAAACCCGCGCTATTGTGAACGCGTAATTGCCCTTGTCTTCTTGTTGTAAAGACTTTAAGATTAATGAACACTATTATAATTCTTCTGGGTACTTTCGATAACTTTCGGCTTCTATCATTGACTACTTCCGCTTGCGTCAATCTTCATATAAACTTACCATTACTTCAAACGCGTGCTGCCGTGAACGCTTAAATACCTTTGCCAACTTGTGAACACTATTCGATTGATGAACACCATTGTAATCCTTCCGGGTACTTTCGGCCACTATCATTGACTACTTCGGCTTGCGTTAATCTTCATATAAATAAACTTACCATTTCTTCAATCGCGCGCTATCGCGAACGCTTAAATGCTATTGACAACTTGTGAACTTTATAAGAGTAATGAACACCCTTGTAATCCTTTAGGGTACTTTTGGTAACTTTCGGCCACTCTCATTGACTACTTCGGTTTGCGCTAATCTTCATATAAACTTACCATTACTTCAAACACGCGCTTTCGTGAACGCTTAATTACCTTTGTCAACTTGTGAACTCTATAAGATTCATGAACACCATTGTAATCCTTCCGGGTGCTTTCTGTAAATTTCGGCCACTATCATTAACTACTTCGGCTTTCGTCAATCTTCATATAAACTTACCACTACTTCAAACGCGCGCTTTCGTGAACGCTTAAATGCCTTTGTCAAATTGTGAACTCTATAAGATTCATGAACACCATTGTAATCCTTCCGGGTACTTTCTGTAAATTTCGGCCACTATCATTGACTACTCGGGCTTGCGTTAATCTTCATATAAACTTATCATTACTTCAAACCCGCGCTATTGTGAACGCGTAATTGCCCTTGTCTTCTTGTAAAGACTTTAAGATTAATGAACACCATTATAATTCTTCCGGGTACTTTCGGCTTCTATCATCGACTACTTCGGCTTGCGTCAATCTTCACATAAACTTACCATTACTTCAAACACGCGCTTTCGTGAACGCTTAATTACCTTTGTCAACTTGTGAACTCTATAAGATTCATGACCACCATTGTAATCCTTCCGGGTACTTTCTGTAAATTTCGGCCACTATCATTAACTACTTCGGCTTTCGTCAGTCTTCATATAAACTTACCATTACTTCAAACGCGCGCTTTCGTGAACGCTTAATTACCTTTGTCAACTTGTGAACTCTATAAGATTCATGAACACCATTGTAATCCTTCCGGTGCTTTTTGTAAATTTCGGCCATTATCATTGACTACTTGGGCTTGCGTTAATCTTCATATAAACTTACCATTACTTCAAACCCGCGCTATTGTGAACGCGTAATTGCGCTTGTCTTCTTGTAAAGACTTTAAGATTAATGAACACCATTATAATTCTTCCGGGTACTTTCGGTAACTTTCGGCTTCTATCATTGACTACTTCGGCTTGCGTTAATCTTCATATAAATAAACTTACCATTTCTTCAATCGCGCGCTATCGCGAACGCTTAAATGCTATTGACAACTTGTGAACTCTGTAAGAGTAATGAACACCCTTGTAATCCTTTAGGGTACTTTTGGTAACTTTCGGCCACTCTCATTGACTACTTCGGTTTGCGTTAATCTTCATGTAAACTTACCATTACTTTAAACGCGCGCTTTTTATTTTTCATAAGTGCATGTATGGGATATAATCTTTCAGGTGAGTGTAGATCTGCGAAGTCCTGAATACGACTGTTGACAGGTAGTCAACAACAGTCCTATTCAGGACTACACCTTTCCGAACGATTATATTCCACTAATTTATGAAATGAATCCTCGGTTATGGGTTCAAACCGTTCACTGTATTTTGTTGTGATTGTCAATGGTTCCTAAATTAGTAGCGTGATGTCTAAATATATATTGCTTCACTTGACACCTCTTTGTGAATTAACCCTATAGAAACGATTTTAACTTGCATTTAAATTTTTTTCTCTAAAGAAAAAAGGTCTTTTCTCTAGACATAAGCACTAATTTGCATACATTTCAATGGGCGCGCAGAAAGGGTTTCTTTTTTTTTCGTAGAAAAAAACCTTTCCAGATAAACCTGTCCTGAATGGGCTCTGAGTCAATAGCCCATGAGTCCGAAGGCCGAATAGGTTATTGACTCAGAGGCCACGAGGGCAAGAGGAATAATTGTTTTAGTGGAATCCAACTATTTGGTAAAAAATATCGAGACAAAACAACTTTAGCTAGTTAAAAATCCTTTTTTGCCGCCAACAAGTCAGCGCTTTTCGCTACTAGTAGGCTATAACATATAGCCTAGTAGGAGCTCAACCAATCAGAACGCAGCATTGCTAATAGACCACTAGTTGGATTCTACTAAAGTCCCTTAGCCTACCATATCACTCTAATCCCTCTTTCATTTCCTGGGTAGTAGTAAAGTTGTGTTTCTCGTTCACGTGGTGTCTAATAGGAACCTTCATAGGTGCAGTATTACGATATTGCTATGTCCTTTACAGTTAGCCTGCTGATCAAAAATGACATGACAAATTAATCAGACACCATTTCTCGCTCCACAAGTTGTGGTAAGCTGACAAGGAGTGGCCCATTATGGTAACAGCCAGCGTCATCAGAATGAATAAAAAAGTTATGAGAGCATGATGTTAAACCTTGATAGTGTGTAGCATATGCTAGATAATAGGCAAAATTAACTGCGAAACTATTCTGTGTGCAACTGTTAAAAAGAAGAACAAAGTTATCTACTTGAAACTTGCTAATATAAATGCTGCCTTGACTGGTGATTACCGCGCTAACATGCAAAGATCTTCCTCGCTTGCCAAAGTCACTCATTAGCTCGAAATACTGAATGAACGAACGTCATTACCAAATCCATTATTATCAGGTAAAGTTCACTGTCCAGTTTACTGAGCACATCTTGCTTAGCTTCTTCTTCAATATAAGACCTATTAATATTGTAAGTAAATAGCTCTCTCCAAACTTATATTCTTTTCTGGTAGAACGGTTCGACGGGTGTAGGTAAAGCAGACACCCCGAAAACATGCTCGGTTGAAGAAGATGCAATTACACTTTCTGCTGTATCTGGGTCTCCTGTGTCCCCCCCCCCCCCCCCGCCCCTCTCTCTCAGATTGCACGAGAAAAGAATTAGCATAGGATTTCTTCAATATAGACTACCTTTTGAAGCTATTCTCTTTATTTTATATATCCTTTATACGGTTACTAGGAGTGCATGTCTCATGACCATTAGCGGGATTAATTGATTGTGTTGTCGAAGTAGGAACTAAGAAAAATAGTACTAAATTAGGCACAACAAGGATCGCATATATAGAGCTTGTGATTTGGAATGAAAGAATGAATTGAAGTTAGAGGATCGGAGTTTCTGTATAAAATGCCACTTTCAGTAAGTTCTTTAGACTACGATCCTTCAGCTAGCAAGGATAA
This sequence comes from Porites divaricata, assembly GCA_038088405.1. Lineage (NCBI taxonomy): Eukaryota > Metazoa > Cnidaria > Anthozoa > Scleractinia > Poritidae > Porites > Porites divaricata. Next base: position 29,832,529 of record JBBMOI010000001.1, on the reverse strand, counting down.
TTATTTTTCATCATAACATGTTGGTTACCCACTCTTTTCTGTTGGACGCGCTACCAGTCCTCTTTCCCAGTGAACTTAATCGTTTTCTTCTCTGATCCAACAGTCCTGTGGGAACTGCTTTGCTATGTATTTCATTAATTTCCGTGGAAAAAGCAGCTGTTACTCGGCGTGAATAAGCTAACTTTCTTTGTAGACCCATTACACTTGTCACTTTAACGGCAGGCCCAATATTTCCCAAGTGGATTTCTATGCTTTGGAAAAACAGTCATCGCACTTAACCTTTTAAGGAGCAACATCGAAGTACCCGGGTGCAGCGAGATTGTGGGGACTTCTTCGATTTCCTATACCTACTTTGTCACTGGATGGATCCCCGTTAAAAAAGAGCAGATCACAAGAGTACTCATGTTTTAAAGGGAATGCGAATGTTCTGATTACGTGTCCTCGATGTAAAACTAGCGGCTCAAATTACGTTACGTTTGTTTTCAGATACGAAATCAGTGCTTTTACAATTTTCTTTAGTCTAGCTAATTCTCTCTCTCCGTAACAATATCGACGGATTTTCCTAGACATTTTTAGAGGTAAATTAGACGCAAACACACGCAAACTAGATTTTATGTTCAATATTAAGGGATAAATCTTGCAGAAAACATCGCATGTGAAACTCAATGAAGCTGTGAGAAAGTAATGTTTACATTTCGCGGTAAATATTGCTTAAAAACACGTGCAAAAGCTGTAGGGTATATTAATTTTTGTCAAGCTCAATGAAACAGCGAACTGAGAACATATTTATGGATGAAACACAAGTATTCGAACAAGCGTGTTCGCCAAGGCTGGTACGTAAAAAATGACAGGAAATTTCATGTTATTTTTGCCGATCTGGGCGCACTTACGTGATCAATCTTGCAAAAGGATTCGGAGATCCCAATCTAAAACTTACCGAACATTAAACAGTTATAAATGGACTGTGCCAAAACCAATTTGATTTGAAATTTTATCCGCGCAGATTTGAGAGAATGTAATTTGAAAATGGCTTAAAATTGGCGAATCTGCCAAAGTCACACGAGACGGAAATTTGCATGTCCGCGAAAAACATAAGAAGAATCCAGAATCATTCATCACATGAATACTATTGGATCGAATCTCAAATAATCTAAATAAATAAAAAATGCACAGAAAACTGGCAAGAGGTAGGAGAAATAACTTGCACAAGTCACCCAAATTGACCCGGTAATCTTATGCAAATTAGCCAAAAACAGGGGGGGGGGGGGGGGGTGGTCAAACTCACATGAAAAAACGTCAATCAGATTAAAAAGGAAAAATTTTAAAATCATATCCGAAAGGTAATCTGTGGTAGGAATTTGAAAGAAATCGGCCGACCTCGACCCGTGGCCCCTGCCCGGTTTTCTCTGACAATGACACTTAAAAACACTCTAACGGCAAAGCTGCATAAAAATGCTGTTATTTGCTATACATGCATGTCAAATAGGTAGTTACAGTTGCACCTTTCATTCCGCGTATGACGTCATTGCTGTTTTTAAGGAAGCAGTCAATATTTATCATCAGGGGGGTCAGCCTCGTTCCCAGTCGTCCTCGGCGATTTCGGAAATGACGTCACCTGTCAAGCTTGTTGCACGGTCAGCACTCGTTAACATCCGTCGAAAGGCCCTTGGACACCTTATGAAGTTTACACAAGGGAGATTACAGTACACATAGCATCAACCCCAACCCAAAAAAGGAACCTAACCAGTTTCGAAAAAGTGCTTATGCACCTATCAATGTTAAGCCCCAGGGGGGGAGGGCTACCCACGGGAAATTGACTGAGCGTGCCTTCCCCTGGGTAGGGATTTTGACATGCGTTGCCCCAGGGTCGGGAATTTGACATGGCCGCCATCTTGGAAGACCGAGAGAAACTGGAAATGAGTGACCTGCCATCTTGGTAATACCCAGAAGTCACCAGAGGTAAGTGACCTCTGCTTTTCTTAAAAGTAACAAGACAACATGAGCGAAAGGTGAGGAAATCTGTTTTATTTTTCGGTATATATATGAACCATCACTTCTTTCATTGTATGATCAAATGTTTATAAATAGAAGAGTCTTCGTTCCTTCTGTTTCTGTTTCTATGTGAGGTTGTAAAAGACATATCCTTTCCAACCTGTCAATTATTAACAGGGTTCGCACACACCTTGAAAGTCCTTAAAAATCCTTGAATTTTAAGTTCAAGTTCAAGGCCTTGAAAGTCTTTGAAAATTGCGGTCGGTGCTGGAAAGTTGAATTTCGGTGCGAACTTTATAATGTAAATAGAACTCCAAAGGAAAAGGAGCAAACACAGAGAAACCTTCGAGATAAAATTACCTATGTTGTGGAAGAAATAAAAAAAAAAAAAAGACATAGAATTAAGTCTCTTTTTGAATTGAATAGAGTCCTTGAAATATGGGAAATGTGTCCTTGAAGGTCCTTGAAAAGTACTTGAATTTTTTGTTCAAAAACGGGTACGAACCCTGTATAAAGTCCTGACTCTGTTAGAAAAAGTTACCCCAGAGGAGCGGGAAATTGACATTTAGTAGGTGCCTGGGGGTGGGGAATTTGACTCTGGCTGCCATTAAAATGTCAAATTCTCCTGGGTCTGCTCCCCCCTCCCCCACCCTGGGGCTTAACATTGATAGGTGCATTAACCCTAATCAGTAAAGGAAGTGCTTAACCCTAATCAGTAAAGGCAGCGCTTAACCCTAATCAGTAAAGGTAGTGCTTAACCCTAATCTGTAAAACGCAGTGCTCAACCGGCTAATCCAAAACCATAAGGAACACTACGTTGTGTAAACTTCATAAGGTGTCCAAGGGCCTTTCGACAGATGTTAAAAAGTGCTGACCTTGTTGCACTTGGTTCCAAGCCTCCTCTGGTAAATCGGATAGCTCGAACTGGCCTGGGTACGAGGCTGCGGGGGGGGGGGGGGGGGGGGTTAGAGGACTTTGGCCAGAACAAGGTAAAATAGCGCCGATATTCCCCTTTAAATGTTGTTTCACTGAGGTGATCTCCCCTCATAACTCTTGATTACTTCCGTCATCCCATTAAGTTTTCGCACCATCTTTTGACGTTTATTTCACTATTATGAGAAGGCCTATGTGAGAAACTACGGCTTTCGGGCTGTTTTCTGTATTGTTCTCCTGCATGTAATAATCCATAAACAGATGAAGAATTAATGAAACCAATTAGATGCTATTTGATTCGGATTTTGGGAAGATAGGAACGCAGAACGCAGTTCAAAGTGTCCGTATTATAGGGATAGTTACTGTATAAAGTTAAATATTTTTTCGGACCAATGTAACTGTGCGTAAGAGAGGTGTCCGTATTTTAGAGGTAGACATTGTCTACAGTTTGGTATCTTTAGGAACTTAATGTGTAGATTCGGATGAGAAATAAAAAAACATTCGTTATGTCCACTCGAGCACTCATTCGTTGTGGCGTTAGATCACAAAAGATCAGTGATTTTGTTACTCCTTGATCTTTCGGCGGCATTTGACACTGTTGATCACTGTATTTTAGTTTGGCGCCTTTCTTCTCGATTTGGAATTGGTGGTACGGCATTAGAATAGTTTCGGTCGTACTTGAGTGACCGCACTCAATTTGTGAATGTCAATGTTTCGACGTCCGAGCGTCATGTTCTGCAGTTTGGTGTACCCCAGGGATCTGTCCTTGGTCCACTGCTATACTCCTTGTACACCTCTCCACTGAGTGACATCGCCAATAAACACGGGCTAAGCTTTCATTTTTATGCTGATGACACGCAGCTGTATATTACTTTTGAGACGTCATCCCTCAATGAGATGGAATTGAGCAAGAGTAAGTTGGAAGCCTGTGTACAAGAAATTGACACCTGGATGCTTTTGAATAAGTTAAAATTAAACGGAGAGAAAACTGAGCTTCTTTTGATATCATCTTTACACCGTGCTCGATCTCCTTTGTTACATCTTGATGTCTGTGATGAGAGAGTGCTGACTTCACCAAAAGCAGGCAACATTGGAGTTATTTTCGACGAATATTTGAGTATTGTTCCTCCGGTGACAGCAATGTGTATATCAGCATTCTATCATCTCCGTAAAATTAGCCTCATTCGTAAACATCTTACCTTCGATGCAGCCCAGCTTCTTGTTCACGCTCTCATTACATCAAAGCTTGACTACTGTAATTCGTTACTATATGGTTTACCCAAGCACGTGACTAAACAGCTCCAACGTGTGCAGAACGCTGCTGCTCGAATTGTTTCTCTCTCACCCAAGTTCTGTCATATTACACCTGTTCTTACGAGTCTCCACTGGCTCCCAATTGATCTCCGAATTGAATTTAAGATACTTATCATTACCTACAAGACTCTCCATGGCCTAGCGCCTGCTTACATTAAGGACCTCCTTGTCAGCTACATTCCGGGACGTTATCTTCTGCAAAGAAAAATTTACTCGCCGTGCCTGGTTTCAAGCTAAATAGTTATGGCCGCCGTGCTTTCTCTGTTGCTGCGCCGTTGCTTTGGAACAATCTTCCACAACGTGTTAGGGATGCAGAATCGCTAGACATTTTTAAAAGACAGCTGAAAACAGTTCTTTTTAAGCGTGCTTTTTAAATTGATAATTTTATTGTAGTTATTTAGTTTGATTATCTTTTAGCTTTTTACTTCTTTTAGCTTTTTTAATGTTTTATTGTAAATTTGGATTTTTAACCTTGTAAATAGCGCCTTTGGACCGTCGGGAAAGGGCGCTTTAGAAATGTTATTATTATTATTATTATTATTATTATTATTATTATTATTATCAGTTCTCCGAAATTCATGAAAAGAGTCACCAAATGATTCCTTAAAAGATCTCTGGAAATCGTCAAGCTGTCACACTAATATTCAATATGATGTGTACAAATCCACTAAGGAAGTTCTTAAAGATTTCCGTTCTAATCAAGAGGATAAACTGCAACACCACCTAACATCTCAAGGTTTCTTCTTCTCAAATGTTATCAAGTACTCATTATCATCTGTAAATTCTATTTGGTCAGAGGTCCAGTCTCATCTACCCAAGAACATTTACAATTTTACCATCCGCTACATCAACAACTCCCTCCCTACACGTAAGAATATGGCAAGATGGGGATTATCACAAAGTCCTGATTGCTCCTTTTGTCTTAATCCTGAATCACTCCTTCATGTTGTCGCTGGTTGTCGACATAACCTGGATCGCTTTACCTGGAGACACGACTCAATCCTTAACTTCATTGCCAAGTCACTTCAACCTGTAATTAATGTTCACTCTTCACTCTATGCAGATGTTAATGGTTTTCTGAATCTCTCAATAATAACTGGTGAAAATTATCGTCCAGATCTTCTTTTCCTAATCCAGTCCAAGTGCCTATATGTTCTAGAATTAACAGTTGGTTTCGAGTCCAACCTTAACAACAATGCAGTGCGTAAGAAAGAAAAATATCTGAACTTGATCAACGAAATGAGTGGAAATTACAGATGTGTGAGATTTGTAAATCTCTCCTTGGCGTTTTCTCCAATGAATGCTCCACGTTCTTAGACATGATGAATGACATTGGCATTGACAAAAAGCAGCAACGTTATATAATCAAGAAAGTGATAAATATAGCCATTAGAGCAACATATTACATCTTTTGTTGTAGAAACATGAACTGGGATAGCCCAGACTTAATGCAATTTTGATTTTTTGTGAAATTTTTTTTTTTGTTTCTGTTTTGTTTTTGTTGTTTGCTTGTTATTATTATTATTATTTTTAATAATTCAATCTCAAGCAGCATTTGTAAATTGCCTATACGTAGCGAGATTTACAATTGTACATTCAAAAACACAAATAAAGTTTCCATTATTAAAGACGGCGCTTCGGTTATCGCTCCTACTTTGTCGGGGGTAGAAGCGGAATCATTTGAATCTTGATATTCATGATTCCTGCCGTTTTTGCCTCGATGATTCATGATTCCTACAAGAATTTTCTTCCAGATTCATTATTCACGAAGACTATTGATCACTTATTGACTTAATGATTTTCTCAGTGGCTACTTCATCCAGACTCGGGTATAGTGGTTGTTTTTGTAACTGAAAGTTAAGCACCAGGTTACTGGAGAAACAAACACACTATCAGGCCCGATTCCACAAATTATATAAGGGGGTCCGGGGAAATGCTCCCCCGGGAAAATTTTGGAAAATTGGACTCTCGGAAACGCCATATCCTGCATTCCCTAGATCGAACGCAACTGAATTATACGTGTATTTTGTTGAGCTTTTCTCTGAGTCTCATTATTCATGATTCCCGAGCCGAAGTGCAAAGATTCATGATTCCCAAGTTTTTATCAAGATTCTTGCATATTTTGCAAGTATGATTCATGATTCATGATTCCGCTTCCACCCCCGATACTGTGACATTTCTTGTAAACTTATCGCTCTGTACAGGAATTGTTCCATGTGATTGGAAGATGGCCCGTGTCGTTCCTTTATATCGATTTATATAAGTCTGGCGGACATGCAAGTATGGACAACTACAGACCAATCTCCATATTGCCGGTTATGTCGAAAATTATGGAGAAAGCTGTCAACGTTCAATTACAACGGTACCTACAGAGGTTTGACCTTTTGAGTCCATTTCAGGCATGGTTTAGACAACACCATTCAACGGAGAGTGCTGTGCTCTATTTCACCGATGAGATAAGAAGAAGTGCAGAGTCGGGAAAGTTAACAGGCGCTTTGTTTATTGATCTAAGGAAGGCCTTTGATTCTGTTCTGCACAAGGAACTCTTTTCCAAATTGAGAAGATTTGGCTTTGGAGAAAATTGGTTTACAAGCTATCTACCCGACAGATTTCAAGCTGTTTCCCTGGATAACGAGTTGTCGAGTCCCTTAGCTGTCCTAAGTGGAGTGCCTCAAGGGAGTATCCTTGGTCCGGTCTTATTTACGTTGTATATTACTGATATACCTTCCTGTGTTGATATCTGTAAAGTTATGATGTATGCTGATGATGCAGTTATCTTTTTCTCGGCTCCACTAATATCGGAAATGGAGTTACAGTTAAATTTGGAACTGATTAATCTGTCTGAGTGGCTGTCTACAAATAAACTGATCCTCAATTTAAAGAAGACCGAGTTTATGGTGTTTGGCACCCACCAGAGACTATGTCGCCAATACATTGATGGGGCTCATATAACGTTGGGAGGAGAATCTGTGAAACACTGTGAAGCCTTTAAGTACCTGGGCGTAGTTTTGGACAACAGTCTTTCCTTTAATTTGCATATTGACTGATCTTGACTATGTGAAGAAGAAAGTTTCTAAACCACTGGGATGTTCTCAAGAATTAGATCATCATTAACTGACGCATCGAACCGATTGTATAAATCGATGATACTACCAAATTTGGAATACTGTTGTGCTGTTTTTCATGGCTGTGGTAAAGGAAATGAAAAATTGGAACGCCTGCAGAGACGTGCTGCTAAGATAGTGCTAAAGACGGTGCATTGGTCCACCCAAGATATGGAATCCGGTCTTGGTTGGGACCCTCTTAAGACGAGAAGAGAGAAGCATATCGTCACACTTGTCAAGAATTGTCTTGATAGACAAGCTCCAAGTTATTTCTCAGATTATTTTCGACGGCGAACTTATGATTTTCATGACTATGACACTAGGTCTAAGGATAGGTTATCTATTGATAAAGTTAATCTCGAGTTGACTAAGAGGGCCTTTTTTTATAAGGGGGCTACCCTTTTTGAGCTATTTTGAAAAAATAGCTCATATGTCAGTGGTGTAAGCGTATGTATCTTTGTGGCTTTGTATGTTGGGATGTTTGTTGCAAGAGCCAATAAGGTTGAAGGTACTATGAGTTGATGCTTAGGAACCAATGAGATCTTCGCATCTATTTAAACATGGCATTGGTAAAAATCGAATAAGGGCTCTTTGAGACCGCCATCTTGATCCTTCACAATTTTTTCGTCTTTTATTACGGGTACAGGTGTTTGGAAGCATTACATAAAATATCTTCATGATTCAAACGCTGTGAACAGTGATGCAGCTGTTTGAGGGTTCATATTTAAGTGTGGTTGCTGCTTCGGGGCATTTCTGACCTAATTCGGCTATCGTTACAACGCACGTCAGTATGAGTTGTTTCACCTGTTACAACTGAGTAGAGTATAACAGATCATATATTTTCAAGTCTCTTCCAATGAAGCAATAATTGATATTTAGATAAACTTTAATTCGAAAGTATGCGCCCTATAAAATGTGGTTTTAGAAGTTTAAAAGGCAGCTTATTTTTTTGAAAGCTGTATCGAGTATTGTTAATCCCGTAAACAAGCTTTAAAAATATTATTCTCTCGCGTACAAAGTTCAACTGACCTTTTTCGTTCTATTTAGCAAAGATGCGTAATTTAAGTAGCAACAGTAGCGCTAGGGAATAAAATACGCTCTTCTCACGTATGGTAATATGCCCGTCCAACCTCGTTTACGAGTAAAAATTCTTTAGAAATCCAAATACGAAAACATCGTCTGATTAGCATTTCAAAAGAACTTGTACTCAAAAACGAGGTTGGACGGGCATATGACCATATGTGAGAAGAACGTATTGGAAGAAGCTAGTTGACACTAATTAGATACTGTTATTGTGAGTGGAGTAACATGATACAAGTAGAAATATATTTCGGCAGTTTGATAATTTTCTTGAAAGTTAATAAATGTTAGGCTATCAACCTTGACGTTGCATGAAACATAATTTAATTGCAGATGTTGTAATAAAGCCGAGGTGATTTCTTAAAATCGTTTGAGAAAATTTTGTATTAAAACAATTTGCCTCTTTTTTACGTACGAATTGTGAAAGGGCCAAAGACCAACATCTTCACATGCAAATTGTGTGCACGAGTTATTTTTATATGTTTACTAGTTTACTGTGTGATAACTCGAATAGTCCACTTTCAAGTTCTCTTTGACCGCTGAAATGAAGAAGTGAAGACGCATTTTTTACAGCCTTTGCCTCCATCTGAAGTAATATATTCACAAATTCCAACGAGAAAAAGACCTGTTTATTACTCTGTCTATTGTGTATATTGAAATTTCAAACACTTACTTGCCAGAGTTTCTGAATATTTTACTTTACGTCGAGGCTAACCCTGTATGAATGTGTCGTTAATGTTTGTATTCAGCGGTAATTTTTAATTCGAAACTGGACTATTCCCTCACGTACGAACGACGAAAGGGGGCAAAGTCCAACACTTTCACGTGCCAGCTGTGTGACTGTACATCTCATGCAGATTGGCTTTTCACAATGACAAATAGTAACTTGGACTAATGAAGACCTGTTTCCTGTTGTAACCAAATCCTTAAAAGAGGCTCTTGTCTTCTGAGAGGCAATAACTTTTAAAACATGAAGAAATAAGTTGTCGGAGTTAAAGACTGTTTCACTGAGTAGAATCGCACGTGAAAACCTCGTGAATTATGATGATGCAAACCATCTGCCACAATGATAAAAATCCTGGTATTTCGCAACTATTCAATTAGTCACATTTTGGCTTAAAAACTCCGAGGAAACCTTAAGAGTTTTCCTTCTAATCAACGTTTGGTGAGTAGAAATTTATTTCACTTTAACGATTCGTTTAACTTGCACCAGATGTAACAGGGAAAGACAGAAGAATATAGCTTGAGGATCGATTCAGCTGAGCGTTTCGCGTTTTCATTTATGTACCGCAATACGCAATTTCGCACAAAAACCCAATCTACAGTTAGGATGAAAGAGGTAGATTCATCACTCTTGGCAAGGTTACACCGAAGCATTAAAGTTACACTGAAGCATTCAAAATGGCTCATGCACGTTTAACGTGCCTATGTTTAATGATTGTATGTAGTTTTGTTCATAAGGAGGTTATCTTCTTTTCTTTATTGATTATAATTATATTCTGTATCCTACTTTCGTATATAATTAATGTTTTTTATCTCTCTATTTATTTATTTTTATACAGGACCCATATTGATAGCAGTTTTTATAACTGAAATGGTTATCCTG
>JBBMOI010000001.1:29767500-29817500 GCA_038088405.1 Porites divaricata | reverse complement strand
TCCCACTAAAAGTTCAATCAAGAAGCATCCCAAACTATAGACATCAGCTGGTCTGCCATGAGGCTTTCTTCCCAAAACCTGTAAACAGATGTCCAGCAAAACATTAACACACTTCCTTCTTGATGTTGTCTTTTTGAATAGAATTATGTTTGAGTCAGTTTAGGATTCATTGCTCCAGAGTCACCTTTTGCACACCTACATAACGGAGATATAAACTACATAGAAACTTCAATGCTAAATTGTGCCTATAAACAGCCTACAGATGTACACGAGGCATATTCACAAGACCTTCAACCCCAGCAATAAAATGAATAGGGTCCCTGATCTCTTGTATTCAAAGTTGGATGTGAAAGCTTTAAAACATCTAAGAAAGTGGCTTACACTGTATCACTCTCAGCTCAGAGAGAAATGAAAACTAAAGCTAAAAGGATAAAAAAATACAGCAGCCACAAAATGAAAATTGATTAAATTAGCATGCTTACCTCAGGGGATGCAAAGCCCTTTGTTCCCAAAGGTTGAAGCCCTGCCTCTGTGAACTCATCACTAAGTCTTTTTGCTGAGTCAAAATCAGCAAGTTTGGCTCTGGTGTACTCCTCAGTTAACAACACATTCTTGGCTGATAAAAAGAGGGAACAAAACCAAATTAGCATTTAATCCAAAATTAATTATTATCCACTTAAAATATTTTGCAGTTTCTGTTTGGCTTGAATCCTGCAGCTGATTCTTCACAATTCTTGGTGCTCACCAAAGTTGTAAGAAGGGAACATAAAACCAACGGGAAAAAAAATCTGCCAATATTCTGAAACCATGCCAAGAAACAGGCAATTGTTTTGAAGAACTCTGCGATTATTGAATTCGGCTTGCAGATGATATTAAGAATTTGCAGATCTTGGAGGCCATTATCTACAAACACAAAGTAAACAACTGTGAACTTCAAACAGTAAGGCTGATGAAAAAAAACTTTCATATAAATCTGTGCACAAAAACAGTACTTCCTTTTAGAGTTTTAATACAATAAACTTTGCCAAAATTCCAGGGATCCATATTCACTTTTGTCCAGTTGTCACAGACAACTAAAATCTCCTATGGACAAGACAACTCCAAAAGTTGTCCTTTGGACAAGTGAGGTTATGCTCAACCACAAAATCCTTTTAACAATTCTTTTATGATTTTATATGTTCATTTTACCCGTGTTCTGATTATTTCTCATTCACTTGAAACATTAAGAACAATAGAGAACAACAAAAAAAGTATTTTGCCTGTAATAAAATTGTTGATGGAGCGGTAATTTCCACGAAACGATTGCAGTCTCAAATTTACTGTTGTTAACTGCTGGCATTTTTCATTTTGTGAAGAACTGAAAGTCACATCAAGAAGTGGTGTTTTTAGCAGGCACTTCACTGCCTCCAGCAAAAAAGTAAAGTGAGGCAGGAGCCACTGCCTTATACGAGGAAAAACATGAGAGTGCCTTCTTGCATTCATGACAAACTTATAGTCCTTGGCTTGTTTTTGTGCCTTAACAGAATGTTGCACTTAGTAAAACCCTTTCTCAGTACGCTTAACTAGAACGGAAATATAATGCAAATCAATTCTAAATGGTCAAGTTGCATACAATCTTACCACCATTCTCTCTATAATTCTGCATTTTTGCCCAGGCAACCCAAATTTGTAACCGTGGAAGTATGCCGTCACGCTTACTTGCCTCGCTGACAACTCTGATCAAAAATGAATATGGATCCCTGAATGCTGAAACTAATCTTACCCTTTATGTCCTTATGAATGACTGGTGTAGGCAGGGTGTGTAAATAGTCAACAGCATGAAGTACTTGATTGAAGTAAAACATGGCCTCCCCAGGGAAAAGTCGCCTACCCAACTTCTCCATGTGAGAGAACAGACACTCATCTAAAAAAAGGAAATAAAAGCAGTTTAGGAAGGACCAAGCTTATCAGTAAAATGCAGAGATGAGACATATCAGTGTACTTTCTAAGTGTTGACATAATTGTTTTAACTTTTGTTGGTAGGTTTATGCACTTAATGCATGTATTGCTAGTTTTCAGTGTCACACCATTCAAAATAGATCAAAAGAAAAATCAGAACTATCCAATAGATAAAGTCCAGAATCTGGGAAATGAAAGGAGGTACATATACAAAGACCCTCGCCAAAATTCAGGTCAGAGGAATATTTCGTATATGAGATATCCGAAGAAATGTTTTACCCAAATTTATAGAGATTTGTATTGGAGACGCCATGCTGGTGCTCACCTGGATGAGCTCCAACATGGCGGAAGGAAACCAACAGAAACATCTGTTACCGAGTTTTGCTACAAAAGCGTGAATTTATTCCTCGAGAAACTCATAAACATTAAAGTAATACTTTTTCTAATACATGAACTGTTTAAATAGCAAAATTTCCTGAAATAAGTCATTTTTTTAACCCACATGACAGCTCTCTTGGCCGTCTTGTAAATACCATGTCACGCAAAAACTTAAAAATTCAAGTGTACTCTATCACAAAACCAAGAACCCTTTTGAAGCGAAAATTTGTATGAAAATTAGTTTTCAGCTGCTCTAATGCATCGTGAAGGTAAAATCTCGGAAGGATCGATAGTTTTTTAGTTTGAATTTTAATGACGTTATGTGAAAACCAACAATACTTTATGCAGTCTTGGTAATTTTTATTTTTCCTATTATTATTATTATTATTGAAATATTTTTATTTTTAAGCGCTGATGAAAATAGAAATATTGATTTCGGCGCTATATAAGTATTATTATTATGTAGTAAAGATAAAAAGTCTCAGTCAGGTAGACAGTTAGCCATAAAGAGCCAAAACTTTGCATAAAAATAATCATGATGCATAAAAATAAATACTTGTAACAATTAGTTGTAAACAAACTCAAAAGTAGACACTTTTCAAGTCAAAGCAAAATCAATTCAATTTTTGGCTCATCCAAGAAAAGTTTTAGGACTTAAAATAGACCTTTTTCAACTATAATTATTGAATTTTCCTCTTCAAATGTTTGTTATGGAAAAGCTGAAATATTAACTATTAACAATAAATGCTACCGCTCAAAGAACAACATACCACACTTTTCCATAAAAATGCTGGCCTTTCCTTCACTTCCTCTGAATGTCCCTCCATAGTGCTTCACAATGTGTTCATGGTCTCCCAAAAGTTTATATACTTCAACTTCTTCCATTGGTATGCGATAATTTGTCTGAGCAAAAATAAAAATAATAATAATATCTTCTCAGATTATAATATAAAAGAATGTCCCCACAATCACTAATATTAGGCTGAAGCCTTATAAAAAAAACAGGACTTTGCTATATACTTTGCAAAACCTTAGTACTACACTGTAAATACATCAACGTAAAAAGGCTTATCACTGGCCTGGACATTCTTACAATCCTCAAGACCTAGATTTTTTTAAACAAGATCTGGGGCATCAAAATTGATCAATCTGTCTGTAATCTTCACATAACACTGCAGCAACCTTAAATTTCAATTTCCCTGTTTTTTTTTTTTTTTTTCATGGGCTTTGCCAAAACTAATTTTTTTTCTCTGACCATGAAAAATGTGTTTTCCCCTGACTCTGGCAACCCTCAAGCAGTTACAAATAAACTGAAAATTTATCGGAGCATTTGTATTTGATCATGGCTTCCATAAATTTTTTTTTTATAGTGACAAAAGAAACAAACTACCTCTTTAACAACCATTGGCAAGCTCCTGTCTGACTGCAAATAAACTGAATATATGGCACCATTGCTGCCACCACCCTGTTTATCCTTTCTGATCACATTATAATCACAATGCTCACAAAAATAGTTCACAGGGAGAAGAGTAGAGTTCTGAGGAGAGAATTGCAAGAACAAAGCAAGTTACACACATTGATCAGTTTCTCTAATTATGACAATTTAAAGAAATCAAAAGGCTGAGTTTAATGACCTGATCGAATCAAACACTAAGTTCTTTAGTATTTATTGTGTTTAAATCTCTTTGAACCTCACCTCTTTTTTGTCAAGGCCATGATAATTGCATACTCAACAAATACTTAATTTTATGGAGTGAGGGGAAGGTGGGGGGGGGGGGGGGGGATCAAGGTAAACTGGCTAACTGCTACATTTAAAAGGGGAAATGTACCACTAGATCAAAGTCAGATGGCACCTTATTCCACAACCTCCCTCAATTACTTTAAAGTAAGCTCCACTGTATGGTTATTTCACATATACTGCAAGTTACCACAGCATTGGTAAAACCTATTCAAAACTTTCTTGACCCTATGTCATAATCATTATTGAAATGTACTTTGCCGAGAGTATGCACTGATATTGTCAATGACATTTTTAACATAACTATTACCCGGAAAATAACTTTGCCATCTATCTGAGATAAGTCCATCAGTGGAGTACAATACAGGGTCCTGGAGGGTACCCATGCATCCCATCGTGGTACTTGAACTGGTACTCGCCCCGGCTGAAAGGGTTGAACAGGCTGCCCTTTGTCTTTGACATTTCCATTCCTTTGCAAAACAAAAACATGATTCTTCTTTGTCACAAGAATTTAAGGTGACAAACACAGTCTTGCATAGAGACATAAAAAATGATATGCAACAAGAGAAAGTTCTTATCAGCCCGAAACATGGCAAGCAAGTGTTTCAAACCACTGCCCAACTTCCAAACATTTCTGTTCAAAACAATGAAACTCAGAAATTTGATACGCCTCTTTCCTAATTTCTCCTAGAGGAGGATGTCTCAATCATATGTGTTTAGCTTCTCAACTTCTAGGTTTTGGTTTCTCCTTTGTTTTTACACAACATTTGTCTAGTTGAAGTGGCTGACAAATACAACAAAGTAGCACCAGCTCTTTAATGACAGCCCTTTGTAGGTTGGTGAGGAAAAAATTAAAAGAAGGCAAGAAGCTGTTTCTATATATTAGCAGGAAAGAACTGTAATAGATGACGACATCAAGGAAAGTGTAGTTACCTGGCATTGTCACACTCTGGTACACGACATCCAGCTCTGCGGCAACACTTTGCATGCTGTTGGACAATGCTGTATGTGTTCACACACTGAGGGCACTCCTGGTTCCATCCTTTGTGAGCTTTCATGTGCATGATATCTGCCTTCATCTATCAGGGAGATTATACAACAATATGGTAGTTAAAACCACAAACAAAAACATGCACTGATAAGAAAAAGAGAACCAAAAGTGCTACACCAGTTACATGTCACGATGACATGATTGTTAAAAACTTACAGGTTGGCATTTCATATTTGGGCACCCAGTCTTTGAACAATAAGAAGCATGCTGGATGTCTTGTGGTAAAAACATAAGCTGCAGCTGCAAAAAATTATAAAGTTAAGTAGCAAAATCTTGCCTTATTTGTCACACTCTGATATCAACAGTTTGATTGCAGACATTTACCCACACATGTTCCTTGATTACAAGGCATTCTCGGGTGTACTTCCAAAAAAAAAAATAAGGGGCAGTTATTTAAAAGGAGTTTAGCCTGTGTTTAACAAAACTGTCTCTCCAAGCCATTTTCCATTTGCCCCACACTTTTATCTACACACCATTTATTGTGAACAATTTCTATAACGCATATAGCATAGACTGGAAAAGCAGTTATTAGTGTAAATTAACTCACTAAGAAAGAGCTCTGCACGTTCAATGATTTCTCAAACCACGACCTAAGTTAGACTTTGTTTAAATAACTGACCTAAAACTTCACTTAAGAGAAATGTCACTTATCACTGAAAGATGACAATTGATGGACAAGACAGGCCACAAGATTTGTCACTTCTCAGTAAAATGAAACTGTCTTGCAAAAGGACAGACAACACCACTGGGTTTTTTTGTTGTTTAGCACAGCAATTAAAGGTAGAAATGAGCTAAAAGTAAGAAGGTAGTCTACCTTCTGATTTGGAGTTGTTACTCCTTCCCAGCCAGGGCCATGGCATTGCTCAGGATTGTCTACTTTGCTTGGTAGGAAATTCTGAAAGCCAGACATGTCTACTTCCATCTTCTCCTTACATCCGCTGTCTTCTCTTTTCTTTTCCTTTTCACTGTCTGGAGCTGGAACGTTGTCTCTATCAGGAAGATGCCACCATGGATATTTCTTTCCTTTGTCACCATCGTCACCATTATCATTACCTCCCCCGTTTCCACATGACCCTGACCCTCCACCACTGCCACTTCCATCTGAAAAGCTCCCACTGCTACTGCCCGAGCCACTGCCATGTCCAGCAGAAGCACTCCCAGCACTACTGCTGTACACACCTGAGTCTTTAGGTTCACCCCTGGCTGGGGAATTTGGAACTTTTCTTTTTGAGGCCCTTTTTGAAGACTGCTGTATATTTTGGAATGTGCCTGGTTCATCCACTTTGCTGAGTTCAGGGACAGACTGGTTGCGAACACAGCCCCTTGTTTGCCTTTGCTTCCTTGGCTTTACTGATTTACACGTTTTCTTTCGCTTGGGCTGTACAGCGGGAGGTTCGGGTTCTGTTATGCACCAAACACTTCTTTTCACTCTTCTGACAGCATGCCTGAAAATACACAACAGAAAAAAATATCATAATGATGGAAAAATAATAAAATTTAATTATCTGTTAAATAGCCACTTGAAATGAAATTTGATTTAGCAAGTGAGATGTGGTCTGTGTTGCACTGAAAATTTATTATTGTATTACATATAAGGGTTGTTTTAGGAATGGGATTCTGAACTGGTTTCCTGTACAACTTAATAGCTGACAAAAGACTAATGCATCCTTAAGACCCTTTAAGTTGCAAGAGTGCCCAACATCAATCTTCTCCTCAAAATATCAAGCCATAATAAAGAGAAAAGGTTGTGGGAGTTAATAAATTGATCACTCCAGGGAAAATGCTTTGTTCTTTTATCAAATTCTCTGATCTTCTTCTTTACGGAATTGTGTAGAGATTGGTACAATAATAAACATACAAACCTTCTGAATAAGCTTTTGTTTTTAGTTTCAATGGATTGGTCATCTTCAAGGTTGATTTCTTCAACATAAGAATGAGCACAATCTTCTTCAATACATGATACAGGGTCTTCGTTTGGAGTAAGCTCTGAACTGGTGGGTGATGGAGGAGAAACTTGCACTCGTAGCAAAGTCTTCTCAGGTTGAAGCTCAACACTCTCTGGTTTAGGGAGAGTCTCTTGAATAGAATATGGGACAACCAGTGGTCTATCGTGCATGAAGATCTCTTTACCTTTCAATTCTACAAAAAAAAAGAAAAAAAAAAGAAAGAAAAATTTTTATAAATATGACAAAAATGTTTCAGTAGTGCTTCTTAAGAAGCATTTTCAAGAGTAAAATTTTGCGAAAAATGGTAAAAATAAAGTATAATGTATAAATGCCATGCAATATCATCAACTTCACTTCCTCTGGAGAACAAAATATGGTTTCGTTATAAAGCAAGGGGTCAGTGACAACATGAATAACTTAAACAATGTATATTATTTGTGCATAAAAAGGAATTAATTATGATATTATTGCTGGTTACGTTTTCGTGTCAAAAGAGAAACTAGTTCCCAGGACAAAAAAATGCAGCCACAAAAATTTGCTTCCTCCTTTCAAGACCCCCCCCACGACTTACAATCACGTGATTAGAAAAAGAAATTGTCACCAATAATGCAAATTCACAAAAAGGCCGAAAACACTGTTATTTTAAGCCTTAGACTTAATAAACGCGCACCCCAGATTTTCTTTCAGCCTGAAATCGCTAACATTTAAACAGGAAAGGTGATCAAACTGGAAAAAGATTAAAAAACACTCGGATCGACCTTTGCACCTCGGGGAACGCATGCTCTTGCGATCACACCCACGTCTTGTTTATTTACTCTTTTCGCCTTTCCTTCGTTTCTTGAGAAGCGATAAATTGTACCAGAAAACACTTACCATATTTCTCGTTCTTTAGTTGAATTTGTGAGCTTTTTTTCACCGTAAACTTCTCGTACTCAAACAACGAAAAGCTGCCGAAGTTTTCCGACGTGCTTGAATCGTCGTTTTCAACCGCGGTTTTCTTTACAAATTCCAGTTCCAAGGCGACCTTGCTTTTCGCTTTCTTTCGACTTTCGTCTTCATCCAAGCCACAGCTTACACCTGGCCAAGAAATCTCTGCGTTAAGTGTTTTTGCATCGTTGCAAACGGTGATTGAGGACACTGAAGTCTTCTTCACGGAAACAGCCAGTGAAAATTCCTCACGCTCCCCAAGTAGTTGAAAGCTCTCTTCTTCGGAGCTAAGAGAGCTGACTCTCATAAATCTCGAACTCTGCATATTTTTGAACGGTTTTTCTTGAAAATGGGTAGATTTTCTACAAACCACGTCTGTTTCAAACGGGATATTCGCAAAAGTCTCTAATTCCTGGCCTTTGCGAGGAATTAAATATGGCGGAATCGGAGCCATCTTTGTACAAACTGTTTAACGCCGGTCTACTGGCCTTATAATCTTCTTAGTAGTTTCTCGGTGGCTTCTTTGTTACAAAAGATGCGTTTTTTCTTCGAAGGACGAGATAATAAAGCACTTTTTCTTTCTCTAAATTGAGAAATTCTGCTTTCAATTCAAGAACACGATGCAGCTTCTTTGCAGTCGTCACACCAACATTCCTTAGCCCATAAATGGTAAAATGAAGCAAAATCAGACATTACATCATCTCTTCCTCAGTCCCCATAGACCATAGACGACTCCTGGATTACTTGAATCCAGTCCCTTCATACAACAACACCCGAACTTAACCCCGAACTTACCCGAACATGGTATCTCTACCCCTGTCTTGGCTCAGATGCTTTAAAATAACAAACCGATACAAGCGAATTTTTTTACGGGGACACAGGAGCCTATCAAATGGGCTCCTGGGGGACATTAATCATCTCGGGCGCCCGTTTTGTTTCGAAAAACAGGGAGACCAGTTGATAACCCATCTAATATCTCTAAACCCACCACAGTCTCGGAACACTTTCTTACCAATGATCACTCTGCTAACGACATCACTCTCATCCCACTAGAGCTTACCAAATCTAATAGAGACAGTGTACGAAAAGCTAGAGAGGCATACCTCATCGAGAGAGGTAAAACTCTTGAACCTTTAGGTATTAATAAAAAAGATGAAATGCAAAACAATATTTATTTCTTCTCTTTGTTATCACTTATTTTTCTATTTTTCTATTTCAAATTTCTTTCAATCACTGCTTCAACGGTTTTTGTTTTCAACGTTCACTTGCTATCATAGTATCATATTGCACGCTACTTCTTATTTTCAAATTGTAACGTCTCATTATTTGTAAGACCCTGAAGAAGGAAGGCCGTGCCTTCCGAAATATTGGTTAAAAGATAATATATTCCCGACTGTAACATCAGCCTTGCTTTTTTGTCTTATATTTTCACTTATTGCTGATTAGATCCTTTATTAGGATCCGGTCCTTCTTCAAGTTTTTGTAAGCTGGTCCTTGCTTAAAAAATTGAACTGTGTTGGGACCCGTTTTATTCCTCATAGTTTAACAATATCTCAAGCAACATTACGTCTTGCACAAAACTTTTTGCAGATGAAAATTTTTAACGTTTGCACGTGATTTTCGACCTTTTAGAGTTTTGAACATTCTTTTTTAATTCGCATAATTAATGTATGGAATAATTTACCTAAAAAAATCAACGAGGCTAAAGGCTTAAACATTTCTTAGAGTAACTCAGACGTTATTCTACCAGAGTTTCAGCCGAATGTTAAATTATCTAGATATGTCGTGTCGTAGAATTTATTGTAATTTAAACAGAATGCAGATGGTTATTATATTTTATTCATATGCGGATATTCATTATTATTGTTATTGCACTTTTTTGGAGATCAAAATAAACAGTTATTATTATTATTATTACTATTATTATTAATGAGAGTTTTCAGGAGCCGATTAAAGGAGCTGTGTCACGAAATTCAGCCAAATTGGGAAATTACAAAATGCCCGTTAAATTAAGAGAAATATGAAAATAACCGCTTAAAACTATAAAGGAAGGTGAAAATAACATAACAGAAACAACAGATGCCACGGATGGGCAAAACTGAAGAAGATTAAAACGGATTGAAATTAGGGTTTTTGAAAGCTGTTCAGCCCAACAGTTTTTCAAAGTTGATCCCTGCTTCTTGCAACTTCAAAAATAATGCTCAGGAGACAAATTTGTTTGTCTTGGATCTCTCATTTTATCATTTACCTGTATTTTCTTTGCTTACTTTAAGTTCCATAGCGATTGAGGGCGATTAATTGGCAAAATTAAACAAAATGAACTGGACTGCCGACACACAGCCCCTTTAATCGGCTCCTGGAGTTTTACACGGCTGGATACCAAGTATTAGATAAAAACACAGAAGTTGGGCGTCTGACCATAACCAACCCCCGCGCCGTGAAGTCTTTTTTAAGAAAAAAAAATGTGTGTTAAGATTATCATAGCCGGCTCTTGTAAAATATTGAATCGCTAAAAAAAATAAGACGAAAATGTTTTCGTTTGTCCTAAAATTTTGTCCACCATTCTACTTAGATTAAGATTTATCAAAATCATACTAAAAGTTTCAATAAAAATTTCAATATACAATAATAATTTTTTTCTAAAAAAAGAAAACTTTAGCATCAAGCGTCTTTGTTTAAGCAAGAATTTTGAAGCTGTGCGCAATGTTTAGTGTACTTGATATGACAGATCTCTGCATTCTTCATGAGCGAGTGTCCCACACCCCGCCAATACGTGCGGCAAAATTATCATTAGTGAGCTTAAGCAGCGACGTTTTTAAGCGACGCGCGTCAACCGGAAGTGGACGTTTTGCCCTCTTGAGCCGTGATTTTGATCAAATTTTTGGGCAGATCGTCTCTATAAGAATTAAGACACTTGACAATAAAATATGGTAGCGTCAAGGCTTATTAAAAGAGAAAAAGGCTCACTTCCGGTTGACGTGCGTCGATCAAAAACGTCGCTGCTTAAGCTATGATGATGATGGTGATGCAAGACCCCTGGGCCTGGTTCCTGACCGGACGATTAGCGCTAATCCAGGATTAAAATTTTGTTCCGTTTTTGTATTTTACCTTTCTGTGTATTGTCTAGAGCAACATTTTGTAAGCTCGACTTGCATGTTCTTAGACAAGAAACCTTGCTTCAAATTGGGCTTAATCCTGGGTTAACCTTAACCATCTTTTGAGGAACCGGGTCCAGGATGTAAGATCCCAAGTCGTAAGATCCCTGGAGATAAGACCCCTGGACGTAAGGCTTCGGTCGGGGATGTGAGACCCCTGGATGTAAGACCCCTTGTCGTAAGATCCCGATCGTAAGATCAGTGGTCCCAAGACCCCTGCATTAGTGCATGTAAGACGCCCGGTCGTTAGACCATTTGTCGTAAGACCCGTGGAAATAAAAACCTTGGTCGTAAGGCCGCTGGATGTAAGACCCCTGGTCGTAAGATACCTGAATGTAAGAACACTGGTCGTAAGACGTCTGGATGTAATACCCCTGGGCCCAGTTGTTCAAACGCCGGTTAGCGCTAACCCAGGGTTAAATTTTAACCAGGGTTTCTTTAACTTTTTATCAAAAGCACTTTCCCGGATAATTTTCTCTATTCTTCTTAGAGCATCCAATCATCAAATTGTAGGCAAAGAGAATTAAACAGAATTTGCTGTTTAAGCTCTCATATCTGATTTCAAATTTCGCACTAACATAGGGTTATCTTAACCCAGCTTCAAACAACCCGGCCCTGGTGGTAAGACTTCTAGATGTAGACCCCTGGATGTAAAGCCCCTGGTCGTTAGACCAGTGGATGGAAGACTTCTGGATTCAAGGCCCCCTAGATGTAAGAGCCCTGGTCGTATAATCCCTGGATGTAAGATATCTGGTCGTAAGAACCCTGGTTGTGAAACCTCTCGATGTAAGACCCCTGGTCGTAAGACCTCTGGATGCAAGACCCCAGTCGTAAGACCTTTGGATGTAAGACCCCTGGATGTAGGATCCCAAGGCGTAAGGCCTCGTTCTGGATGTAAGACCCCTGGATGTAGGATCCCAAGTCGTAAGGCCTCGTTCTGGATGTAAGACCCCTGGATGTAGGATCCCAAGGCGTAAGGCCTCGTTCTGGATGTAAGACCCCTGGATGTAGGATCCCAAGTCGTAAGGCCTCGTTCTGGATGTAAGACCCCTGGATGTAGGATCCCAAGTCGTAAGGCCTCGTTCTGGATGTAAGACCCCTGAATGTAGGATCCCAAGTCGTAAGGCCTCGTTCTGGATGTAAGACCCCTGGATGTAGGATCCCAAGGCGTAAGGCCTCGTTCTGGATGTAAGACCCCTGGATGTAGGATCCCAAGTCGTAAGGCCTCGTTCTGGATGTAAGACCCCTGGATGTAGGATCCCAAGGCGTAAGGCCTCGTTCTGGATGTAAGACCCCTGGATGTAGGATCCCAAGTCGTAAGGCCTCGTTCTGGATGTAAGACCCCTGGATGTAGGATCCCAAGTCGTAAGGCCTCGTTCTGGATGTAAGACCCCTGAATGTAGGATCCCAAGTCGTAAGGCCTCGTTCTGGATGTAAGACCCCTGGATGTAGGATCCCAAGTCGTAAGGCCTCGTTCTGGATGTAAGACCCCTGGATGTAGGATCCCAAGGCGTAAGGCCTCGTTCTGGATGTAAGACCCCTGGATGTAGGATCCCAAGTCGTAAGGCCTCGTTCTGGATGTAAGACCCCTGGATGTAGGATCCCAAGTCGTAAGGCCTCGTTCTGGATGTAAGACCCCTGGATGTAGGATCCCAAGTCGTAAGGCCTCGTTCTGGATGTAAGACCCCTGGATGTTGGATCCCAAGTCGTAAGGCCTCGTTCTGGATGTAAGACCCCTGGATGTTGGATCCCAAGTCGTAAGGCCTCGTTCTGGATGTAAGACCCCTGGATGTAGGATCCCAAGTCGTAAGGCCTCGTTCTGGATGTAAGACCCCTGGATGTAGGATCCCAAGGCGTAAGGCCTCGTTCTGGATGTAAGACCCCTGGATGTAGGATCCCAAGTCGTAAGGCCTCGTTCTGGATGTAAGACCCCTGGATGTAGGATCCCAAGTCGTAAGGCCTCGTTCTGGATGTAAGACCCCTGGATGTTGGATCCCAAGTCGTAAGGCCTCGCTCTGGATGTAAGACCCCTGAATGTAGGATCCCAAGTCGTAAGGCCTCGCTCTGGATGTAAGACCCCTGGATGTAGGATCCCAAGTCGTAAGGCCTCGCTCTGGATGTGAGACCCCTGGATGTAGGATCCCAAGTCGTAATGCCTCGTTCTGGATGTGAGACCCCTGGATGTAGGATCCCAAGTCGTAAGGCCTCGTTCTGGATGTGAGACCCCTGAATGTAAGACCCCCAGGTCGTAAGACCCTGACTTGAATATTGTAACGACTTACCAAATTGCTTAGAATTTACTACCTCTTAATTATATGCGGACGATACAAAAATCTTTACCTCTAGTACTGACGCAAATGTTCTTGCTAATAATATCAATTCTGATCTAGAAAACCTTTGTGTTTGGCTTATTACAGTTAATAGGCTCCAATTCCACCCTTTAAAAACTAAGTTAATGCTCGTTGGTTTGACATATAACTTAAATCATTGACAATAGTATTGTTTCGCATGTAACCTCTAATATATATGTTTGGGAGTATTGTTAGATGAAAAGCTTACTTTTGAGACTCACAATGAGTAAATATGTAAAAAGGCGTATGCTGGTATAGGAGTTCTAAGAAGAATTGGTCGTAAGGCCACTTGTCGTAAGACCCCTGAATTTAAGACGGCTGGATGTTAGATACCTGGTCGTATAACCCCTGAATGAAAGACCCCCGGGCCAGGTTGTTCAAAGCTGGCTTAACATAACCCAGGGTTAGTACAAAATTTGACTTCAGATATGAAAAGCTTAAAAAGCAAATTCAGTTTAATTCTTTTTGTCCACAATTTGATGATTAAATACTCTAAATAGAATAGACAAAATTTTCCGAGTCTTAATAGCCCATAACATCACGGCTTAACTGACAGACGACCAATAACATCGTGACGTAATTGACCAATCAGATCAATAACCAGAGTATAATACCATCAACTGACGTGATACAACTCACTTTGACTCTGAAGATGACTACCGCACAGGTTGTCGAAACGTCAGTCACTGTCAACAAAAACAGTCCTATTCAGGACTACGTTCGTCCGGACGATCAAACTCAACCTACTTTTGAAAATGCTTTTGATGAAAAGAAAGAGAGACCCGGGTTAAAATTTAACCCTGGGTTAGCGCTAACCGGCCTTAAAACAACTCGGCCCTGGTCGTATGACCTCGGTCTGGATGTGAGACCCCTGGATGTAAGATCTCCTGGTCGTAAGACCCCTGCATTTAAGAGGGCTGGATGTAAGACCCCTGGTCGTAAGACACCAGGGTGTAAGACCCCTGGATGTAAGATACTCTGGTCGAAAGAACCCTCGATGTAAGACCCCTGGTCCTAAAACCCCTGGATGTAACTGAGAGCCCTGATCGTAATACTTCTGGATGTAAGATCCCCGATCGTAAGACCCCTGGTTGTAAGACCTTTAAAGGTAAGACAACCGGACGTAACAACCCCTGGATGTAAAAGCCTTAAATTTAAGAACCCCTGAACGTAAGACCCCTGAAGGTAAGAACAACTGAGGGTAACAGCTCCAGGCCCCTGTTGTTCGAAAGCTGGATAGCGCTATATCCACCGGATATTACAACATCCAATTGCGCTATCCACCTTTTGAACAACTGGGGCCAGAACGTTAAAACTCCTGGAGATACGAACCCGAGTTTATTCAGTAAAGATCAAGTCGGATTTCCATGTAATAAACGCCGAAGCCATTTTTAGGATCTGTATCTTGCAAAACGAGCTCAGCCTTGACAATCTGTAATTTCTAAACGCTCTTCTAGGCTGGGAACAGGCTTGTTAGGGGAAGGGGGGTTGGGGCGAGTAACGGCAAAGAGCGCGGAGAGAGAGGTCCCTTTTCTTACCCAAAAGGAGCCTGGTTCCTGTTTAACGCTCTCCTGAAATATACCTAGGCTGCGATGGTGATTTTTTTTAGAAAAACCGATGAGACAAAGACGCCCATACCATGGTTTCTCAACCCCTTGGTTTAAATTTTATTTTACTTTGTTCCAGACTCGTAAAACATAGTTATACCCCAAAACAAAGGAAAATTAGAACCATACCAAAAAGCTCTTTAAGTTGCACATTATTATTTTTTACAAAACTATGCTACTTTTATCATAATTTACTATGTTACTTTTATTTTTATGGCTTGTCTATTCTATTCAGGTACGAGCTATACAGTTTAAGATTGAATTGGCTCAGCAAGTATATGAAGCCTGTTCAAAAACTTGCAACGCAAACACTGCGCAGAAAATCGTCCACGCATCCATGCGACACGGTATCAACTTTTAACGCAACGAAATCATCGTATTATATTTTCCTGTGTAACATCACCTTAAGATACTACTAGGCTTTCTGCCGCATACGCGCGACTAAACTCGACAAAAGCTCTACACGAGTTTTATACTTTTCTTTTTAAAGCTTGTTAAAAATTAAAATAAATAAATAACAATAATAATAATAATAATAAAAAGTTTTACACTCGTTAATCACCAAGGCAGCCGTTTCTCCTTGTCTCGAGACGAAAACAGCTGCGTGGGAGACTATCTACTTGTCGATTCCGCTAGGTGCGAGGTCGCTATCTACAGCCTAGGTCCGCTATGTAATGGCAAAACAGGAATCTTGCACCTTTGGTGGGGCAGGGTTAAAGAAGGGGAAATGCAACAGGTCATACCGGACAATGCCCTCTCAAAGGTTCACAGAAAAAAATGCATAGCGAATGTGTAGCGAAATAGCACGTCGCGAAACCAGGCAGTAACCTATCTTGGTGCTACACTATGTCCTCTCATGTCTGCAAGTTAAATAACGGGTCACTGTTTAGAGAGCTATAAGAAAAAGCAAACAACAGAATAGTCAGAAATACCAGAGCGCGAAAACTTCACTAATTAAATCAGGCTGTAATGTCAGTTCTGACAAGATTACCTGATATAATGACGGACAATGTCACAATGCAACAAGGAGGAGGCCGTGGGACGATCCATTGGCTCCTTCTGTGAAGACACGAAAATAGCAATATCTAATTTTATTATCAGCAACGTGTAAAAAATTAGTACGTCGTGCACAAAACGAATAATGGAGCTGCACTATTTCACAGCGTGCGCATGATATAGAGAAGTGCAACGTCACGTTACCATTCACCTCTTTAGAAACGAGAAAGAACCTGGGCTGAGTTGACTTTCGCAAAGAGTTGTGGGACTGTTACTAGGAACAACAACAAAAAAATAAGCCAGGCGCGTCCTCAGGAACGATCCCAGAAATCAGTCTCGTGCCCAGTCGCTCCTGAGGCGGTTTTGACTAGAACGCGTTGCATCAAGGGAAGGCCGCACGAAAATCTTTCGCCCTTCCCAGCCTGCCCCGCGACCTTGACATCATTTCCCCCCAGTCTTTCGTTGCCTTTGAAGAACAAATAAGTAGGGACTGGGAACGAGTCTGCCCAGAAATAATTACGAGAAGCATTTCGACTCTAGTCCCCCTCTCGTTTCTAAAGTGGTGACGTTAGCAGAGTTTCCGAATCTCAACAATCTTTCTTATATGGATATGGGACACCGCGGGAATACGTTTTTGAAGGCGCGATACAGTATTTTGCTGGTCAGCGTCATCGCCTTTTAAAATTAAAAACACAGGCAACTTTGAATTGGTTTTCAACGCGAGCCCGGTAGGCGATAAAAAACCCCAAAACTTAGAGCGAAAACTGAAAACTTAGCTCCTGAACTTCGCCTATCGTTTCTATTATTCGTATTCCATATTTTATCTTGTGCACGGGTTAAACTGAGGTTGCACAGCATGTGAATTTTTTGAAAGTTTCGCGGCGCGATAGTCTTCGTGAAACGTTGATCGATGTTGCGCCGATGTTGTGTGCAAAGGCCAAAAACAGGCACCTTTCCGAGGGCTGTAGCGGTCCCCTAAGACACACCAATCTTCAAGTATGCAGAGCTGGTGAGCTGGAGCCGCTTGAAGTGGTATACCAGCGACACATTGATTCGATACGAAGACAAGACGACCGCAGGTGTTCCTGCCCTTTAACTTGTTGACACACTGCGAAGTTGCACGTTCGTACCATCCCGTGCAAGCTATTTCAAACTTTATATGAAGCTGGTACTTTGCTGCAGAATTGAAGCGCCAAAGATGTTAAACAACTGGCCCAAATGAGGAAAAAGCCGAAAAGATTGTGACAAAAAAGCGTAAACAAGATCACACTGTCACGGAGGTGGGTTTTCCTGACCACAGTTACGGTCATTTCGTTCTATGGTCAGATCGTTCCAATCAATAGGAAGATCATTCCACAAAAAAGTCAGTTCCACATGTGTTATATCTATTTTCTAAATGTGTAAATGTGACCTGATTTGTTTGATGCTGTACTGAGTGAAGGAAATCTGTCATGAAACCCTAATTCTGGTTTATGTATAAAGGATAAGTATTTCAATGCGTTATTTATCTACTTTTCAGGAAATCCTTTTCTCTGTAATATTGATAATACAGAGTTTGAAAGTTATTTACAAAGTTGTTTTGAAATTCTTTTTGTGTTATCAAAGTTTGAAATAATAAAATTATTATCCATTGTTATGAATGCAGTAAACATTATAAGTGAGCATGTAAACATTTCTTATTGACAATTTATAAGTTAATGGTCTGGGACAGGATTATTCACATAAATTACCAATAATATAATTTGTTAGTTTTGTGATAACCAAGGGAGTTTTGTTGCAAAAAAAAAAATGTTTCTGTAATTGCCATTAATGCTGTCCACCCATTTGTGCCTGAATTGATGTGAAGCAGAGAAGGCTGATGGTCCTCTGGTTATGAATACAGTGGCAACCAAGAGATTTGTATGGAGTGAATGTTTTATTAAAAATAACATAAGATGCTGAATTTAGAAAAAAAACAAAAGGAATAAAAGTAAAGGTGGTAAAAAAGCATAGTACAAGAACATCTGAAGGAGGAAACAAATGTAAATGTGCATGTGGAACAAACCAATTATACACCAGATCCACAAAAAGCAGTATGTGCAAAAATATCCTCACATAATTAGAAATTTCCTGACATACTAGATTGGGCAAAGAATCACAGTAGTGTATTACAAAATTCTGCATAGAACTTTATTGTCCTACACAGTTGTTATAAAATCAAGCTTAAATTATTCAATTATCATTCTCAGGCTTCTGAAGGAGAAAACACACTTTGTCTTATGCATGTGGAACCAACCAAAGTGCCAGAGCCAGAGCTAGTCATAAACAGTGGAATAAGAAAAATTATCCTCACATGATTAATAAATTTCCTGACATACTGGTTTAGAGATTAGGCTACTTACATGTATTACAAACACAAGGGACTCTTGACACATTCCATTCGACGGTGTCCCATCAGCAGAGTTCAAACTACTGGATGATCAAAGAGGGCCAGTTTGGTCCCATGCTTTTAAAACACCTGTTACATACCCTCTGTATTTTCTTTTTTGCTCAGTATTATTAAGGGAATAACAAAAAAACTACATGTACATATGTTTTGTAACATGTAGTTAAGCGTGTATGCTACTTACGTCTTACCCTTGTGTATATTACTAAAAACTGGGATACTGCATTGGCTGAGCTCTGTTTACGGGGCAATTAAGACACATGTCATATGGGTGGAAATGGCTATGGGAAATGCCCAAGGCTGCTTGAATAAATTAATTTATTGTAATAAACAGAATCATGTAACTTGTGTAGTAAACAAGTTTATGAAGAGTACTTTCACCATATTGGCTACATAAAAATATTCAGCCCAGTAAAGGCACAAAAGGCCAAATAAAAGGACAAGGCCAGGGGAGGAAGTTCAAAAAAGGTTTTGACGTCCTTTCACACTGAAGTTGTAAGGCAGAATGACACAACTTCGCGTACCCATGTGATCAACAATGCACTGTATGGGAAGGGGAGGGCATACAAAGGATTGTCCCCAACCACTCACCCTCTCCTGAATTGATAATAACTTAATCATGTGCAAAACTCATATTAATTTTATTGATTAACACTACTTCTCAGGTAAAGACATAAAAATTCCATTGGTAAACAAATATTTCATTTAAAAGCCACAACTCTAATGGGCTGTCAGTTCATTTAACAGAACCAACATTCGAACAACAAGTTGATGATTTAAGCAAAATCATAAGTTAATATGGACAAAACAAATAGCACGACTGGAAGTTTATAGAAACAGTAGAAAAAGAAAAAGAAATAAAAGTAATATGTTTATTTCTTAAATACATCTATTCTTTCTTTTTGAGAATAGATGTATTTTCTACAGCTACTCATAAAGGTGCAGATATGCTCTCCACTTTGCTTTGCATCTCTTTTGCAACTATCTGTAAGGCAAAATAAATATTAAACTAAACATTAAGTTGATAAATATAGTTAAAGAATAAAAAAAGTTAAAACTGATAAATCACTAACATCTAACAACCTCCTGTACAAGACCATTACCCCGACCCCATTCTATTAAAAGTAAAAGCAAAATTGTTGTATATGCAACATCATTTGCCCTAACCTCATTCTAAAAAAGAACAAACAAGGCATGAACCATCCAGAAGCTTGGAATTGGGAGAGTCATAGTAAATTCTGAGTGTAATTATTGGAAGTACAAGCAGGATGGAAGCACAGTGATAAAGAAATTATCGAATTGTCAAGGTGAAATTGACATTGAACAATAGATATGGACAAGCAATTATTTATACACCTTTTGTTAGCTCCATGAGGAGGAAATGGTTTAATTATTAATAAGCTGATCACAGGACAATGTTGGCATGAATAACAAGCAATTAAAATGGACTAATTTTTGAATGACTACCGTATGGTCCCCCCTCCTTTCCAGGGGAAATAAACACCACTGTTACTACCCTTAGAAATAAAAATAGAACCTGGAACCCTAAGCTACGGACTTGATCATTGAACTGATGTGTGGTCATTGAATCCATGTGTAGTCATTTTTTCGTTCTTAACATGCCCAGTTTATATGTTTACTGAACTCATGTTGTGGTTAATGAACTGTTTGTCTTTATTCAACCATGAGAAAAAGAAGTTGATGGCTAAACCAAAAAGACAAAGGCACGGTAATGAAACTGCAGATTTTTAAAGTTTATCAAAGCTTACAACTAACTTATGACAAAATATCAGGGTTGTTTGTAAGATGATGATGTAAACGGCAGCTGAGCTAATTACGCTTAGCGCCTTAAATAAAGTTATTGATAAATTCTCAAAAAGTGGCTTACCTCTATCGCATATTATGAACGCAATGCTACTCTCAAAAACCTTGCCAGTGTTCAAAATCTTCTGCTGTTCTGGCTGTCCATGGTAGCTTCTGGTACATTTTTCGGAAGGCAATTCAAACTGACTCGACGCAACGCTACACGAAGTTAAGCTTACTTCGCGTCATCTGTATTTACTAGTTCTTTAGCTCGGTTCACGATCTATTAAAGAAAGCTATTCTCAGAAAAGCGAAGACTGCTCGTTAAACTCCACGATATGCGATGAAACCGACATCAACGTTTATAAACCCATTTAGCTGCGAACATTTGGCTGCCTGCGAAGTACAAGAAAGATATCGAACGAACTCAGATACCGCTGACCAGGTACTGTGACGTCACAAAACATATTCCCGCGGTGTCTGGATATGGTCATCAATTTTTTGAAGTATCAGCCCACTGTTATAACACCGATTCAGCTTAATGGTATAGTCATTGAAAGAGTATCTAGTTATAAACTCTTGGGGGTTATTATCACTAATGACCTCTCTTGGAACGAACATTGTGACAGTATCCATAAAAAAACTACTAAGCGTTTGTTTGTGCTGCGGACCCTCAAGAGAGTTGGTCTGGGCACTGACGATCTCGTGTTAGTCTAGCTTAGTCTATTGTAGTATTGTTAGATCCATTGTCGAGTACGCCTCGCCAGTTTGGGTTGCGATCCCTTTATATCTTGACGAGTTAATTGAGTCTGTACAGCGAAAGATCTCAAAATAATATTTGGCCGGGTAGACTATACGGAAGCCTTGGTCTTGGCTGACCTGGAGTCTCTTAGTGACAGGAGAGTAGGAGCTTGTAAGCGGTTTATGGCTACTGCACGCCAAATGTCCCCCTTTAAGAACATCATCCCCTCTCCTGCCGCTATTGAGTCTCATTAAAGTATTAGGGTCCAACTTCCAAGACGCCAACATGGTCATACCAGAAGAAATAATGACTTTGTAACTTATAAATTTCAGTGAATGTATGTAAATAGTTAAATGTATGTGACAATGACCTTCCCCAACAATTCAGTTATTGCTGCAAGTGGGTGAAATAAACCGAATATCTATCTATCTATCTTGACAGAGACGGCCATTTGCTTTGTCGATGGAAGGAAAGTATGGGCTACCGTTTTTGTTTCGGAGTGCACTGATGCACAGAAAAGTCATACATGTCATTTTTATCGTTTTTTTCTGTCATATTTGCAGGACCACGATTTGTTGAGATTCAGAAATTTTGCCACTATGGCAACGTGACGCAACGACTTTTCTCTATGAAGGTGTGGCAATATCGGTGTGGAAATATAATATGTAATTTTTAGCTGAAGCTGTGTTGTCTAATTACACTGTAAAACTGTTTATGGGGAAAGAGGATACCTATTATTATCTTACGGACAGCAGCCAGCGTAGCCAAGTGATTAGAGCACTGGACTTGCAATCTGGAGGCACATGCTTGTTACGACAGAGGTGCCTCTTTTCTCCAGGGCCCAGTTGTTCGAACGCCGGTTAGCGCTAACCCGGGGTTAAATTTTAACCCGGGTTTCCCTATCTTTTTATCAAAAGCACTCTCTGGGATAATTTTCTCTATTCTTTTTAGAGTTTCCAATCATCAAATTGTTGGCAAAGAGAATTAAACTGAATTTTCTTTTTAAGCCCTCATATCTGAGTTCAAATTTCACACTAACCCTGGGTTATCTTAACCCAGCTTTGAACAACCCGGCCCAGGCTAGTAGACAGCAAGAATGAAGATTTTTAAAAGAGCTGAAAAGGTCTGGACACATGCCACTTTCAAACATTTACATTAGCACTAAAGGGAAAACATTTTTCTCACCTGTACACATGCTTTCACTAATTTTGACAAGTCAGGATATTTGGCTTCTAGCTCCTTAATCTGTTTAAACAATAATATACTAACATTGTACATCAAATGTATGTGAAATGTATGTGATACTGAAGTAGGGGAACTGGTCACAACAGGCGGATCCAACAAGGACCCATCTTAACTAGGGATGGGTGGGGAGGTATATAAGACATTACCCATCTGATGAGCCTGATGGACAAAAATTTTACGACTGAAAATCTGAGAGATGAGGACTTTCTGTACACGAAGGATTTATTGTTAGACAAATAGCACAGGGACATTGAACTCTTATAAGTGATGCTGAGGGAGCTATGCAATGGGTACATAAAGACCCGTGTTTACTTTCCCTGAGTACAATAGGTTGGACCAAGAGATCATAATAGGATCCTATTATGACCTCTTAGTTTGATCAATATCACAATATTACACTCAACAACTCCTAAAGGCGCCTACCAGAATTCAGAACTGACCAGCAAGATCCCTCAGTTCGAAAAAGAAATAGGCTTTTTTCGGTAGTTTTCTTGCCATCAGGTTTGCAAAGAAAGTCAATTTTACAGCTTGCCATTCAGGCAAGATGTAGCTAACCCGTTACCCGTAGCATATCGAATTGTTCTTAAAATTTTATTGTTAACTTTTAAGGCCATTCATAAACTCACTCCGACTTACATTTCCGAACTCGTATCTCTGAAAGACACAGGGGGTAGGTACTATCTTAGATCAAATGACGGCAAACTTCTTAACGTTCCATCATGCAAGTCTCTTTCCACGCTTGGTGATCGACCTTTTTATATGGCTGCTCCTAAATTATGGAACGATCTTCCCCTTTTTATTAGAAATATATCTTAGTATATATATCAGTTAATGCTTTCAAGAAGGCTCTAAAACTCATTTATTTCAGAAGGCGTTTCCCAGCGAATTTATTTGTAAATAGGATATTCAAATGTAAATAGGATTTCAAAGAATAATTAGTTATTTTATATATATATATATATTACCCTGCTAGCAGAGGCTTTTCCCTTGCGTTTCTCAGCGTTGTTTCTCTTCGCTGTTTTGGCTGCTCGCGTTTTGTTTTGGTTGTTTCTGTGCCGAGGAAAAGACCTCTGCAGACAGCCGTTTGGGATTCCTGTTGAGCATGCGCATTAGATACCTCCAAGATCTAGGAGGTAATCACATGACTAAACCGGTTGTGGAACCGGTTTTATCGACTCGCGCATCTTTTTTGTACTAGTTTGCTGTGCAAAAGTGAGCCCGCTATATCAACATGGCGAGTGCGAGTCTTTCCCGTGGGAATTGACTCATGAATACATGAGCAAACTCCGGCGGGCGGCATCGTATTACCGACACGTGACCCAGAAATTCCATGGTAACCGCATTTTCATCTCGCGCATGCTCAACAGGAATCCCAAACGGCTGTCTGCGGAGGTCTTTTCCTCGACACAGAAACAACCAAAACAAAACGCGAGCAGCCAAAACCGCGATGAGAATGGCAGTACAACGCTGAGAAACACAAGGGAAAGCCTCTGCTAGCAGGGTATATCTATATATTTTTTTTGCAGAATTTTAGACTTACTATTTTTAACAAATTATTAGGAGCGATCTGTAAATTAGATTTTAAGGATTAATTAGTCATTGTTTTTTTTTAGAATTTATTTATTTATTTAATTGGAAAGTGTAATAGGATTTTTAGGATTTTGTTGAGTCTATGTAATGCGGTGTAATGTGCAGATGAAAATTTCCTGGATTGATATTTGCGCAATACAAATCAATAAATATTATTAATATTAATATTATTACTGACATGTACTAGCCCAAAATTCATTTCAACTAGCCCCAAAAACTTTTTGATGAGCAGGATTGATTACACAGTTCTTCTGTAATTTGAATTCCTCAAAAACTGTACTTGCCCGTCACACAAGTTAAGAACAGAAGTCACTTTCTTTGCATGCTGTTGCCATTCAAAATTCTCTTTACAGACAGACTGGTTTGGCTGGCTAGAAATGGTAAGTGCTTTGAGTAAAATATGAAATTGGACGAAAAGTGAGAACGAATGAAAGGGAAAACATGCATAAAACAAATAAATACGATGGATTAAATGTTTATCACATCATGAAAAAAGGAC
Source organism: Porites divaricata (assembly GCA_038088405.1). Classification (NCBI taxonomy): domain Eukaryota; kingdom Metazoa; phylum Cnidaria; class Anthozoa; order Scleractinia; family Poritidae; genus Porites; species Porites divaricata. Next base: position 29,793,109 of record JBBMOI010000001.1, on the reverse strand, counting down.
AGAAAAATCTGTGTCCTGATTCTTCGCAGGGAAATTGTATAATTCCACAGTAAAATTTCTTTTCAGAAGATGAGGAAGAATACTGGCATTAGTGCTGAAATCAGGACAGTTGATAGCCAATCATAATTAAGAATTTTGTTATACATGTATTTATGACTAGTTGTGAAACTATAAAGCCATGTGCATATATACCTTCAGTACCAATGACTTTGGATCTTCAGAGGGAGCTCCCACTGTTAGCTCAAGCAAAAGTGGGCCCAAGCTATACACATCTGCTGGCCTCCCATGAGGCTTCACTTCCATCACCTGCAAAAGTTTTATATTTCATCATACAGGATTTTAGCAGTATAGTGAAATGTGTCCTGCCAGTGGAAATCAGAGAGTTAAGGATTAGAATAGGGGTCATTTTCCAGAAAACTGATCATTTGGTTGAAGACAAGGGAAGCCGGGAAATGACAATAAGATTTGCTGATTTCTTTTTTTTTCTTCAATTATTGAAAAAAAAAAAAAGAAATCAGCAAATCTTAAATTACCCACAACACACTTTAATAGAAAAGAAAGGGTTGAACTCAGTAATTTCCGGAAAATAGCATTTCAACGAGAGGGGGAAGCTGGGCAAAATCAAGCTGAATTACAGTAAGGCTGGTATAGGCTACCGGTCCTGGTGTTGCAAACATTCTAAAGGAACCTTCCCTGGGATCCCACGTACAGAGTAGGTGTCCTAGCTTACAGCTCAAAGTCTGAGGCACCGGACCCATAAGATGGGTGTGAATGCCATTGAGGGCTCAAATCTCTGTGTATCTCACTTGACTCGTGACACAATAATCGTGTATTACATTCTTTTCTTTTTTTTGTTATGTTCGTGGAAAAAGTCAAACTTTTAACCAGTCCTCAACCTTACACCAAATTCTCTCAACTATTCTTAAACAAAATGTATGGAGATCAGTCTGGAGAATTTGTATGTGGATATTGGGACACAAAGGATTAAGTCGTATCTGTAGATGCTGGAACACAGGGAAATCCTGACAAAAAGAGACTATACAGTGGGTACAGTACAAGTCAAATGAGCTTGATAACAAGGATAATGCTTTTTTGAACTCTGCAGTCTCTTCTTTTTGTAGTAATTAAATAACAGTTCTAATGATTTCTCCTTAGCATGGGTATTACGTCAACATAGTAGATGATGCTCCTTACAACAGAACAGTTTATATCACATTGTCCGAACACAGTCAAGTAGATTTTTCTTCTTTTAAAACTGATTTGCAAGAAATTCTTTGCAAGCCTTTAACAATTTCCTATAACTGTTAACAAAAGGTTATTGTTTCCTTTCAACTTTACTCCTTGTAATGTTGCCATACACATTGAAAGAGAAGGCTTGGGTCACATTAATGAAAGTACTTGTGGTGTACATGGTTTCCTTTTATCCCTGCTGCAAAATTCGTTTTCTCTTCGTTTCAAATTCGTTATCAGAAATTACAATCACATTACCATTTCGTAAAAAAGAGCGAAATAATTTGCAATGGTGTGAAGGGTAAATCGAACCACAGTGTAAAACATTCATATAGGGTTACATTGTTATTAATGCCAAGCAACATGAGATGCTGGCATACAACAGGTTGCTCAAGAGGGAAGGGCAACATAACTTAATTTGATTTTTAAGTTGCTCAATTAGGTAGACTAATTGGTTTAATACCTCAAGTGCAGCAAAGCCCTTTGTACCTCGAGGGTGAAGCCCAGCCTCTGTCATCTCCTCTGTCAGTATTTTCGCTGTGTCAAAATCACCCAGCTTGGCAACACTGCCCTTTCGCATTACGTTTTTTGCTGGAAAAACACAAAACGAACCCGCTTAATATGTGACATACTAAAGTGTCTGTATTAACCACACGTCAGGTAATCAAACAGGTTCAAACAATGCCAAGAAAATTAGCAAAGCAAAAAAGCATAAAAACAATGTTTTTTTTTTCAATCTAAACAGTAAACTGTAACTACATGCATAATGCAAACTGGATAAAAATTTGCTTGTTTGTTAGTTTCATGATGAAGTATTCACTCAGTGATTCAATCTCAACAATGTAATCAATTAAAATGTCAAGGACTATGTTTCAGTTCACGTTTTAACCAGGTACAGGGAACATTATTAAGTGAAATCTCTGAGAGATTATTGACTGCATGGACACATTGGGTAATAATAATATTTCAGCCCTAAACACCTGCAAGTAACATAATGATAATAATAATAATAATAACAACAACAATAATAATAATAATAATAACAACAATAATAACAATAATAATATACAAAGATACATACAGAACACCTCTGATAACTTATTTTACCTTTGAGATCTTTATGAATAATTCCTAGGCTATGCAAATAGCAGACTGCTTTTAAAACTTGAATAAAAAAATTCATGGCCTCTTTATCTGAAAGCCTTCGGTTTAATTCCTTCATGTAAGTAAAAAGGCTGCCATCTGCCAACAAAAAACATAGGTGATCAGTCATGTCTAAGTTATGGTTAAGTCATTTGTAAGTCGTAAGTATACAGGAGTTAACCCTTTAAGCCCAAAAGTGATGAGCTCCTAATTTCTCCAGACAATATTGTTGAATCAAACACAGAAGTAATGAGAAAATAAAATGATCACCAAAAAATGAAATATACAGGGTGTTTCAAAAGTTCGTTCTGTTTTTTTTCTTCACTTAAATATCTCTGATTATTAAAGATAACTTTTGTAAACCTAAGCACGTTATTCATTATTCATTTAACATAGACTAACTGAAATATTAGAAACCAGAATGTCTTCCTTTATGATTTCTGAGATTTTCTAAATGGTGAGGTATAGAATGTATGAGCTCCCATAGCGTGTCTAAATTCACAATTTTCCAGGTGAATTAAGCATGGTCACTGTCTTAGCTAGTCCAGTGTTTTGGGGGCTGGTTCTTTGTATGTTGTCTCATCAACGATAATCCAGATGATTACTAGAGGGTTCGCATCACGTGAGTTTGCCGGCCGGTCATCCGTTGGTATAAAGTTTGCAAATTCTTCTGATACCATGCCTGCATGAAGTGGGCACCACCTTTTTTCTGCTTCAAGGCTTTCCAACTTTGTTGGTCACATATCTCCACACCGTTGTGCTCGAAACTTTGATATTGTGAAGTTGAAGTTTTCTTTTTACCTTTCAGTCTTGTTGAATTATTACGCATATACTTACAGCTTTTTTGATAACATTTTTCACACAGTTCGTAAAAAAAGCCCGGCCATCTACTCCTTGGTTTGTCTTGTAAGGTCTTTACTTTTGACCAGTTGTTCTCTCATCATTCCAACTTCTCCAACAATTTGACAATTTCTTTGACTAAATGGACAGAGTACCGTAAAAATAGATACCTGAACTCTAGCACAAACAGTGTGCGCCTTCGTTTTTGTGAAAGAGTAGAGAAAACAAAATGAAACGACAAAAAAATGAAAATAGAAAACCTACAAAATGGGCAGGAAAAATATGGTGGGAAAACACTCACGTACGTGCACATTTGGGGAAAAAATTTAAAAAATATCACAATTTCTTCAAATTTTAGTTTGAAATTGCTTTGAACAGTTATTTAGACAAATTTCCTACTTGAATCAGTTTACATTTGTGTAAGGAAGCATTAAAGGCTTTGCGCAAAATACAATTTACAATCGGAATGAACTTTTGAAACACCCTGTATTCCTGTTTGAACAAATTCTCTCAAGTAGATCTTACTTTGAGAAAGTAGTACAGAGTTATGGAGAGGACTGAATGAGGAGAATATGCATGTTGATAGAGGGTTAATATTAGTAGTCTAAGTTCAATAAATATTGTTGTACCCTTTGTTGATTTGGGTTAAACAGTTCTTAACTGAATAAAAGAACACAGGCACGTTATACGTGCATGAGCTACTTTGAATGCCTCAGTGATTGGCAATCTACTGTTTTAATCCTGAATTAAGGCTATGTTTTGTGCGAAATTGGCTATTGCTGTACATTGATGAAAACGAGAACCGCTGCGCATAACTGATTCGTTCCTCATACTACCGATTCACTTTTCTTGCCTTTCCTTGAGACATCTGGTGCAAAATAAACAAATTGTTAAAGTACTATGAATATCTTTATTCAACCTTTATTCAAAAATTTATAGTCCTGCAACGGGGTTACCATCACGCAAGACGCCTAACTAAGTAAGATGAAAATAAATAAAATGCATCAATCATTATGCAATATTAAAATTCATTATGACTAAAATACTCATATAACACTTCTTTGAAATGATCTTCGGACTTAATATTAACAATTTCGCTTGGTAATGCATTCCAGTCTTTGATAGTTCTGCAAAAATAGCTATTATGTCTTAAAATAATGAAGCTCGTTGAAGACCGAATAGCGTAGAAATGTCACGATTTTCATCATTGTTGTAGATGGTTGCATCATCATTATTCACGAGGTTGTCACGTGCGATTCTGCTTTAATGAAACAGTCTTTAAGTCTGACGACTTAATTCTAGAAGGGTTATAAGTTATTTCTTCTTCAGACAAAAGAACCTTTGCTTAGGCACTAGTTACAAAACTAAAGATGTCTTCATACGTTCAAGTTACTATTATTACTGTGAAAAGCCAGTCTGCATGAGATGTAGAATCACACAGTTTGCACGTGCAAGTGTCGGACTTTGCCCCTTTCCTGGGTTGTACGTGAGGGAATTCGAGTTACCAGACCATAATCTAGTAAACAGAATTATAAAAATAACTCATGCACACAATTTGCATGCGAAGATGTTGGACTTTGTCGCTTTTACAATTCGTACGAAAAAAAACGTAAATTGTTTACTAGAAAATTTTTTAAAATGACTTTAAAAAATCAGCCCGGCTTCATTACAACATCTGCAATTAAATTATGCTTCATGCAACGTCAAGGTTGATATAGCCTAACATTTATTAACTTCCACGAAAATTATCAGACTGCCGAAATAACTTTCTACTCATATCATGTTATTCCACTCTTTAACACAATATGTAATTATTTTGTCAACTAGCTTCTTCCAAAATTTAATTCCCTGACCGCTACCGTTTCAACTTAAGTTACGTATCTTTACTAAATAAAATACGTTTCAATAACTATACTTAGTAAGCAGGAAGGATGTATCATGTTGTTCACTTATTCATGTCTTAATTGCCGGAACGAAAAAGGTCTGTTGAACTTTGTAAGCGAGAGAATAAAGCTTGTTTACAGGATTAACAATACTCGAAACAAATTCCAAAAAAATAAGCTGCCTTTAAAACATCTAAAACCACAATTTATACGCTGCATACTTTTCGAATTAAAGTTCATATCTAAATATCAATTATTGTCTCATTGGAAGAGCTATGAAACATATCATCTTTTATACTCTACCTGCACTGGAAGCAGGTAAAACACAACTAAAAAATAATACGTGCGTTGTACCGTTCGTGATAGCCGAATCGGTCACTAAAATATAAATCCTTAAACAGCTGCATCACTGTTCACAGTGTTTGAATCATGAAGATATCTTATGTAACGCTTCCAAACATCTGTAGCCGTAATAAAAGACGAAAAGTGTGAAGAATCAAGATGGCGGTCTCAAAGTGCCCTTGTTCGACCTTTATCAATGTCATGTTTAAATAGATGCCAAGATCTCATTGGTTCCTAAGCATCAACTCATAGTACCTTCAACCTCATTGGCTCTGGGAACAAACATCCCAACATGCAAAGATACAAAGACACAAATTAAGATACAAAGATACAAAGATACATACTCACACCACTGACATATGAGCTATTTTTTAAACATAGGCACGTTAAACGTGCATGAGCTATTTTGAATGCTTCAGTGCAACTTTAATGCTTCGGTGTAACCTTACCAAGAGTGATGAATCTACCTCTTTCATCCTAAATGTAGATTGGGTTTTTGTGCGAAATTGCGTATTGCGGTATATAAATGAAAACGCGAAACGCTCTGCTGAATCAATCCTCAAGCTATATATTCACTTTCTTCTGTCTTTCCCTGTTACATCTGGTGCAAGTTAAACAAATCGTTAAAGTGAACAAATTTCTACTCACCAAACGTTGATTAGAAGGAAAACTCTAAGGTTTCCTCGGAGTTTCTTAAACCAAAATGTGGCTCATCGAATACTGAATAGTTACGAAATACCAGGATTTTTACCATTGTGGTAGATGGTTGCATCATCATAATTCACGAGGTTTTCACGTGCGATTCTACTCAGTGAAACAGTCTTTAACTCCGACAACTTATTTCTTCATGTTTTAAAAGCTATTGCTTCTCAGAAGACAAGAGCCTCTTTTAAGGATTTGGTTACAAAAGGAAACAGATCTTCGTACGTCCAAGTTACTATTTATCATTGTGAAAAGTCAATTCTGCATGAGATGTACAGTCACACAGCTGGCAAGTAAAAGTGTTGGACTTTGCCCCCTTTCGTGGTTCGTACGTGAGGGAATTCGAGTTATCACACAGTAAACTAGTAAACAGAATTATAACTGAATAACTCACGCACACAATTTGCACGTGAAGATGTTGGTCTTTGGCTCTTTCACAATTCGTAAGTAAAAAAAAAGGCAAATTGTTTTACTACAAACTTTTCTCAAACGATTTTAAGAAATACCTCGGCTTCATTATAACATCTGCAATTAAATTATGTTTCTTGCAACGTCAAGGTTGATAACCTAACATTTATTAACTTTGTGAAACAGTCTTTAACTCCGACAACTTATTTCGTTATGTTTTGAAAGCCAATAAAAGACAAGAACCTTTTTTAAGGCATTGGTTACTAAACGAAACAGGTCTTCATACGTCCGAGTTACTATTATTATTGTGAAAAGCCAATCTGCATGAGATGAGATGTACAGTCACACAGCTGGCACGTGAAAGTGTTGGACTTTGCCCCCTTTCGTGGTTCGTACGTAGTAAACAGAATTATAAAAATAACTCCTACACACAATTTGCACGTGAAGATGTTGGTCTTTGGCCCTTTCACAATTCGTACGTAAAAAAGAGGCAAATTGTTTTACTACAAAATTTTCTCAAACGATTTTAAGAAATCACCCCGGCTTTATTACAACATCTGCAAATTCATGCAATGTCAAGGTTGATAGCCGAACATTTATTAACTCCAAAAAAATTATCAAACTGCCGAAATATATTTCTACTTATATCATGTTACTCACACTCAATATATATAACAGTATCTAATTATTGTGTCAACTAGCTTCTTCCAATTTTATTCCCTAACGCTACTGTTTCTAGTTAAGTTACGCATCTTTACTAAATAGAACGAAAAAGGTTGGCTGAACTTTGTAAGCGAGAGAATAATATTTTTAAGCTTGTTTAAGGGATTAACAATACTCAATACAGCTTTCAAAAAAATAAGCTGCCCTTTAAACTTCTAAAATCACATTTTATAGGGCGCATACTTTCGAATTAAAGTCTATATCTAAATATCAATTATTGCTTCACTGGAACAGATTTGAAAATATATGATCTTTTATACTCTACCTAGTTGTAGCAGGTGAAACAGAACTCATACTGACATGTGTTGTACCGATAGCCGAATTAGGTCAGAGAAATGCCCCGAAGCAGCAACCACACTTAAATATGAACCCTTAAACAGCTGCATCACTTTTCACAGCGTTTGAATCATGAAGATATTTTATGTAATGTTTCCAAACACCTGTATTCATAATAAAAGACGAAAAAATTGTGAAGGATCAAGATGGCGGTCTCAAAGTGCCCTTGTTCGACCTTTACCAATGCCATGTTTAAATAGATGCTAAGATCTCATTGGTTCCTAAGCATCAACTCATAGTACCTTCAACCTTATTGGCTCTTGCAACAAACATCCCAACATACAAAGCCACAAAGCCACAAAGCCACAAGGCCACAAAGCCACAAAGATACATACGGTCACACCACTGACATATGAGCTATTTTTTCAAAATAGCTCAAAAATAGCTCAACAAAACATACTTGCTGCCATGACCATTTTCTGGCTCCTTTATCAGCCTCAAGTCAAAAAAAGCATTGTAATCAACAGATTAACTCAAACATGAGAAGAACATACCACAAAGCTCCATGAAAATGTTAACCTTTTTGTGATCGCTGCTGAAAGCTACTCCATAGTGAGTAACAAGGTGTGGGTGGTCTTTTAATTTTTCGTACACCTTCACTTCCTCTACGCTAAAATTTGTCTAGAGTGAAAAAAAAGTGGAAATAAAAAAAGCTAAGATTGTATAGCAGGTACAAATATTGTCAGAATAGAAAAGAAAGTTTTGCTCAAGATAGAAATTCAAAAATAGAAGTCCATTTTGCAAGAACATAGATTAAAAGGTTCCTTATGGCCATGGCCATAGTTTACCTTTTTGATTGCACACTCTTCTGTTGTGCCTGATTGCAAGTACCGGTAAGCCAGGTACACGGTGCCATTTGCACCAGCTCCCAGCGTTTGATTCCTTTGAACATGATAATCTTCATGTTCTCTAAACTTTGTGACAGGGGGACGTTTAGGATGCTGAGAAGAGAATTAACAGAACAAAGCTTTACCTAAAAAGTAGAGAATGGTCCTCAGTGAGCTGGCTAACCGCATTTTTGTATTAATAGTGAGTTTGTACAACAGGACAGCTATTGGAGATTCCCCTCCCCCAGCTTACACATGTTAAGTCCAGGAAAATATCATTGTACCCATACAAAGTTAGTTCAACATTGAATGTGAGGTGGGGAGGGGATGAGATAGATAGGCTTGCTTTGTCATGAATGGAGCCACAGTCGACTCCCGATAACTCGAACCTTCTCGGGAAGTCGAAAAATGTTAGAGTAAATAGGAGTTCGAGTTATCGGGAGTTTGAAGCAAATAACCGGAAATAAGAAAAATAAGCAAATGGATGGGGAGGAAATCCAATTAGGCAACAAAGTATACGGGAATGGATGAAATGGACACTGAATTTGAACTGGAGTGACAAAAAAGTAAAGACAAAGAATTAATGTGGTTGCTTTGAAATAAATTCAATGTCTCGGACTTCAGTACACAGCTTTTTCCTGACTTGTCACGTGCTTATAACATGGTTCGAGTTATCGAGAGTAAAATTATATAGAAATGATCTGAAGGCAGACAAAGATTACTTTGAGTTAGCGGGAGGCTCGAGTTATCGAGGGTTCGAGTTACTGAGGGTAAATTACACTAAATGTATGAAGGAAATCCAGGGGAAATCTACTTTGGTTCAAGTTTGTGAGGGTTTGAGTTATCGGGAATCAACTGTATTTTCATAAGGAAACAAGCTCCCTGAAATTCGGGTAATCCCACCAAATTGTGGGTTAATTGTCTCGAAGAAAGGGTAAGAGCACACGTTGTTTCTTCATCATTTCATTGCTTTCCTTGAAATTGAATTCAGTCACTCAGAGTTAAGTCATTTGTATATTATAATAAATTACCCAAAATAGAACTGTGCCACAATATGGATTTTTGCTTGATAAGCCATCATCTGCACTGGTCGATTTCTGGCGTTGACTGTTGTGATTCCCTGGTGTGTGTAAATTATTTCCTCTACCCAAAGCACACGATAGAAGCGCAGGAACTTTCTGTTCAACTTTATGCCTAGGAACAGGATGCCCAACATTTCCACAATTCCTTTTAAGAACATAATATATTTGGTCAACATCAACCCTTACTCATGGAATACTCCATGGAATAGATGATGGTAAAGTAATATTATTGTATAGAACTGCTTGATCCCAAATAAACATTTGTAACCTTAATTTTGGTCGACTGTTCATCAACAGATAATGGTCTTCCACAAATGATTGATTGCACTCATCCATGACACCAAGAAACTGCCACTTATTCACTGTAAGCTAACAGTTTTTTGAGGGAAGCTTTTTCACGCAAAAGGTTGTCTATGTGCATAGTGTACTTACCTAGTATTTTCACAGCCTGGAACTTGACATGTCCCTCGCATCTGACATGTCTGTGCATGATGCTGTATAACTGACAACAGGTACGCACACCGAGTACATTTTCGTGCATATTGATGTCTTTTAAAGTGATTTACTTCTAATTTCACCTGTTGAACAAAATGCATGAGAAATAACAGATGAAATTACAACAAAATTGATATAAAATGACTAGTAAGAGAATCAAAAGAAAGTTGTTACAATTGTAAAGTATGGATTGCAACTGTTAATAGTTGTAACCACAACTTACATCTGTACATTTCTTGTTGGGACAATTACGTTTCCTACAATATGATGCATGCTGCAGGTCTGCAGCGGAAACATCAACCTTAAAATGAGAAATGACAAGAGAAAATGAGCACTTTATCATGACAGCCAATGCTAAATATTTAAATAGATAGTCTATCCATTTCTTTAATACAAGTTGACAATAATCACTTTAATTTCAGTTTAATCACTGAGTGGATAAGAAGGTAAACACATGTGTCACAACCACTGTGGGGGTGGGGGGGGGGGGAGACTCCCATATTAAAGGTGACAGGGGATGCTCGTCAGAAAATTAAAATTGAACCCCTGTGAGTGTGGCCCAAGTTTAAACTGACCATACTAAAATAGACATTTACATAAGAGCTAGGGATCTAAATGAGTGCCAGGGATGTTGTGTTGTTTTTTAGACACTAGATTTCTGTGCGGTCAATGTCACAGCATTTTTGTAAATTTCTTTATACACAGCTCTAAGTGACACCTGAATAAGCAACTAAAGTGACTTTCCATTCCAAACACCCTACGTGAGACCAAATCATTTACACCCCTAAGCAAGACAGCAAGCATCCCCATCATTTTTATGGGAGAGTCCACTCCTCCTCCCCCCACCAGGTTCACAACATGTTTTTGACAATTATGATGATAATTACAACCTTGTGGCTTTCCATCGCTGCTTTTCCAACATCGGTGTTATTGTACTGCTCGGCAACGTCCAATGCAGCAGGAGATCTATCTTCAGAATCCTCTTCCATCTTAATCCTGGCAAGGTGTTCATTATTGACCTCTTTCTTCCCCTCTATACTCCTTAATGAACCAGCGTTGATCAAAAGAGTTACCGGTATGTTGGAAAGAAAATGAATTTACTGTAATTTGTGCACCCCTCGGTCGATGTATCGGCCAACATATTGGCCGACATATGATAACTGACACGCAACCGATATCTTGGTTGATGCATTGGCCAATATATCGGTCGAGTGTAGGTTGATATGTCGACAGAGATCGGCCGATATTTGGTCGAGTGTTGGTTGATATGTCGACCAATATATCGACCAAGGAATGCACAAATTACAAAAGATCCAAGGAAATTAGGCCATTTTTTTAAAATGTTATTGACTACATTCCGGAATGGTGCATAAGTGTGCATGCTCAAAGTGTATTGGCACTGGCCAAAAACACCACAACTCCTCCCCACTAGCTAGTGCATGCAATATGGTAACTAATAATGATCTGAAACGTTAAGTCAAACACAACACACCTATTGAAATAAGCACAGTCTTAATGTCACTTCAAAGTTCATAAATCCAGCCTAGCTGGGGGCTTCCACACTCGGACTGGATATCGTCTAACAGGAACAGGCTCAGGAACAGGCTCACTCAAATTTGGTGGACAGCTGGCTGCAGGGTCAGCCACTGGACTTGATGGCAGAACATCAGTCTCCAAGTTGCTGGCTGCTGGCTGCTCACTGGCTACAGACACTGGGTCCTCACGACTCTCAACCTGGATTGGAAGTTCTGAGGTCTGGGTAACAGGGTTGCTGCTTGGTGTTACTGGAATTCTGGTATCCCTCAGCTGGTCTGTGTGACGACGCCACAGTAAGCCAGGTTTGACCTCTACTTCGTAAGAAAGGGGGCCAAGTTGTGTTCGGATGATGCCAGGTACCCACTTTGTACTACCAGTGTAATTTCGTGCTATCACTGTCTGACCGATGGAGAATTCTCTGGTTACAGCACCACCCTTCGTGACGGTTTGGTCTATCTGACCGTTGCTTATCTTCAAGCGGAGATCTGGTTTCAGCAAGTCCAGTCAAGTGTCAAAAATAGCTGAGATGGCGCTTCTCCAGTGGTTGAATGGGGGGTATTTCTGTAAGCTGGCAAGAACGTTGCCAGCTTAATGCTCAGAGGTTTTAAATCCGTTTCACTTTTCATGGCTGATTTGAAACTGCACACGGCGTTCGGCTAGACCATTGCTGGCAGGATGGTATGGAGCAGATGTCAGATGTTTGATTCCATTTCTCTTGAGGAACATCTGAAACTCTTCAGATTTAAACTGTGGCCCATTGTCACTCACTAACTGGGATGGCACACCATATCTAGCAAATAAGCTCTGCAGTTTCTTGATGGTTTTGGTTGAGGTCGTGGTGTCCATTTTCTCTATCTCCAACCATCTAGAATGAGCATCCACGACAATCAAAAACATGCAGCTGAGGAAAGGTCCAGCAAAATCAATATGGATTTGCTGCCAGGGTGACGATGGCCATTCCCACGGATGTACAGGTGCAGTACTAGGTTCAGCCTGCATTAGCTGGTAACCCGAGCAAGTCTTCGCGGTTTCCTCAATTTCCTTGTCAATCCCTGGCCACCAGTTGTAGCTTTGTGCTAGGGCCTTCATCTTCACCACTCCAAGATGTCCTTGATGGAGTTCTTCAAGCACTTGTGGACGAAGTTTTGGGGGTACTATGACTCTGATTCCCCACATCAAACAGCCTGAGTGTACTGTTATCTCATCCCTGTGAGCGTAGAAGGGGTCCAGTACAGGAACATGGCTGCTTAGCCATCCTTTAGTCACCATCTCATGGACTTGACTCAAGACAGGGTCCCTTTGGCTTTCTCTTCAGATGTTGTCAACTGTGATTGGTAATGGCTCAAACTGCATCATATTGAAAACATTTACTGGATCCACAACTTCTTCTGCTCTCTCTTCGGTTTTAAGTGGCAGCCGGGAAAGGCCATCTGCATTGCTATGCACTTTAGTGTTCTTATACTCTATTTGGTAGTCATATCCAGTCAAGAATAATGCATAGTGCTGAAGCCGGGCTGCCGTAACCACTGGAATACTCTTGTGTGGGTGGAAGATGGATGTTAACGGCTGATGATCAGTGTACAGGGTGAAAGATCGGCCAAACAAATACACATGGAACTTCTTGACTCCCCAGATTATTGCCAAAGCTTCTTTGTCAATTTGTGCGTACCCTTGCTCAGTTTTTGTTAGTGTCCTGGAAGCAAAAGCAATGGGTCGCTCAGTCCCATCATTCATCATGTGGAATAGCACGGCACCAATTCCCACAGGAGAGGCATCACAAGCAAGCCTCAGTGGCAGACTGGGATCAAAGTGTGTTAATACTTGCTCTGAGGCGATCATTTCTTTCACGTTGTAGAATGCAGTTTTGCATTGTTCTGCCCATTTCCATTGATGGTTGTTCTCTAACAACTGGTTCAAAGGGTGTACCACTGTTGACAGATTGGGCAAGAATCTGTTGTTACAGTAGTAATTAACTAACCCCAGGAACGACCTCAGTTCAGCTACATTGCTTGGGCAAGGCACTTTCAAGACTGCTTCCACTTTCTCTGGTGACTTGTGGAGACCATGACTGTCAATATCATGTCCACAGAAGATTATCTTCTCTTTGAAAAACTCGCACTTTGTCTTGTTTGCTTTTAAACCATGAGCCTGTAAGCGACATAAAACTTCTTCTGGGTTGGCAAGGTGCTCATCATCATTCTTTCCAGTGATGATCATATCATCAAGGGTACAGCTTGTTCCAGACGTACCTTCTAACACTTGATCAATGGTGCGCTTCCAGATAGCAGGTGCAGAGGTGATACCAAACACTAGTCGGTTGTACTGGAACAGACCCATATGGGTGTTGATTGTGAGGTATTTCTTTGAATCTTCTTCCATCTCTATTTGGTGATATGCTTGGCAGAGGTCAATCTTTGAGAATTTCTGCCCACCAGCAAGGTTTGAAAAGATGTCTTCAATGCGAGGAAGAGGGTACTGCTCTGCTTGTAGTTCTGGGTTCACTGTGATCTTGTAATCACCACAAAGTCTGACGGAACCATCTTTCTTGGGGACAGGCACAATCGGTGTTGCCCATTCACTCCACTCCACTTTAGTGAGAATACCTTCATTCTGGAGTCTCCGCAGTTCCTCCTCCACCTTCGGCTTGAATGCATACGGCATCGGTCTGGCCTTGAGGAAGCGTGCTTGGCTGTCATCTTTAAGAGTTAACTTCGCTTTGGCTGATGTAAAGGACTTGTCTAGCATAACGTCCAAACGCTCTTTGGGACTTGAGATAGCTTGTGAAGCCTGCAGCGACTTGATAGAACACCAGTCAAGGCGTATGGTACGTAGCCGATCTCTTCCCATGAGAACAGGACCCTTATTCTTGACGACATACAGGTCCAGCACCTCTCTTTGGTTTTGGTAATCCATGGGTACTTTGACCACTCCTACTGGAATAATGTTTTCCCCGGTGCAGGTTTTCAAGGACAGTCCAGTTTTGTGCAGGGGAAGCCACTAAATTTCTGCTGGTAGAGGTCAAACGAGATGATAGAGACAGCCGAACCTGTGTCCAGTTCCATCGAAAGTGGTTTACCATCAACATCCAAATCAACCCAGATAATATCATTGCTCTGTTTCCTCACATTGTGTACCTCGAAGGTGGCTAATATGTCTTCATATGCATCAACATCAACATCAACCTCAACAGCATGTACCTCTGGGGTTTTGGTTGCTTGCTTAGGCTTTCCTTGCTGTTTGGAACAACAAACTCGCTGGATGTGGCCCTGTTTTCCACAGTGGTGGCAGATCTGGTCCTTGTAAAAACAATTGTGTGTCATATGTGTGTTCCCACAACAGCGGTAGCAAAGGGGGGGGGGGGGGGGGGGTAGTCACCAGTTTCGCTGGTGTTGGTTTGTAGTGTTCAGTCAACTTCGCAACATGAGGGACTGGGTTGGGGTTGAGCTCACTTTGTAATTCTGAAGCATCGCGGATGGCAGTTTCCACTGCGGCAGCAATCTCCACAGCTTTGGAATACTTCAGTTTGGCTTCTGACAGTAATCGCTTTTGGATCTGCATATTTCGAAGTCCACAGAGTGAGTCTATCTCATAGTGCTTTGTTCAGATTCCCGCCAAAATTGCAGTGTGTCGCAAGCTTCCTTAGCTCAGCCACATAAGACAAAATGCTTTCTCCTTCATTTTGGTTTCTCTTGTAGAAACGAAATCTTTCTGCAATTTCCAAGGGCTTTGGGCTCAAATGCTCCTGGAGAGTGGTAACTATCTGTTGAAAGGACTTTGTAGCTGGCTTCTCCGGTGAAAGAAGATCCCTCAGCAGAGTGTAGGTTTTCCCGCCGATCAAGCTCAACAAAGTTGGCACTTTATGGTCATCATCGTTGTCGTTCACCAAGAAAAACTGTTCTACTCATTCCACATAGGTTTCCCAGTTCTCTTTTGTGTCATTAAAACTCTCTATCTTCCCAATAGTGGTCATAATTTCTTGAATTTTACCTCGTCACCACTGTCATGTCTTTGATTCGGATGGACTACGTTCCAGAATGGCGCATAAGTGTGCATGCTCAAAGTGTATTGGCCGCTGGCCAAAAACACCACACTCTGCTTTCTGATCGGCTATCTGAACTGGCAAGATGAACCTATCTTAAACACTCAGGATTTTCGGTGTTTGTCCCACAAGAGAAAGTTCTCTTTTTGGTGAGGATATAAAATGTTTCAGTCAAGATGGCTGGATATTGTCTTTCTGGAACATTATACATTTCTGGAGGGGTAGGTGGACAAGTTTCCCAGAAATGTACAGTGATCCATCTTTTTCTCAGACCATTAAAATGCCAAAAAAAATACCCATCTTGACCTAATGCTCAGTCAATAAAGCATTTTATATTATGTTACATGTAAAAATTAAGTTCAGTGTAATAATAACCACAAAAACCTCTCCCACACTCAAGTTTAAGGATTAAGTACTGAAGAAGGTAGTGAAGACATGCAGAACCATAATTAATGCAACGTGGATTTCATATGTTATTCAATCACCTGATTCTGTCGCAGTGTTCAACCCAGCATCCTTGAAATTGACACTGTTTTGCATGTTCTTCAATAACGGCACTCACACTTTTGCAGCTCGGACATTTTTCCCATCCTGGATGGTTTTTCATGTGATTTTTAATTTGCAGTTTAACCTGTAAAATATACATGGGAAATCTCTGGTTATTAGTGGTAGTATGTTTAAGTAATCATAATTATCTGTGAATAATCGCCTAATTCAACCTCTATCTAAAATTAAATTAACTGTAAGTATAATCAAGGGGAACAAGCAACTGCTGATACAGCACTGAAAACAATAATTTATACTAAAGAAAATTCAAAAGAAATGAATGATTGTGTGTATAAAAATTCAAACAAACCATGGCCATTATTAGCTCCATTTTATTCGAGAAAAAAACATTTAGACTTACTTGAAAACTACAACAGTAGCTTTCAGGCTGTAAAATCAA
Organism: Porites divaricata; assembly: GCA_038088405.1. NCBI lineage: Eukaryota > Metazoa > Cnidaria > Anthozoa > Scleractinia > Poritidae > Porites > Porites divaricata. The sequence continues at coordinate 29,776,577 of JBBMOI010000001.1, read as the reverse complement.
CTTGCAATTCAATGATTGTTTTATCAGAAAACAATAGTGCTTGATTATCAAACTGCAATTGTACTGTAAGAGATCACTTACAAGTGTTGAGTCTTTTATGTTAATAACAAGCCTTAAAATATTCATAATTGCTTTTATTAACCTAATGATCAAGATAGGATAACGATTGAGTTACGAGTCTGAGTTGAGTTAGAGTCGAGTTTGAGTTAACATTGAGTTAGGTTTGAGTTACCGCTTTCGGTGCGATTTATTAGATTTTTTTAGTTTTTAAACTCTCTGAATGCAAATGATGGCAACGATTATCGGCATTAGAGTTTATTTCCACTATCACTTAATTTTTACGTGCGGAGAAACTGACACGTAAATTTTACTCACGTAAATGAAATAGAGGTAAAGTATGAAAAGCCCGTGTAAACCTGAAAGTTAAGCAAGGTTCAATTTCTTACGTTTACGAATTACCCCTCCCCCCCTCATACTTTGCCTTTATTTTATTTACGTGTGTTCACCGCCCGTGTAAAAATTACGTAACAGTGAGTGGAAATCCACCTAAACTTATCAAGCGCGTAAATTCAATGTGAAGCTTTTTTTCATTCTACATAAGTGACAGGGTGTAGACAGCCACATCCCCCCTCCCCTGCCTTGGATTCCACACCCTGGACCACATTCTAAACACCTGGAAAAGGCTTTTAATATTGAGCAAATTATTTCAATACTAAAAGAAAGTATAATTACCATTGCGTGAATCCTGTTATCATTTTTCTCGATTTCACTAGCTATAGGAAGATCGAAAGACTACAGCAGAAACCATTCCTCTAATGCACGCTACATCAAGTTTCCTATGGTTTCAATAATAAATTCTGAAGAAGGCTGGAGCATCTTAACAAAATTAAACAACCTCTTCGTCAATCTCCAAAAGACTTCCCCAATGTACATTTTATAACGCCACGACTCGCGCTACTTTGTTTTGTGCCATGTGCTTTGTTTTGTGCACTGTGAATAACGGACTATAGAGTTCGGACTTAATAAAACTGCCAATACACTTATAGTAAACTCTAAACGTGCGACACATTTTGATAGATTTTTTGCCGTCATCGCATGGTGATAAAGACCTTACAAAACTACGACGGCGACAGCAAGCAGAACGTCAAAAAAGCAATAGGTTTAATAAGCAAAAGAACAACTCTGCACTTGTATCCCGCTTTTTTGTACATTTCTTTGCTGTCTCTGCACAACTACAACGTGAAGTGACGTGAAACTGGGTGTAGCTACATGTTGTGAATAGTGGGTAGAATGCATAGGTGTGGGTAAATGTCGTGGGTAAAAAAAGTGTAGAAAAAAATGATTAAGTTAAGTATTCTAATTAAATTAAAATAAATATAAAAATTGTTACAATATTCATGAAACGAAAATCTCCGACTCCTTCATTGCCCTTTTCACGGCTTCTTCTTCGTCCTCTTCCCGATATTTTTTTAGCCACCTTGGACGTGGGTCACCTTTCATAACATCACTGTATAAAAGGCATGTTGCTGATAAAGATCTATCCACACCTGAGTGATCGCCACTAAAATAAACGACACAGACGTAAAATATGTCGAAACGTGCAATTTGCCGAAAGTATGGGACAGCTCTGACTCTCTGAATGGAAAGCAGAGATTTTTTAACTCGATGGAATGCAATCACCATCCGGGGAAAGGGGAGGGGAAGTGAGGGCAAAAAAGGACAATTTTGAGTTATTTCATGTTTTTTGATAGAACTTTTTCTTAAAGACATTTTAGGTCTCTTAGCTTGCGAAGGATTTACATTCATGCCAACCTTTCAAGTTAAGGCTATACTGTGTGAAAATCTTATTGCCGTTCGAAAATATAATTTTCTCGATTCCTTTTTTATTTGTTTTGGTTGTGTACAAAACCTTTGCTGTAACGATTCTAAATATCAGTATCACTCCTTAAACTGAAATGAGGTTTCAGTCATGAATGCTGACATCTTTGACAAAAAGCAGTTCAGTCTCAGGTTACTTAAGTGTACAGAGTTTCTTTTATTTTTCGCCTTAATGCGTTTTTAGTGTCCGTCTGTATACTAAAGGATTCGCTTATTTGCTTTGCTGACCACGGAGAAGAGGAATAAGACTCTTGGTATGTATGTGGAGATTTCTGTTTCATGAATTGTACAACTTTTTGCTATTTAAATTTTATTTTTTTTGGAAAACCTTTTTTTACCCACGACCCATGACCCAAGACCCACGACCTCTACCCACTACTCATGAACCACGACATTTAGCTACACTCAGTTTACGCAACAGGATGGCAGAAAGGAGAGGACGGCAAAACATGCTGTAATGCTTGTGTCTGACAAACGCGACAAGGCTATTATTAGTTGTGTGCTTTGTCGTGATCTTCACTTCACGTTAATGTTCTCTGGTCATTTACTAAAAGATCTGTTTAAAGGAGGGCGAAGTTTGGTGAGATGTTTTTTCAAACAAAATTGTTAATGTCACGCTTGTCACACAAGGTTTGCCCTCTTTTCTCTCTCGTCCTGTTGCGTAATTTCATGACAGCGCCCGGGGGAGACGTCTCTTAAAAAGTGAAATCACACTGTTTCAAAATTCATCGCTATAATTCCATGTCTTCTAATTTGTCAAATGTCGGTGGACTGTATCTAAGTTTAAAAAAGAAATAATAAAAAATGGTTGTATGGTGTTCACGTCCTCAGCATCCTCCTGAAAAATTTCGCTTCAAGGTCGTGCAACGATGGCAAAAAAAAAGGCGTGATGCATGTGCAAAGTCGTTGTTTTGCCAATCTAACCCTATTCTACTTTTTTGCCGGTCTTGTTGTTGCCGTTACATGTATGTTTGGATCCATGGCCGATCCTGCAAGTAACAATGTTGCTTTGAAAAGCAGAGAGCACCTGACTTTGCAGTGAAAGAGTACTTATAGGTATAGTGCGATAGTATTGAAACAGCAAAATCAGAACACAATGGAATGCTATCAGTCAGTCACAAATGCATAAACAGTCATGGGAAAAAAACAGTTGCTACATAATATTATGCATTTTTTATTCTCCTTGTCCATGTTTTTTGCACAATGGTGTTTAATAATATTCTCTTTTGTCATCAGCTAGGAAGATAGATCAATTAAAACTAGAAATGATTCACGGTTTCTAGTGGCCAAAAAAACAATTTTTGCGCTTGAATAAGAAGAAAATTAAAGAACTTTACTCCAACAGAACATGTGAACAGTGCTCTTAATAACATGCGGCCATAAAGTGTTCATTTCCCTTGCAGGGGCTTAGTTACCCGCACTAACCATAAAAACGTAACAACAAAAATACAAGACTGAAAAAAACTAAAAACAGAAACAAAAACAGTGAAAACGGATTTTCTGTAGAAAAAAAGGCATTTTTGGGTAACTCAAACTTAACTCAATCTTAACTCAAACTCAGCTCAAACTCAACTCTTACTCAACTCAAGCTCATAACTCGATAAATAGCCGATCCCCTAATTATCTCTAGTTACTTGAAATAATTCGTTCGGATGAAGACTTTGTAATGGTCCCTTCAATACTTTCATTTTTCCAAAGCCGTTGTAAGAAGAAAATTTTAGTAAGGAAACAGACAGGGGTATTGTGTATAAGTTCTACAACTGTACATTTATCTTACTGGTTTGACTTTTATGACGCTTAGAGGTAAAGTTAAACTCTAAAATATTAATGCCGGCCAGCAGTTTTGATTGTAGCGGCCACATAATGCAGGGGAAGGCTTGGTAAGTGGATGGGTTTGATGACTTTACAAGGATGACATTGCTGAATTTCATTGCATCTTCATTGCATAATTAAGTGTTTTGCATCTACCCTGCATTGAGCTGATTTCTTCCCTGTCCATCCCTTCCTTTTAGGTAAGTGTGTACTTTTTTTAAATATCTCCTGATCTACTTGATGAATGTGACAGTGACGGTGGTGGTTGCTTCTCACTGGTTGCTATGGATATGTGGTGTTTGTCTTTTATGCACTTGGTGTCACTATCCTCTAGGGCAACTACACCCAACCTCATCTATTGTTGATGAGTTTAAATCTTATTATAGGTTTTACAATAATAATACTAAGCATGTTTTGGTGGGTTTTTGTGTGTGTGCTTTTTATACTGAGTACACTTTATGATGGCCAGCAAGCAGACATGATGAACATGTATATCATAATTATTATAACACTGTGCACTTCTGGACATCTGCAAGAAACCCTCTGGGTGGAATCTGTTAACAGTACACTCAACTCTCTCTTAGACAGACACCTTTGGGACTGGCACTAAGTGTCCATCTTGGAGAGATGTTTGTCTTATAAAGAGTCAAATAAACGGAGAAAGGCAGGGATCAACTCTAGATGTCCGTTTTACGGTGGTGTCCATCTTATACAGGTTTCTGTTAAGAGACAGTCGACTGTACTCTAAAAGCAACTCACGTATTTGCATTTCCCCTTGGGGCAGTCTTTTAAATGACAGTAACAGGAATGATCAAGTTCAGCAGGTGAAAATTCAAACTGCAATGAAATAATGCACAACAGGTTTCTGTGTGTAAATAAAACATCCTGACACTCACCTCAAATGCCAACCAGAACAAGAAGGAAATGTGCAGGAATATCACTATGAGCTAGCCACTGGCTAATTTCACTGGCTGCAAAAGAGCTTACCACTGTCTCAAACATCAGGGATGTCACTAAGATTTTAAATTGCCGGGTAAATACAACAAGTAGGCGGGGAATCAAACAGCTAGGGATTTCTTTTGGTTCTGTTTTTCTTCCATTTTCCAATAAAAGTTGCCGGGGCCCACACTCATAGTAGCCGGGGAAAATTCCTGGCCCCTGGCTCTTAATGACAACCCTGCAAATAATTATTATAACTCATTGCTCTGAAAGCAATGACATGGGGGATTTTTGAAGGAAAAATTGATGAATGGAAAAAGGCCCTATTTAACTCTTGATCTTATGTCATAACCCTATCTGTTTCACTAGAAAATTACACAAGGAGATTTGTGATGTTAGTGGCCAATCAGAAGTCACCTGAGTTATCTTTTTGAGATACCTTTCAAAGATAATGACAATATTACTATAGATGCACAGAAGATAAAAAATGAAATCAACATAATAAAAGAGGTTTGGAAATAAAAATCCTTAATTTACTATAAATTACTGCTTGGAATTTCTTCATAGTTACTGATCATTTTCCAGGGAAGTACTATCACTGTAGATCTGAAAGAGTCATTGGTTGAAAAAGCTTGTTTAGCTGCACTTATACTTTTTCAACCCATAATACAATATATAGATCAAGCACACACATACATGTATGAGTAAATTATTTGGAATTAACGAGACAATATTGTTTGCTACAGCTGTAAACTTTAGTTTGGTACCTGAGAGCATGTGCCAGTTTTTTCAGGTTTGTTGTCCACCTCCACCTTTTCCTCTCTACTACTGTCATCATTGTCATCATTGTCATCATCATCACCATCACCATCACCACCATTGTCAACATCAACATCGTCATCATGATCATCATGGTCATTGACATCAAAATAAACATCTACATCATCATCATCATTCTTATCACCTTTACTATCACCATCATCATCATTTTCTTCATCGTCATCATAACCTCCATCATCATCATCATCATCATCATCATTTTCTTCATCGCCATCATGACCTCCATCATCATCATCATCATCATCATTTTCTTCATCGCCATCATAACCTCCATCATCATCATCATCGTCATCATTTTCTTCATAGCCATCATAACTGCCATCATCATCATCATCATTTTCTTCATTGCCATCATAACCTCTATCATCATCACCATCATTACTGTCATTATGATAACAACCACCATTTTCATCATCACCTTTGCTTTTACTTCTATGAGAATCAGTCTCCCTATTACTTCCTGATGAGCTGTCGTCACCATTTCCAGGGTTACTGCAATGCTCCTGCATTTCAGTGTCAATGGTTTTGGGTTCATCCCTGACAAAAAAATGGTTAACAAACTTGTATTCAAGTGTACTAACATGGTGACAAAAGTCACTAGACATGCAAAAATCTTTTGGCCTCCCAGATAATGCCCAATTACCCTAACCCTTATCCCTATCCCTAACATGATCCCTTAACCCTAATCATAACAGGAAAATCTTCTTATGAACAACATCATAAATGAGTGAAATCTTAAACTGAGTTATTCATTTGAAAATAGACCTGCCCTTACAAGTAAACTGTAAACGTAACAAACCAGAGTGCAAGTAACCGCAAGCAAACTGGAATGGAACTTATAACAGTAGGCAACATGGAGTCGACTTGAACTGTTCTAAAAAATTGAACTGGTCTAAAAAAATGGAGCTGGTTTAAAAAAATGAAACTGGTTTGAAAAAAAATTAAACCAAATATAAAATTAAACCAAAAGAGATACATGTTGTAGTTAATTTTTTTATCTCAGGTATTTTTTGTGTTGTCTTGGGGTATGTTAATGTATGCTAATGAAGTTGAAATGAAAGAAAACGAAAAATTACCTGAGATAAAAATTAACTACAACATACACAATGAGGTGATAGTGTTTGATATTCATCATAACACTAGTTATATTTTTACAAAAAGACAACAATATTATGCAGTTTTGTTATGAGTAACCATGGTGAGATGTCACATACACGTACAAATGTACGTACCAGTCATTAACTTAACTAACACTCAAATGCTCTCATATTCAAGAATATGAAACAACACTTTTAAAATTTCAAAAAAATCTCTTCTCTGGACTACGATAAAAAAACTAACCTTGTGAAGAAACTGAAATTGTGCTCATCTTCGTATGGTACTTTATAAGAAATATACTCCAGAAATGGATACACTACAGTGAGTCTTCCATGACCAGTCTCCTGTTCATGCACACACATTGTAGGATAGGCCAGTTGCTCTACTAATAAATAGAAGACACAACAATTTAATAAAAATCTTATTCATTGGACTTGGTTACAATGCAGTAATTGCATTTTCAGGTTCACATGCATCTTAATGAATCCCCAAAAGTATAATAATCATTTTGTGCACAATAACTGGAACTCCACAACAAGAAATTATAAAGGTCATGTAATGTTGTTCTCAAAAGCCTTCACAAAAAGTATACAGCATAAAAATAAACAAGCTCCAGCCTGAGAAAAAGGCAAAAAACCATGTAATGTTGATCCAAAAATTCCCATGAAAATCTAAAAACTAGGTCCAAAAGGAAAAAAAAGAGATATTCTAGTAATTCTGCATCTAACTATGACTAGATATTAAATATTTTTCTAATGAAAGTACAAGATTGGCAAACCATCTATTGTAGAATTAATTTATCCAGCTAAAATTTAGAACAAATTTCAGTCACCCACAAATACAAATAGGAGCATGAAATACTTCAGAGAATGTAATAATTTATTATTTGTTAGAATGTTTTTAAAAATTATTTCTTTTTGTTTCAATACTGATGGAATATCTCCTTTATGCAACTTTTTACTTTTTTTTGTCTGTTTATTTTCTGCTCCTCTCTGTCTTTGATTATTACTTGTTTTGTTACAGACTGTAGTTTGTGAAAGGTTTGAACCCAGGAGTCATTTCAAAAGTAGGTGGAGTTTGATCATGCGGGTGAACGTAGTCCTGAATAGGACTGTTATTGTTGACAGTGACTGACGTTTCGACAACCTGTGTGGTAGTCATCTTCAGAGTCAAAGTGAGTTGTATCACGTCAGTTGATGGTATTATACTCCGGTTGTTGATCTGATTGGTCAATTACGTCACAATGTTATTGGTCGTCTGATAGTTGGGCCGTGACGTCAGTCACTGTCAACAACAACAGTCCTATTCCGGACTACGTTCAACTGAATGATCAAACTCAACCTACTTTAGACTGCACTTTGTTTTGCATTGAAATACTGAAAAAACATTAACAGTAAGATGTACATGTATGTAATCCTTCTTTGTAAATGTGATCCATTGGTCTGACTATTACATAAATGTTAAATTTAAAAAAGTACCATTCAGTGGATTCCTATAATATAGTGATGTCCCTGCTGCAATTGTTCTCCCTGTGACCATTGGTGTGCCTCTTTGAGGCCATTTTGTCCCTGACAGTGTGGTAAGTGTTTTAAGCACCCATTACATTAAAGAGAACAGTTACTTTCTGAATTACAGGTAGAAGATACTGTGTCACAAGGTCCAAAAAGTCTGGTAATCTGGTTAATCATTATAGGATTAATGCAGTGGCAGATCCAGGGGAGGGGAGGGAGGGGCCCTGCCTTATTTTAGACCAAACTGCAGCCCAAAAAATTTTTTGGGGGAGACCACCCCCCCTTATCTAAGGGTCTGGATCACTGCCCCCCCCCCCCCCCCCCCCCCATCTCAAGGTCTGGATCCGGCACTGTAATGAATTGGTTAACAGCAATTTCACAATACGTAACAAATGAAGAAGGATACACTGTTGAAACATGTCGGTAAATTATGTGGTTATCTGAATTTGAGACTTTTTTCTTAAAAATCCTAGTATTAACGAGTACCGGTAGTACTCACTCCTGTTCAATTTTTTTTGTGGACATTTCAACTGCATTATTTCTTGCAATCAATATTCACGACTTGTATAGAGTCCAAAGTGAGAGCTGATGCTTTCACAGCAAATCTCAACCTTGTTGTCACACTTCTTTGACGAAAAGGCATGAGTAACAAGAACGCTCCTAGTAGCGTTGACTCTCACTTGCTTGGAGATAAGATAAGAAATGAGTATGCGATTAGACTGTGACCGGTCATCCTTCTTTCCTCACTCAACAAGTTAGTCTCATGATTGAAGTTTTGCTCATTAAGATTGTTCTTTTTTTGACCATTGAAGTAATCATTTGTTCTAAAGTACGGTAATCAACGCTCTCAAGTGATAGACTTTGTGGACCAACCCGTTCTAGAAAAGCTGGATATCTTTTGCAGCTTTCCATTCTATGGAAGTGAAGTGCTGCAAGTAGAGTGCGAGACAGTCAAGTACAAAGCTGTGAACACATCCGTGACACATGCGTAACACCATA
>JBBMOI010000001.1:29707500-29762500 GCA_038088405.1 Porites divaricata | reverse complement strand
GACATTGCTTTTATCCCATCAATCCCATCAATCCTAAAGCGCATGCAAAGATGGTGGCTATCGTGAATAAGGTCTACTGCATACTTGTGTCATCCGAGTATGACTGGGAATAACAGAAGCAAAGGCCATCCGCCAAATTGGTTTCTTGACAGTTGTGCCCAAGAAATCTCTTATATAAATGACGAATTAAATTTACTTTTTACAACAGTGAGGGAATTGGCGAGTGGAATGCATTCCAATAAAAATATAGGCAAGTACAGCTGTAATTCATGGTAAAATAAATGGCTACAGTAACTCTAGACTGGAGTGAGTTCTACCGGTACTTTATAAGCTATTAAAACAGGATGTTACATGTTGATAATTCCGATATTTGATAAAAATCGATACCAATTAATCGACAAATATTGGAAACCCATAAAAGTCAATGAATTTCATGTGATTATCAATTCCTATTGACTTTTTTTGTGTTAAAATTTGATTTTTGTCGAAAACTATTGGAAGATAGAAAGCAATCAGAAGGAGTTGCAAGGAACATTGGACAACCAAATTACTGTCTTACTGCATGGTATTGAAGGGCTAAAACAAAGTGAATTTATTATTCTTTGTACCTTCCCACCAAAAACAACTTGAACAAAACAAAAAATAGTACATGGTAGCATAATCCACCAAGTTAGTACAGTGTCAGTGCTGAACAAAAGAATTGAAGTGTAGTAATGGGAAAAATGTTGGGTGAAAGTTAGCCTCCCACACAGGCGTTTTTATGGGAGCTTGTATTTTGTCCTTCCCCACAAACACCTGCTCAACCGAGAACAAAATTCCTTTCCCAAGGTTAGCCAATCACATTACACTTTCCAAATTCTGGAAAGTTGACCTTTACATGATCTGCATGAAACACTGTTTCAAATGTCGTGCTACTGCCGTGCTAAGCTGGCTCAACTGTACCTTGACTGCAGCACAACTTGGTTTTAGACATCAAATAATATTTAATTCAGTCAAATGGAGCAGCTGTCGCCGAAACCAAAACACAAAAATAAAGAAATGGTTTAGCAAACTCCTAAATGTACTCTAATATATTTATGAAGTATGTATGAATTGAGTTCGGCATAGGGCACAGCGGTAGCACAACCTATGAAACCAAGTTGAGCTACTACTGTGTAGCATGGCAAGGCTTTGAAGGAGCTTAATCTTGTGTCTTTTGAGCCAAGATGCTTTATAGCTGATATAACTTTTTTGTATAAAGTTTTAAATGGTTTTTTTAGTAGTAGCAGTTTTCTAAATTTTTATTGTCCAGACGATTGTTAAACCTTCGGAGTTTTGACTGTTTGAAACTAAGGGAAAACTTTGCTAGGACTACCAGTTTTACAAGGAAGTGCCTAACCCGTGAAGTTTGCTTTCGTCATGATTTACACTCGTTTAGGCATGGTGTTGTGGGGTTTTTGAGCCAGCCAGGTGATCTTTAGTCTGTCAATGGAACTGCTGGGTCTTGTTGATTTGTCACACTGCACTTGATTGTTTTGCATTTTTAATTGTATGTAGGACATAATATTAACATTAATTTAGTATTTTCATGTATAATTTAGCTGTGTGAGCTGGCGTGCGAAAAGTAGTCTCCGCCGACAACTGTTCAATTTTCTATAGGGCAAGCGTGAAATTCGTCACACAATTCACAAGCAAGATTAATTGTCAGGTCTGTCATCAAATGGCACGAGTTTTGCGGGCAAAAAATTGCAACAACTGTGATCTGCTACACAAGACTCACGCAGTGCTCTAAACTGGTCTAGAACAGGAAAAAAACCGTTGTTTTTAATTTACTCCTCCAGAATTCTGGACGGATCTGAACGGTTTTCAGCAGAGGCTACTTTTTGCATGACAGCTCACACAGTGAAAATGTAGCCTCTGCACACAGGGTAATACCTTACATCTCCTTACATTTGTAACGCCCAAAAAACGATCGAGTTTATACTGCTAGTTAGAATTGTTTTGTTGTAGATAGAAATCGATAAAAGTCGATCGAAATCGATTACCTGTCCTTACATCATTGTGATTATCGACTTTTATCGACAAACACAGCTTGTCAATCGACAATTATTGACAAGTATCGAGCACTGTCGACTTACTTTCCGATGATCGATTTCTATTTACATGTAACGTCCTGATTAAAAAGGATGAAATTTTCTCCAATCTGTGCCCCTTTTTCTGTTAAGTTCACGTCCTATTAACATTCTGTTAGAGTTCTATTTAAACATCTACTCTATATTTTATAGCTAGGCTTCTTAAATGTGATATTTTGTACACGTTAACATTAATTATTCTTACCGGGAGATCTGAGTCCTTCGGGCATTTCATCTCCATGTGTTTGTGTCACAGAAAAGGAATGAGAAATTGAGTCTCCAAAGCGCATCTTAATGTCAGGCGATTGTTCTTTTCTGCTTGGGTTCATGAATGAACTATACTTAGTTGAAAAAAAAACTACAGTAACACGCTTTCTGTCTCTTGGTGTGTACGATGGCTAAGTGACTGACAGACTGACTAATCGCGTGCGCATGCGTTGTTTTCACCGCGCTTTGGCGCGAATATACACCACGGTACCTAAGAACAGCTGTTTATCGTAGATCATAAATATCTGGGAATTTAAACATGCAATGGCCATAAAGTGAAGAGAGGAAATCTTCCTTATGAAGGGGCATCAAAGTCTAGAGAATTATAACCGAAAAATCCCATTATGGCAATGGAAAACGTCTATTCAAGGTAAAAAAAATCGCCGATCTTTCTCAAGAATTCCATAGTCATTTCCATAATTGCCATAAATATTCAACCATATTTTTCACAGTAAGTACATTTGCTTTCTAGTGGAGTGGAGCCTCCCCGAATAGGCTATTATAGGGAGTACCCCCGGGTATTCAACTCCCTCCTCTAGAAGCAAACAGACAGTAAAGCAAAGCCATTTTTATTTGAAATCTTTTCAAAATGTATATAGTGGTCTATAGTTATGTATAGTACAATTAGTTTGTTTATTCCCATGCATTCTCTTATAAAATTTAACACAGTTCCTATAGAGTCTCAGTGGGTCATCTGTGCTCAGACCTTAACAAACTTCTGGCCTAAAAAATTCATACACCCAGAACACCTGGCTTTCACAATTATCTGTCAGGAATGTAGTGACATTGTAGAACTTTCACATAATTAATAAAGCCATCTACATGATTGTATTTTCTAATGGCTCGATCAGTCAGTGCCAAGCATACCCATCACCCCCCTTGCTCAGCATTTGATGGCATTTGTCATGGTGGGGCATTTTGTCATCAAACGTCCCGTAGGGGTGGGACATTTGTCATTGTTGAGTTTAATAGTTTCAAACATAGTTTGCATATTCACAGGTCACCATGCTATGAATAAATTAACAGAGGGATAAATCAACAAACCTGTGGAGATCTTTATCATTGAAGGGGGTGAGGTCCCACATGAGAAGCAAAAGGAGAAGTATTTATTTAAGACCTACCAGATTCTTCTGCAAAAGGTATTTGGCACATAAATAATGTATATGATTTAAGACAGGTTGGGAAAAAATTTTCAACAATCCTTTTAAACATATTTATTTTATTTTATGAATCCTTTCTCCAAACAAGGTGCAGCCACTGGAAAAAAGTGTAACTCAGCCATGTCTATAGATGTTTTTGGAGAAAACCTAACAGAAGTTATCATGAAACTAAGGTCATTGAATGCTTTAGGGACTTTGAAAGTATTCCACTTTGTCTTGAAATGTATGACATGCTTGTCAGATATTTCTACCACTGCATCTTCAATTTCCAGAGATGCTATCCTCTAAAGATCTAAAACTCTTGAGACTGCCTCTTTTCTTGTACATGCACCTCTTTCCTTGTACATCAACCACCCCATTCCAATGATCCCTTTCCCAAATCATCTTTTGGGTGTGGTTCATATTAACATATTATGTTAAATTATAGGTCAAAATGATATTGAGGTTAAATTTTTTAACCAGGTTGATTCTCTATTTTCTTTGTCCCATAGCCCTAATCATTTATGAATAAAGGCAAGGAGACAAAGAAATTGAGATTCAAAATGGGTTAAAAAATTGTAACATTAGAATAATTATACTTGCAAAAATTGGAAGCAGAAAGCAAAAAGGTAAATTTAAAAGTTGAAAGGATTTTTCTTTTTGGAAAATTAAGGCTAATTTCTCAGCTAAAACACTGAAAAGCTCAAAAGTATAATAATATTTTTCTTTCCTGCAAGTATAGTGAACAATATGGAAGATTGGGAAATTCTCTTGCCATATCCTGACACCTGACTATAATCCATGAGAGTTGGCATAAATGCATTTATAATTGTCTGCATACACTTGAGGGACATGTATGATACAATAATAATTATTATAAAAGTAGCATCAATCGAGTTACAATAACGTGACTGGATCTTAATTATAATCTAGTCAGCTGTAATGATAATACTGATGATGATAATAATAATAATAATAATAACAATAGTAATAATAATAATAATTGCAGGGAGTTTGCTTTCTCAAGGCACAGCCAGAATCCTTTATAGGGTCTTACACACCTAAGATCACGACAGTGACTTGATGTTTCCAGCATGCATCCAGAAGCTGTGTTTAATAGAGTGTAAGCGATCAATACACTTTCTTTACCAGTTATAGCTTACAGCTTTAACATCATTGACTGAAAATGTTAGAGATCAGACAACTAGATAGAAAAACAAGAAAATTACTGACCTTACAAAATATGCACCACCCAAAAGCTGACATGGATAGAATGTACCTTCCCAGAAATGAGGGGGGTAGAGGCCTGATCCAATTGGAAACAGCCTATAAAACAGCTACAGATTAGGTTTAGACACTTACCTTGACACCAAAAATGACCCTCTTCTCATGATTGCTAAAGAGCATGAAAAAAAACAAAGAAAAACTATCCGTATCTAGCCAGGCTACAATTTTCAATTTTAAACCTCCTTGAAACACTGGAACCTGAGAATGAAGCTCCAACTGTCTATGCCAGAAATGTTAAACAGAAAGCAAAGTACCATGCCAAAGCTAGGCTGATCAATTGAAACAAAGATGGGAAGATAAACCAATGCATGGGCAATGCCAAAAAGAGTAAACTTTAAGGAAAAAGATGTGGACCATCAAATGACCAACCAATGGCTGAAGACCACTGGGCACATAGTCCGAAATAGGCCATGGCTTTATTATTGCTGCCTAAGATCAGGCCATCAAGATCAACTACTATCATATGTCTCAAGTTAGAGGATGTAAGTATATTTCATTCTGGAAAAAATGTCTTTCACCTGCCGTAGGACATGCAGGATATCACCTTGTTTTGATCGCTCAGCTGAGCAGTACGTTTCCTCTATTTTCAGCCTTTTGTGATTGATACTGTTCAGTGGTAGGGTGTATAGCATGCAAGAATGTAATTTGATGTTGATCACTGTTAACCGTACAGAAACTGTTCTTGTGATCACAACTGAAAACAAACGCACCGACGGACATTTCAAGTATTTCAATATTATACAAAACTTACAGCTAAAATCAAAATTGCCTGTCAGAGAAACGTGAAAGCGCTAAGTGCTCTTTTAAATGTACGAGCATTCAGAAAGATACAAGAATCTAGTAAAAAGAAGCTTTCGCAAAGCCGAGACAGCTACAGTTTCCATTATGTTTGGTAAACTTCGGTTTGTTTTGGTTCTTGGACCTCTGGGCTGAAGGTTCAATTTCATAAAAAGATAGCTTATTGAATGTATTTTAGTATTTAAACAGTAGATATAGGCATATTTTTATCTCCTAAAAATTTTTCATCTGTTCGGATTTTCTAGCTGGAAGTCTAGTGATCTGAAAATTATAGGGATTAAAAGTTACCTATTGGAAAATTTCAGTCAGGAAAAAGGCTCCTGAAAATTCTAGGTGACCTTTTTAGGGTAAAAATCCTTTAAAAATGGGGGCAATTATACCATTTTTGGGGGGTTCAAAAATCCTAGGAGAGGCAGGCAAGCAGGAAATTTAACAACAAATGTTCCGAAAATTTAGATCTCAAATCGTTTTCAGAACAGATATTTTCCAAAAATTGTAGTTGGGTGCCCCTGTCACATCAAGCACAGCTGATATGAGTCGGTATAGTGTGCATACTTGACGTTTTATTAGAAGTCCAGGGGATAAGTAAATCCCAGTTTATTTTTAGCATGCATTGGTTATCCATATGTGTTACTGAATGTCTCACATTATAACTTGCATGACAATATCATTTGTTTAATTTTCTCTTGTGCATGTATGGTAACTTGAAAACTCTACTAGTGGAACTTCATGGTCTGCAATTCCATAAACATGGTTAGAAATTAAAGTTGGATGCTATATGACAATATGTTGTCTTCTCATGTGACCAATTGATGGAGGCATATATAACAGACTGAAAAAAGTTTGAGCTAGTTAAACAACAGTTGACTTCTTTCTTGGGGTGGAAACCAAAAGGTGGTGAGCCATCATTGGACAAAAAATAAGAAGAGCTGTGCTGACAATAGCTAACACATATCCCCAAGCAATTTTACAAGTTCCTGAGTTAAAAAATCCACTTGAAGAGCCACAGTGTTTCTTGGCAAAGCTGGAGTTGAGACCAAAACAGTAAATGATCATGCTGATGAATAGGAGAAGAGCTGCAAAGAATAAATAATGATGATATTTGTTAAAAATAGCTATCCATATGAACAAGTAAGAAGAACACTGGTAACAAGGTTGTAGACAAGTATACTTTCACACAATAATATTACATAATTTCAAGGATTTTTTTTAGCAGATACAATAGTTTTTTTAAAAAAATTTCCAATATTTCCAAAAATACATATGGTACTGAGTTTGATTATTGGCAATTCATTTTGCAAGTCGTGTTCAGCAGAGAAACCAATGCTCAAAGGAAAGCCATTTCTGAGAATGAAAAGGCTCAAATACAATTTCCTCTCTTGGGGCCAGGTTTCAAGTACACAAAAGAACAGGAAAAAAGTTTGCTTAATATTGACAAAAACGATAACTGGTCTTGTAATTCCTTTTGTTACCATGGTAAAACTAGGAAGAGGACATTGGGGTTTGCTGCACATGTGCAGGAATGTGGGTTTTCTTCATTTCCACTGTTGGGTAACATTGACTAGCTGCACAATTTTTTAAACTGCAAATACAGCCATCTCTCCTCATCCCTCTCCCCAAGGGATGTTTTGCATGAAAGACTTCCAAGCCTCAGCGACAGAAATTCCAGTCAGATGACCTAAAATCTGTCCAGAATCTGGTCAGGATCGAGCACTGATTGGTCGTCGTAGAGTGTAGTAGTCATTTTGTTTCAGCTGTTGTTTACAAATGACTGACAAAAGACAAATATATGGGCGACAAAGATCAAATGCAAAGGCGTTGAATTTACTACAAAACAGTCAGCATTGAGAAATATACTGTTCTTTAGAGGAAGCATTTGAGTCCTGCTGGAGCTCGTTTGCAGGAGAAAACAAAACTCAACTATAATTGACCAGAATTGAAACATAAAATAAAACAAATTTACATTTGGAACCCCACGACTACTGGATTAATTTTGTAAACATTGATTTATGTCGTCACTATTCAGTGGCAGATTCTACCCTTCAGATAAGGGGGGGGGGGGGGCAGTCATCCGGACCCTGAGAAAAGGGGGGGTCCAGTATCAAAAAAGTTTTTTGGGCCCTTCGGAACCGCCACTGCTATAGCATTACTGGCTTTGAGGTGCAGAAGTCTTTCCTGCAAAACTTCCTTAGCACCGAGGATTGAGGAGAGACAGCTACATAATATTATTCAGTCTATTGGTGTATGCTAGCTCTCTAAGCAAATTATATTAATTCTTATTTTTATAGAATGGCCGCTGATCAAGGTATCCCCTACCCCTCCAGAATGCTCCCTGCACCATTGAAAGTTGACTGGACTGTTATGTGATGAAAACTAATGATCATTACCTGCAATACCCTGAATTATTCCAGCAATACCAAAGACTGATTTTCCACAAATAACCTTTCGGCAGCAGGAAATATGGGCTAACAATGAGGATGCCAGCAGCAATAACAAAGCAAGTGCATACATGATTGTGGCTACTTTCCAGAACACAGAAGGAATTCCAGGAAAAATCCCCTCATAGAATGAACAATACTTTGACGCTTTCCACTCATTGATGTCACCTAATGTAACAAATTGTTCTTTCAAACAAAATCTTAGCAGTCCAAAAGCTATGAAAGTTTCACTGTTGCTTGCTGATGTAGCATCAGGGATGTGTTCATGCCAAAATGGAGAAAAGAAAGCCAAGGAACAAGTGAAGAGCAAAATAAGAGACACTATTGTCCACAACACAGAAATGGCAGACATCTGTCAAAAAAAAAACAAGCAAAATATTATTTTAGAAAATATGCTAAAAAAGACAGGCAACTAGGGCTGTTTCCAGGACTGAGTAGGTGATTATCTCCCAGTCCTCAACCAAAACAATCTGTTTTTTAAAACCACTTTTCAGACTTCACAGGTAATCATCCAGTGGGGGAACTCAACAAAGTTTTATATGGGGAGACTCTGCCCTGAGGTCCAACCCCTGACCCTGTTGTATAGCATTTTTGATGTTTGGTACCCATTTTGTATACCTTTTATGACAAATAGTACCCCTTCTACATACCTACATTTAGGGTAGAACACTGCATCCTTTTCAGCTGCTGTAAATGCAGAATGTTTTCTCAACTTTTCACAGTCATAAAATGCATCCACTTTTGGGAGGAGCCTCCCCTATAGGCCATTTTAGGGAGTACCCCCCCCCGGGTAATCATTGATATGAACCCAGTAGATAAAATTTTCGAAAAAAAATGGACAAGTAAATTGACACCAGTATTATAACGTCAATATTGTCATAAATAGGCTTAGTGAAAACATAGAGGATTCAATATGCAATCAGCACCCTCTGCTAACATTGGTCTTTTGAAAAAGTTAAACAATGCTCAAGATCAACAACAAATTATTAAATCAATATGGGGTGTTTTTACAGGAAATTCCACTTGCTTTACTCCGCCTTGGAATTTTATCTTCTGTTATGACAAATTTTCCGCGACGTCCGGATTCTGATCATTTGTACATTTGAATGTCCATGAAATATATAAAAAGCGAATACAGTAAACAAAAATTTTCTTCCGACTTTTACTGAGTATCATTATTAATTACGAAAGAGTATCTAAAGGGACAAGCGTTTAACATGTAACCCGTAAAAGATAATGGAAATTATTTTAATCTTTCGCCTGGGGCAAATACCTTGGTGGCGCGCGCCATAAAAGAAAAACAGTACAAAATATAAACATAGCGAACTGGATTATTCATCAGCTTTCCGCGATTTTCTTTAAGGCTTTTTATGAAGCAACAGATGTAATCTGAAATTCTGATTTGTAGCTCGGTCTAGTTCGGAAATAAAAAAGGTGAGCCACGTTGATTGTCGGAAACCGCGCTATCAAGAGGTTTGAGTACTTAATTAAAAGGAACCCGACCGTGCCATTTAGCGGCAAACCTTTGAAATAAACAACGTGTAAATTTCTTTAGCACGGTTAACTACTTCAAAGTATTTCACGAAAACCAAAATTAAACGCTTACTTGGAGAAAACGTTTGGTCTGCCTTGTATTAATTCCTTTTCCTGAAGTTTGCATAACAAATAAATTCTGATTTATGAAAAACATCGTTTCCTGCGTGGTAAAGCGTTCAAGAGCTTTTGCAATTAAAGAAAATCAGATAAGATGAGATCAAAAAGTATTTTCTTGGATTATGTTTCAGAGTTTTGCACATAAACCACACGAATCTAAATAAGAAGACAAACAGAACATTTGACAAGTGTGAGAACGCACAAAGCCACGCGACGAAACAAAGTCTTTCGAACAATGCTAACCCAATCGGAACATAAACGAAACATTTCCTCGCAAATAGCGCTAAGAGGTGTTTGTTTGTTTAGCGAATATTGGCTCCTAAAAGCTCGAAGAACGTGAAAACGATGTGATCATATGATTTTTCTTCAAAATTCAATTTTTAATGAATTGTAAACTCGACCGACGCTATCTGAACATCGTCAATAAAACTGAAAAAAAAAGGGTTTATACGCGGTCTAAAGATAAACTACGAATTCATTGAAATTTAATAAGGACTCTTAATTTTAAATAACCTGAAATTTTCGTTGGAAACATTGAAACATCTGGTTCTCAAAGTCGTATTAAAAAGCAAGGCAGGAAGACAATGGACTATTCAACGTTTGATAAAGTGAGCTCGAGTGACTTTTACAGAAATGCAATGACTGAATGCTTACCTTTAAATGAATCTTTCGTTGGCATCTAATGATCAGGACAACGATGTGAAAATAGCAGTTACTGTTGTCATCAAGCAATTCATGAATTGTTCTGCAGGTTTCAGCTGAACAACAGGCCCAAATATTATACCACGGACAGCGCAAATACAAAGTGAGTTATGTTTTCATGCAGATTTCCGCTCGCCTCTATACCCTTTCTACAGTCCGCTTTTACAAATTTTGACAGATCAGAAGACTTCCCGCCACCGACAATCCTTTGTTTTACTTCGCTGGAGACCTGTCACGTTTCATTTTCTTTCCTTTGTTTTTCACTATTTTTTCTGCCCTCAGAGTTCTCGAACCCAGTTTTTACTCATGTTTGATTACCAAGTAATTGGAGTCCGGAAAGTCTGGGTACAACATTAGAAAACAAACATGGCGGACGATTCATTCTCAAACAAAAATGCAGAAAATTCCTTGGAAACGGGATGAAATTCATCTCTTGACGCTGCTTTGACAGGGAGTTCTCGGACACGTCACGAATGAATCTTTGTTAGTGTCGTTTCAGCTCTAGAATGACTTTAAAAAGCCCACAGTACTTACACTAGCAAGCTGTCTGCAGATGCCGATTTATTAAATCGGCGATTTCATTTCGTCAAGGAAATATTCAGTGTTATAAAGCAAAGCTCGACTAGGATGTATATACAACATCAACGATGAATTCTACTATAAGCTCCAGTTGTAAAATTCGAATTCTGAACCACTTACATGGAGAAACGATTTGCTATCCATTGGTGTTGCTAGAAGGAATAATTATTGTTACAGAACACAGCTGCTCAGTTGGCCACAGAAGATTACTACGGACGTCTGGTGACCCTGAATCTGACAGAGCTGATAAGCTCCAAATACTTGACTCATCTCCTCAGTATAACCTTGAAAGTTTTCAAGAGGACACAAAGTTATTGGTAAAATGTAATTGCCATCAGGTGGTGTGGCCGGTAGTGAAAGCAGGATTTAAGGCTGTTGTTCCACTTAAAACTGGAGAAAACTTGATTGTTTTGAAATTAATGCATAATGAAGATATTTATATTGAATTCAAATTGATTTACACACCACTGCAAATATCAAGGTAAGTTTATGTGCACTGAACAACTGATGATTAAAGGATGCACATTAAGGTTAGGCTGAAATTGATCAGACTTGAGAGAGGTCTGAAAGTCACAGTGCAGAGGCTGATGTTAGGACCAGTAATAAGTGACTATCTTAGAGAGGTGTGTTTCTCTAACAGAATCAGTGGCGTAGCTGCCCTTAAGCCATTAAGCCCATAATTTGGGTTAAAATGAGTTCAAGTAATCACATGTTAATAGGGCATCAAAGCCCACCTAATACAGGCACAATAAATTATTGTTTGTTGTGGTATTGGATAATCATTGCAGTTTATTTTCCATCCAAAGTAAATATTTTAGAAGCAAGAGGGGAACCAACAGAAGAAATAATTCAATAATATTTTTTAAAAAGTAATTTCATACCTCTTTGTTATTCTCATAATTATATCGTATGTCCTTTGGTACTGAAATTGCAAGGAAAACCAAAATGCAAGCAATGTTCACTGCAAACGTGTAAATTCTCACATGACAGCAATGCACACTGAGCTTTTGATCAAATTAAATTACGCCATTTTTGCCAAGCGAGGACATCAAGAGATGATAAAAGTTATAATGCTGGAGAAAGATGTGTCAAATTTATTGGAATTAGGTCCATTCAGTAGCACTTATAACTATGAGGCTACTTCATAACATTTGACTTCTCTTTGGCTTGCCATGTCGGTGTCCACTGCAACTTCAGAGATATGATTGTGCACTATAAGAATGGTGTAAACTTACATGTAGTCTACGATACTGAGTGAAATGCTGATCCTTACATTGTAGCTTTAGAGCTCAGAAACCAGTCGTGCAGAAATATACTTATATAGATTTAACAGGTGAAAATTTAATTCAGGTTAAAAATTTGTAACCTATCAGTAGGTTGATTCTCTGTTTCCTTAGTCTCCTTGTGCTAATTATTCAGTAATTTGGGTTAGGAGACAATGGAAATTGAGAATCAACCTAGATTAAAAAAATTTAGCCTGAATATAATTTTAACTTGTGCTAACACGTACAGATATTCCTTAGTTCTTCCAGATACAGACTATAACAGTATTCTCTTTCACTGAAAGAGTCTGTCCCTTGATAACTTACTGCTAATTAAATGAAGGATGATCATCACAGTTAAATACGCAACTTATGCAGTTGCGAAAAGAAAGCCTGAAAAAAAAATTACTCATTAAATGCAACATTTTTTTAGCAAACCAAAATGGCTGTGCCGCAGTTGTTCACAGGTCATGTTAGTCATGTTTAGCCTGTCAACACTTTATTGCACAACTGTCAATTGGTCACTTACCATGCAAACAGTGGGAAAGGAATGTTGTTTTCAGTTCAGCAGGTGTTTGTTGGGAGGGATGAAAAACGAGCTCCCCTTAAAACACCTGGGTGGGAGGCAATGCAAAAATAAGCAAAATAAATCTTAGTATAATAATTAACCACTCTGTTTTATGGTTGTGTAACAGATAATTAGTCATCCCGATGCATGGTAGAATGATGTGCTATTACTTTTGTTGACAGGTTTGTCCGTATTGTGTATGTGAAGTGTGCTGATAGTGATGGATCATTTGATGCTCCTGCCAATGTCCCCTGTGATGTTAATTGTGCATTAAAAAAGCTCTCTTTAAATGCCCAACTTCTTCAGACTTTTACAGCAGAAAGCTTATATCAACATGGCTTAGGGCACAAAACATTCCGGATTGAGGAAGATGAATCTGGTTCTCCTAAGGTTCATATATTCACTAGCAAGTTGACTTCAGCAGAGGCTTTAAGCATGAATGGAGATCAACTGTACAACACTTTCTTTAAAGGTAACTATATTTGTTTTCTTTTTTTCAAATTCAGTCACTGATTTGTTTTCCCTTTTGCAGTCAGAAGACTGAATTGTAGGATACCTTACAAGCTGTGATATATATACTAATACCCTACATTTATTGACAAGATTAATATTTAACACTAACAAAATTTGAGAAGTGTTCAGTCTTTGTGGCCATGGGCCAGCTAGACCTCCCTGATCTTAGACACACACTGGTAGATATAGGTGCCACTCTTTTGTGTATTAGTGGGTATAATGGGTTGCCTGGCTGAACCTTACCTATAAAATTAATTTAATACACAAGACTGCCCGACGGTCAGAAAGAGTGGATAATGCAGCTTTCATGTCTATCCTCTCTTCGTTTCCTCTTAATTATTACCAATAAACTGATTATTATCCGACACTGATAACCAGTAGTTTCCGTTGTGGCCCACAAGGTTAAGAATCCCAACTGGCCAGAGGCAAACCAGTTGGCTGTTTACAAGCGTGGCTTAGGGGCTGAAATCAAAGTAAGCGGCCAATCCAGGGATATTTTATTTAAAAAATGCCATCCGTAAAGAAATGCCAAGCAGAGTAGCCAGCCGATACTAACAAAGAAGGCGGCGATTTTCACCAGCTGCCGGCTACTTTTAACAACCCTGCCGGTGCAAGGTTTTTGTCCACTGAAAACTGAAATTATTCAATTTTCTGATGGATAATCCATCTTGAAGACTGAAAGCAAACTAGCCAGAATAGTGGTGGGTGGGTTAGTTTGGGAAGAGGGCTAAACCAAATGATGTCTCTTGGGCTGTTATGAACATTGTCTGGAACATCATGATTATAATTAACAATTACTGTAAGTAATCTTATAGACACCGGGGTTGTTTATTTACTTTTCGTTGTCCAAGGGGGAGGTGTTTAAAAGAGAGATGTATTCATTCTCATAACTTTGACCGGCCCTACAGACTAAAATATATGCATTGAGCAGAAACACCAAGAGAGTTTATAAATAGCAAAATATACAGTCCATCCATTGATACATATATATTGACTGTTTAGAGCTCCATTTTGCTCTTAGGGAAATCTCAACTTAACGTTGAAAAAGATGCAATACAATCCCCTGTAAGTCAAGCAAGAAACTAAATATTTTGAATATTTTGCTCTCCTTTTTTCTATTTCCTTTCTTTGAGTAATTAACATGGGGGCATCTATTAGACAGGTGGTGCTCATTAGAGAGGGGCGTCATAATACAAACTTAATATCATACAGTGTAGGAGAGGGGTTTATTTGAGAGGGATTGTCAATTAGATGATTGACAGCATTATGATCATGGAATTTCTGTCTTTGTTTTCAGAACTCAAGTGCTCAAATCTTTATGATCCAGTGTGTAAGTTCTGGACTTTTATGTCCTGCACCCATTATGATCCACCACCTTCAGATCAGTTTGATGAGAAGCTCATTACAAAATATGTCAAGGCCCACACTGCTCTTGGAGGAGGGTATCTTGCATTGTTTGGAACAGGAGGGCTGCACACCTGGGCTTCGAGTATTGAAGAATTGGTGCCTTGTTTTACTGATGCAAGACTCATCAACAAACTGGAACTCTTTGATGACAGTGGAGGAAGGTAGATTATACAATGATAAAAGTGAATCTTTATTTGTTCAGTTTAAACTCAGTAATAATAATAAAAATAAATGTGGACTTTGGGTCTAAATTATTTGAGTAACCCTTTTCCTCCTCAAGACATTTTGGCCGGTGTTAAAGCTTTGAAAGCAGTTATTTAAAGCAGTTGAAATAGTGAGAATTATTGCATTTAATTTAGAAAAGGCTAGCATGGTGAAAACATTCCTATACGGTTGTCTACCTAAGTGACATAATCCTCTTTAGGTCTTGAAAAACGTTTCACTGATGTAGTTTGAAAGTGAGTTGCTTGTACTCTTGTCCATTGGACAAGTCAGCTTTCAAAGTTACTTGCACAGCATGAAAATATCACCCTATAGCTAGTCTGGTCTGCCTGACAGGACTTTTTCATGCCCTACCTTTTTTTTCCACCTTGTGATCAGAGGTTTATTTATTTATTGCCCAAGTACTCTCTCTCCATCTATATGATGAGTCTTTCTCTCTTGCATGGATTTTAGCTTTAACAAAGTTGTTTGCGTCACTTGTCAGTCGTGTGGTTGGTTTGTTTTACCCACCCCAGAGGATGTAAAACAAACCAACTATGCAACTGACCAGCGACGCAAACGACTTCCTAAACAAGAGAGAAGCCTCTGCTCACGGGTGTTTGTTCCAAGATTTACATTAATTTGAACTAAATGCAATTCTAGCTTTTGACTCGATGTTGTCACTGACAAAATCCTTAGTCTGATCATTAAAAATTTCATAATATTAATGTAACCTCATAACTACATTATTTATAATCTGCACAGTGGTTTTGACTTTGGATTCTGTGGAAGAAATCCCAGTGTTAATATTAACTTTTGAGTTAGTTGATGGACTTCTTTGGTGTGACCAATCAAATAAAAGAAAGAAAGCCCCACAGCCTTCACAAGCAAGGGACATAATATAGAGAGATCCTGGAAAATGATTTGGTCCTTTACCATGTAATTTGACTGTTTGTATATGTTGCAGGTCAAAATAATTATATTCAGGTTAAGAATTTTTTTACCAAGGTTGATTTTCAATTTCCTTTGTCTGCTAACCCTAATTCATAAATGATTAGAACAACAAAGGAAATAGAAAATTTATTTTAATTTGACCTGTAACATATGTATGTAAAAATCCTTTTTAAAGGTACTTTTACTTGCTGCCATGATTTTTCCGACATTTGGAAGTGTGGTTTCCTTTCCTCTTGGGAGCAAAAGATTTTTTTAATAAAAAGCTTTTTCATTTTGTTTCAGGGGCACATACTGGGCAAACTATGCCACTGGTCTTGGAGCTTCAATGCACGAACTTGGTCACTGCTTTGATTTAGCACACACTCCTAAGGGCATTATGGGTAGGGGATTTGATGACATGAACAGCGTATGGACAATGTGGAGAAAACCAAGCTCAATAGAAAAGGATCTAATAGCTGAATCTGTGAAGCCAGGTTAGGTTCTAGAGAATGATTGATTGTAGAAACAGTTGAACTTTTCCAAAGCAGAGAACTATGAGACCGTAGCTAGGGTGTGCTTGATGGACTGCAAAACATTTTAAAATGTAGGTTCATTTCAAAGAAAAATTGGGGGGGGGGGGGCAATTTTGGACTCACTGAAGCTCATGTCCCCTCAAAAGTGGTTGTCTGCCTAGTATAGAGACAGCAGGTGTTATCATACCAGGAAGTACAGTGACCGATGAGTTTGTAATGCAATTAAGTGTTGATAGCTAAATTCAAGACTTCCAGGCTTATTATGGTAGAATATTCCACACAATAGAATTACAAATCGTTTAAAATCTGTAGTAATTTTTAGGGAAGAGGGGCAGTATTTGATACTGTGAAATATAATTCCAAGGAGAACTCGTTATACAGATATGCCAGAAATCAGGGCATCCACACTTTCCTGCCCAACCATTTGGTCAGTTCTGTGATCGTTTTGTAAGAAAACAAGTGACCTAGCTCCCTAAACTCAGTAACTGTTTGTGCTTTCAATTATGGAGGAACATGCCTGTCATCTTGCACTTTTCTCCCTGGCTTCAGGTGAAAAACATATTTTTCATATTGTATATGAGCCATTATCCCATGCTCTTCAAATATGGTAACTGTACGCGTCTGCTGAAAATTAAAAACAAGCTGAAAATCGGTTGTTTTTACAAATAAAGTCTGAAAGAATTCTTGATATTTTGTGGGCGTTTTTAATAAAACAATATTTAACAATTAGTCACCGAAGGCGACGTGAATATCGGCGAATGTTGAGGTGACTATTCGCCAATATTCACGTTGCCTGAGGCGACTAATTGTTTTAGTATAATTACATTGATGATTATTTGAGAAAATAAAATTATTGATCAATTTCTGACCCCAAAACATCAAAAAATCTGGCTGCCATTTTGAAAACTGCTAGCCTTCAATGCTATAATCACCGCGCGGTGATTATAGTGGGATAGTGCGAATCTCCTAGCCAATCACAGCGCTCTATTTTCGATAGTCATCAATGTAATTATACTAATGTTGGATATGAGTTGATTATAGCCAACTTGGCACTATGCACCTCGTTGGCTATGTATCATCTCATATCCAAGGACGCCCACTCGTGGAATAATTGTTAAATATTCTTTTGTCCTTTGTCACAGTAGACCCAGAAAAATGTACCAACAGAGCTGTAGCAACGTCAGCTCCTGTGTCAACCACAGGCTACCAAGCTGCTGAAGCTCTCGTATCCCAATCAGAAGATAGGAGTGTGTCCATTGAAAACACCAACCTTGCTACACCTAGTGATTGGAACCATGGAGCCCACTGGTATAGATCCTCTGCTGTTCTGCTTTCTTATCATAAGTGAGTTTGTTCTGTTAGCACAACTTCTATAATGACTGTGTGGTCTATATAAGTTAGTTTTCAATTGAAAAAGTTTACTACAATCAAACCTCTATTAAGCAATCACCCTTGGGAATGAGCCAGATGACCGCTTACTATAAATTTTTCAAATTAACCCCATTATGTTGCAGAAACTGGCATAGAGGGCAAAATTGATCACTCTATTCAGAATGATGTGAAGTAATGAAATAATTCATTTTTTGAACTGCGGTTATAGATGAAAGTGAAAGAATGATCATCGCAGTAAATTTTCCAATTTAAGCAATTGGAAAGAAGAAGCCTGAAAAAAAAAATCAGGGCTTCAACGGGATTCGAACCCGTGACCTCCGTGTTGCCGGTGCGTTGCTCTACCAACTGAGCTATGAAGCCACACATTGGGAGCGAGGTCAATTTATTGAGTTCATATCTCCCGTGAGGAGTGAAATGATGTGAAATGATGTGAAGTAATGAAATAATTCATTGCTTAAATTGGAAAATTTACTTCGATGATCATTCTTTCACTTTCATCTATTCACAGTATTTATTATTCACAACAACAGTAATGTGAAATAATTATGATAAAAGTACAGTTCAACCTCTCTACAATGGCCACCTTGGGGACAGAAGAAAGTGGCCGCCATTAAAAAGAGGTGGCTATTGTAGAGAGGTTTTAAACATGAGTCAATGTGTAGATTTTTTGTCCACCGGGACAAAAAAAGTGGCTGTTGTAGAGAGGTGGCTTTAGGCCTGGTTCAGATGCCAAATTTTTCATGATTAAGCCAAACCTAATTTGAATTAAGGCCAACCGAAATTGTTTAGGCCAGCTGGATTGATTCAGGCGCTGACCTTAATTGCAGCTGAACTAAGTTCAAAAGGCTCATTTTGGTCAAACTGCTTACAAAATCTGTCACAATAATTTATGTATTAGGTTCAATACTTGAAAAGTTTGGTATCTGAATCAAAGCCATTCCAAAGTTGCACCAAAGGCGAAATTCCTGGCTGGGCTAGGCAAAAAGAACAGCTGTGCCATTCCAAATTGAAACAGGCGTCCCTAATTGATTCAGACTCCAAACTTTTCCTGTACTTAATTCAATGTATTAGGTTGGCTCATGAAAAGTTTGGTGTCTGAACCAAGCCTTAGCAGAGGTTCGACTGTAATAGTGTTTGGATATTGTGAAGAGTTCATGCCTAAACATATTTTACACTAATGTTAGTCAGGCAAGTGTCTTTACAGTCAAGCACATCATCAGCAATTTTAAAACCTCTTTCAACTTGAAGGGAGAGAGGTGTAGATTACAATGTTATGACGCGTTTGATGAGCTGTGAAAGAAACCAGACATGCGTTGCTTATCTTCATGTCAAAAAATGTGCCATTTGTTGATTGTTATGTAGCAAGGTGTAATTTACAGTAAATATGGGAAGCAAATTTCAAGAAATTGACAGGTGACCTGCTTAACAGTACCCTGGGTACCAGAGGTTTTTCTCGCGTGCATTTTCGGTGTTGACTGAAGGCCGCGCGGGTCACTATAAAGACTTAACAGAAACCGGAAACCGTGCTAGAAAAGTCTCTGGCACCCAGGGTAGCTTAACAGAGGTTTGACTATCTTACACCTAACTATTATCAACTGCCTTTACCAGCCCTTTATCACCACTTCTGTTCTCTCCATGGGCACCTCTGTATAAAGAAGGACACCTCCTAAAATGGTCCCCTTGAGTTTCACTAGCCAGGAAGGTTTCAGAAACTTCTATTTTGGCCTTGGAAACACACTTGCTATGTTTTTTTTGTTCTAGCCGCATTATTTGCATCTTTTATGATCGTCTATTAGCCAGTGGGAGCAAGGGTGGCCCTGTGCTGAGAGCACTTGTCTTCCATTAGTATGAGGCCTGGGTTCAAGTCGTGGTGTCTACACCACATTTGGGTTGAGTTTGTTGTTGGTTCTCTCCTTTGCTCCGACAGGTTTTTCTCCAGGTACTCCAGTTTTCCCTTCTCCTCAAAAACCAACATTTCTAAATTCCAATTTGACTAAGAATGATAGATAAAGAACCACTTTTTATTGTGCATGCACAGTGTACTACCTCTAAATCATTATTTATTTATTTACTTTAATTATTTATATAATGAAACAGCTTTTCCAAAAAATTCTATGGCATAATTTTGTTATTAAATCCCTTTCGCTGGACATCTAACTAAGACAAACAAAAATTACCAGTCCTTATAGACAGTTAAGTACTGGTATATAAATAAAGTTTCTTTGATTCATAGATGGTTATCCACTTCAAGTCCAGAAGGAGATGGTGTTCAAAGTGTCTTTAACAATCCCTTAGTGCACTGGTGTCACAATGTTTGTGGTCCAGTTGGTAACAGTGGTGGCTGCCATCAGAAGAACCAGCAGTCATTCAACAGTGTCAAGTGGCTAGAGTCCCAGGGGGCAGCCCTAGGGGGTTTTGTTATCCACACTGGGGAATATGTTAACTGCATACAGATCATAGGAAATCAGGGACAATCTGGTATGCCTTTCAATATCTATTTAATAATTTTGTGAAGTTTGAGCGTCTGGGTGGGCGTAGTCCTGAATAGGACTGTTGTTGTTGACAGTGACTGACATTTCGACAACCTGTGCGGTAGTCATCTTCAGAGTCAAAGTGAGTTGTATCACGTCAGTTGATGGTATGAAACTCTGGTTCAATATTGACCTGATTGGTCAATTAAGTCGCGATGTTATTGGTCGTTTGTCCGTTAAGCCGTGATGTTATTGGCTATGAAGACTGTAAATGTCATTGGTTCGTTTCGATCCATCTTTTGTCAAAGTTCAACAGTTGTTTTTGGTATTCAAATTGTCGGTTGTCTAGGCATTCTGTCGTTGTAAATTTGTTGAGTCCGTCAATAAGTCGTTAATACGGTACCGGTAACTGTTCTCTCCGATTCAGTGGCGTTTGTTATAACTTAGTAAACCAGCTTTCGAAAGCGAGTCGCTGATAGTAGTGTTTAGAATTCGTAATACATGTCTCAGAGTCCCAGTCAATTTAATGTTTCGTCTTTCAATGGTGTTCAGCAATGTGATTGTTACAGTCAGTAGCGTGCTAAGGTTTCACCAATCTAAGTGGCCTGGTCTTGTGTAATACTTCCTGTCTGTCCTGTATCATTGGACATTTAGAGTCTTCATAGCCACAATCTTGGACAAAAATGTTGACAAAAATGGACGTTACCACGTCTAGTTTCAAGATAAAGCTCTTGAAAGCATGGCAACTACAAAAATATTCCCCCGTCTCCCCCAAAAAACAATGTTGAAGTCAGGCTGGATCATTTCTAATCCCGACTAAACAACTTTGACCAGGGTGGGGGGAGGAGAGACCATAGCGGTACCAAATCCGCGGGATAGGCGTTCTGTGGGTAAGAAAGAGCAAAATTCTCAACACTTTTTGTCCAAGATTGCAGTAACATCATGGCTTAACTGACAGACGACCAATAATATTGCGACTTAATTGACCAATCAGGTCAATAACCAGGTGATGCAATTCACTTTGACTCTGAAGATGACTACCGCACAGTTTGTCGAAACGTCAGTCATTGTCAACAGCAGTCCTATTTCAGGACCCGGACAATATTGTGCAAATCTTAGCTACAATGCTATAGATTTTCATTATAAAATTACAATTCACAAACACATCTGTAGTCCTGGCTATTCTACCAATCGGTAGTGTAGGAGCTTCTCGTAGGACTTTCCTGATTTGTTCCCTATAAAAAAAGCAGCCGTTCTTTTTAGCGGGGTTGGGAGGGGAAGGTGAAAGTGGGAGGTGAAAGTGGGTGGAAAACTTTTTTGACTTATGGACACAGGTTAAATATCAATCCTAAGTGTTTTGAAACAATAACCTGACACATTGTAGGAATTCTCCCAGTCGTGTGATTTTAACCGTGTTACAGAGCAGATAATATTTTTATAAGGAGGACTATGATCAACTGCCTAGTTCCCCTGAAGTTCAAGTTTATGGCAGCATAAACTGATGTTAATAAACCTGGGAATTAGGCCCTGTGAAAGCACACTTATGGACATACTACCAACAATCATGTCTCTGTTCTTATGTCACACAATGCGCAACATTTGGATAAGCCTTTGTACTAAGTAAGGGTAGATACTAGTTCAAAGTACAAGAAAGAACAATGAACAGTAACTAGTTGTTCAATTACAATGTATCCTTCTCTTTGGCAAAGTCCACTGTAACTTAGCATGAGATATCTACTAGACTCCACAAAGGTTCCATTCATATTATCACGTGCTCATCATGCACATGTGCTCCTCTTTTTGCCGTACACTGTCCTTTCCCAGTCAGTTCTCTTAGGGCTTCGGTTCATTCACAACGGCGTTTTTTCCCTCCCACCCTCCCTTTGCTCTGACTGGAACCTTTATTTAGCCCCTTCGATTATTCCTTAGTTACACTACATATTTAACACAACCAGAACGTATTCCAAGCAGATCATTATTTTATTTCAGTACACCTATAGGTCTCTTTAGATTAACCATTTATACTATGGTATTATACTGGACTAGGTCTCATTCCTTCATTAGGTTCCGGGGATGTGGAACTACAGTCTCGTTTCCCAATAAAAGGAGTGGCAGGGAAGTGTAACCCCTGGCTGCACTTTACCCCACAGTAAGGCTTAGCCCTTGGAGACAGGTCCGGGAAAATATCCACTCCAGGGTGTGGACCCCCGGTCCCACCTGATCTGTACTCTACCTAGGAGGACCACACCTCCTGGTTCCCCCTAGTTCCTAGTGACTGGGGGATATGGGCCTCACCCCCGGAGACTGATCAGGACTCCTGTCCAGGGTGGCTACCCCCGGTACCACTCGATCTTGTCTCCCCCCAGGAGGGCTTCTCTCCTGGTCCCCTTACCCCTAGATTTAAGCGCTTCCCTGCCACCAGAATTTTGCCATTACCTTTTGTGTGTTCTCTGTGTGGTACCCGGCATATAGCCTTTTTGCAAAAACACTGCGAATGGGAAGAGTTTATTAACTTAACTTTAAAGTAGATTTCCTTTGAAAGCTCCCTAAAATTTCGTTCCATCTAAAAATGCGTCCATTAGGGTGGAGTCCTTGGGACTGCGTGTTGGATGATTTTTAAATGGTAAAAAAATTAGGGAGGGACTATGTTTGAAATACTGAACAAGGGAAAATTTAAGATTTAAAGGTGACTGGAAAATGTTGAAGTGAATTTATACCTCAAAGGCCAGATAGTCCACCACACACCGAGCCTTATAGGAGACTAACTTGTTTCTTTTATACCATTTCAAACTTTTTTACTTACAATTCGCACCCTTTAATTCGAGCAAAAATTCAATCATCATCACTGTTGGATTTCATCTTTTCTTGTTTCTCAGGAGAATGCCAAGAGGTTTTGTCGGATCCTCACGGCATAGATAGCGTAGGAAAGCGGTATATCTTCACCATCAGTTACCCGGATGAATACATCAAGGCTATTGACGTCAGAGCTGGAGGTTGGATTGATGCCATTAGACTCCACACTAATCAAAAGTCTAGTATATGGATGGGAGGGGTGGGTGGTGATGAATACCACCTAAAGGCTCCCCCGGGGAGATGTATTCTAGGCATCATTGGTACAAGTGGAGAATTTGTTGGATCGCTTGGAGCACTTCTTAGCAGGTACTTGTGGCAATACTTAAGACCTAAGTAGTCTCGTACATACCCTCGGTGCCAAAGGCTTTTCATGCGCGGTTTCCGGTTCCTGTCAAGTCTCAAACGTGTCGCCCTTGCGGCCGAGGCCGACGAAGCGCCAAGTCGATCACATGCGGGAAATAACCTCTGGTACCCATGGTATCCCATACTTTTCTCAGGGATGTAAGAACCAACATCAAGAGAGAATAATGAGCATTCTTTCTTGCCAACATAGAATATTTGAGTGCGCGGGAAAATCGCGGAAGACTTTTTTCACGCGCGTTCACGTTTTTCGATTATTCCGTTATCCCAGAAGTTATAGAAGGGTCTACTCGCGCAGTCTACAGATGTCACCCTGAATACGTTACTCAAATTTACACTTATTTTAAATGTTTGCTAGTTTCGAGGATTCAACTCTTAGTTTTCCTACCGTTCTTTAGTCATTTTCATTGAATCTCTATAAAGACGTGTATCTCTCAAACACGGGTGCTTAAAAAGGAAGGGTTGATCATAATCACAGGGGAAAATCTATAAAAACTATCATTAGGTGCGGTTACACGGGACACTTTTCCCTTGGTAAAAGCCCTTTTACGTGGGTAATTGTGTGCTGGGTGTTTGTTGGGCTAGGAATATTGTTAAGAATAGCTTTGCGTGGCTTTTAAGAAACATTTAGAGAGATTTAAGTTTTGAAGACGTGCATCGGATTGATTATTTGGTTAATTTTCCTAAGGAAAAATTCCTTCGTTTTCAGTGATTCTGACGTTGTAGCGACCAAAGAAGACGTCGATGACAAACTTGTTGTTGACTC
The DNA here is from genome assembly GCA_038088405.1 of Porites divaricata. NCBI lineage: Eukaryota > Metazoa > Cnidaria > Anthozoa > Scleractinia > Poritidae > Porites > Porites divaricata. Next base: position 29,738,267 of record JBBMOI010000001.1, on the reverse strand, counting down.
GCCAAACGGAATAAGACTTATTGAGCTATGGAACAAGTCACACAGCGAGGTCTATAAACACTGGGAATTCCTTCAGCCCAACCCACCAATCACGTTTACTCTCTCCAGGAGAGAGCTTATGGACAATGCCTCCACGCTGTTAGTCGAAGACGACAAGGGAAACATTGGTCGTACAGGATTCGTGTATGATTATAGCGATATCCTTTGATGTTGTGGCGAGTTATCACAGAGTATTAGCACCGACGACGCTTACGAATACGAGGTTTGGGAACTAGTGTTACTGAGCATGCGTGCATTTTTAAACTTTTTAGACAAATAACTAGAACATGCTTGCAGTATGATGTTTAGGGAGTTCAGCAACTATGATGTTTAGGGCGTTCAACCGATTACTAAAACGAAGGCAGTAATTGTTTGTGGTATGAGGTTTAGGGAGTTCGGCAACTATCACAGCAAAGGGAGTAAATGCTTGCATTATGATGTTTAGGGCGTTCAACCAATTACTAAAACGAAGGCAGTAATTATTTGTAGTATGATGTTTAGGGAGTTCAGCAGCTATGATTTTTAGGGCGTTCAACCAATTACTAAAACGAAGGCAGCAGTTGTTTGTAGTATGATATTTAGGGAGTTCCGCCAATTACTAAAACGAAGGCAATGATTTTTTGTAGTATGATTTTTTGACAACAAATGTAGTAAAAAATGCTTGTAGTATGAAAATTGATGTTTAGGGAGTTCGACCAACTACGAAAACAAAGACAACGATTAAAGTCAGAAAAGCTGAGACGAGCTAACTAAGGAAGGTTTTCGAGTCGGCTAAAATTTCCGACAATTTCGAAACGTCGCAAAGAATCACGTAGTTTTCACGACTGAAAGCATAACCCATACTCGTATGAGAACCTGCGAAGTCGCCGTCGTTGTTCCGCGAATTTGGAAGAAATCTCTAACTGCCTCTTTGACCACTGACTTTCATGCTGTCATTCTTCCAGGCTTCTTGCGTAATTTGTAACCGTCGTGTAATTCGTACCAAACGATCAACTACAGTAGTTAACATGATCTATGTGGACACGCCAGGACCCATAATCAGAGTAGGAGACCGGGAGCACGGGATCCACGGGTTCCATCGAAAGAACAAACTGCGCCACCGCGGCATGGCCAGTACATTACGCATGCGCCATGGTTTTCAGTTTGATGTTCATTTGAAGGCCCCGGCGGAACACCTTTGCCCAAGTTTTTCTTGAGTGCCCCCCCCCCCCCCCCCCTGCGTCGGTATGTAGTACAATTCTTAAAGGGCAGGAGGTGAGGAGGAGGAGGAGGAGGAAAGTGATTAGGTGGTAGTTTGTGTGACCCCTCCTCAGTCCTTCTCTTCTTTTTTTCACTTTGCGTTTTTCTTCCCCTCTCCACTCCCTTTGTTTCGCACGCAGGCTACAGGGCAGGGACGTATGTACCTCACTCAGTGTTAAGCGCGAGCCTAGGAAATATCACCACACGTTTGCACATGAAGGGTTGCAGGGGAGTTCACAATCTATGTGTTGGTGTTGGTTTGTCCTATCAAACATCCAGTTCCCCACAGCTTCAGCTACGCTAAATCCATTGACGAAAATCCCAGTCCACGTGTCATCGTACAAACTCTGCGAATGCTCTAAACACGAACTCACAAAAAGTCCCGCAGTGAGTGACTGCATTACGGGACGCAGTGCATATAGACTAACGTTTCTGAACTGCATTATCGCTGCCATTTCGTCGCGCGTGCATTCCGGCGGTCTGCAATAGATACCGTGGATGTGTTTGTAGTTCCAGCTCCGATCAGGGCTCGGCTTGTTCGGGATGGCACTCGTGTCTTTCGTGGATCTCCGAAACAAGCTTCGTTTCCACATAAAATTGTCGCTGTATTCCGGAACTTGACAGTTGATGCCGCGAATGTGAATAAGTTGCCACTCGTCGTAAGCCGACTGTAACACGAAGAGAGGCGTGCTGACAAACCTTAGTACATGCTGGGGGAAGAGACATTTCCAGCGAATTTCGGGAGTAAATCCCCGAGCACAGTCTTCGTCGACGCCCCCCACAGAGTTATGGACGTCGAACATCTTTCTGAAATGTCTGTTAATAATGTTATCTCCGCTTAAAGCGGCCACATCTACGAAGTAACCCGAGTCAACTAATGCACGAACATCTATCGATTTGGGAATTTGGCTTCGGATGAAGTCAGCGTGCATCATTACTCCTAAGCTTCCAGCAGAGGTCCCGCTAAGGAGCAGGCGATTCGCCCTCCGAAAATCACTCTGTAGTAGCTGATCGATAATAATCTCGAGAATTTTTCTTCCTCGCATATAAATGTACTGTCCGTTAACATTTACAGGATCCGGTCGGTAGCCAGTGAACGAGGCACCGTCGCAATAACACAAAAGCACCAAATTCCAATTATAAAAGTCTGGATTAATTTTCTCATTTTCCGAGAGAATTCCTTGCAATGTCGGAGGGTGAAGCGGAAAAAAATTACTAGATCCTAACCGTGTCTTACTCCGTTGAAGGCAAGACTCTTCGTCAAAGCACCAAGCCCCCCCGAAAAAATGAATGATCCATTTATCGCTGCCTTTACCATGACCTTGTCTGAAGTAATATCCCGGGGGGGAACCATCCAAACACACCGCACCTTGTTTAACAGCGAAGGGCAAGATTACTAATTCCACATTTTTGGCGTATGATCTTCGCTCTGGGAGATTCTTGTTTTGATGTGCTTCTGAGTTCGGGATGTAGATGTTGACAAACGCTGTGTTTCGTAATAAAAATGAAATAACAGCGATTGTTATAAAGCAACTCAGACCGCTTGAGATTAGTACAGTCTTCAAATATCCAGTACTTCTCTGCTGTTTTAATTCGTAGGTATCTTCGTCAGTGATCGACATGGCCGCCAAAAACACCGGGAGAAACTTTCCTCTGCAATCTCTTTCCGTCCTTCATTGAACTGCTTATGAAGTGATGTGTGTTTGAACAATTACTTGAAGTCAAAACAATTCCCCGTTCTGCAGTTGTCATCAAAAGCTTCTATTTTTTAGCAGCTTTACTCTTGGAGTGCGTTTTATTTTAAAACAATAAGTGCACTTTCTTCCTTTGAAGATTTCCCGCCTGGTGACTATTGGAGAAAAAGAATGAAAATTTTCTTTTGCCTTAAAAAGTCGCCCGGTAAACAATGATAGCAGGTGGCACAATTACTGGTGCATTCACAGGTCCGCTCAGCTTCTCGATAGCCATGCGTGACCTTTAAGTTTTGTTAAGGTATGGAAAAAGGGACAACAAAAACTTACAACTTGTCTTGCGGTATTCCTGCAAAACGATTCGAACAGCGATGTTGCGCGTTTTACCAGCCACGAATCAAACCTGTCTTGCAACAATTAGGTGGTTGTAGAAAGTAGAGGGAAGTTCTACTTTTTGCAACAAAATCTGTACAGGTTGCGCGTTTTACTGGCCAAGCAAACTTGTTCGATTTAAAAGCACTTAATTTAGCTTAGAGACAAGAGTTAATTTAACTAAGAAAATTATTCGAACTATCAGCCTCCAAAATTGAAAAGTTTCTTTCAAATGTTTAAAAAATAATAATAATACTAATACTAATAATAACAATAATAATAATAATAATAATTTAATCACTTATATTGCGCAAGTATTCATAAGAATGATCAAAGGCGCATTACATTGGTAATAAAAGCATAAAAAACTTATTTACAGTATGAAAAACAAGAATATATACACTACTACAATAAAAATCTAAAATATCGATATGTAACTAATTAATTGATTTAACTATAAGCAAACTTTAAAAGGTGCGTCTTAGATTGGCGTTTAAAAGTATGTAAGTCGGTCCCAAACCTCGCGCTGTAGAGCATTCCATACCTTTGGCCCAGGCGGCTACCAGGAAGGACCTATCACCTAGCGTGATTTTAGTTCTAAATGTTGGCGATGCTAGCAAAATCCCACCTGACAATCTGAGGTTATATGCGCCTTGTGATTTCAAAGAAACTACGTTCTGATTGTATGTAGGGGTTATACCATGGATGGCCTTGAATGCAAATTACAAAATGAATGTGCTGCGTTAACGGAAGCCAATGTAGCTCATACACCAATGGTGTAATATGGCTGAAGCGCGAACGCAGCAAAAAAGCCTTGCTGCAGTGCTTAAAACACGCTGAACCTTGTTAAGCTGCGAGGAGACAGGTAGACCACACAAAAGGCTATTACAGTAGTCAACGCGAGAAGTGACGAATGCATGCACTAAGGTCTTAGTTTCCTCGTGGATTAGGAAATTGCGAATACGACTGATGCTATATAGATGAAAGAAAGCTGAGGTAGAGAGCTGAGCTTGCTAATATGAGTGGACATACTAAGTTGAGAATCAAAACAGGAACCTTGATTCCTGACAACTGGCTTGGTGTTCACAACAGACTCACCAACAGTAATACTACTGATGTCAACCTTAGCTAGCTGTTGCCTGGTACCAAGGAGCAAAAACTCAGTCGTATCATCATTTAACATAAGTCGGTCTCACGCAAAGCCTAAACTGCACCAGCGTCATCATCCTGCACTTTAGGACTGAACACCAAGTACAATTGCGTATCATCGGCGCAAGAGTGCACGCTTGTCATGTGTCGGCCCACTAGACTACGAGTAGTCCCCCATTTTTCTTCAGGGATAGTAGAACGAGCGAAACGCGAGCGCACGTGAAAATCACCCCACGCGAGAAAAGGCGACACGCGGTGGGGACAGAGAAAATTATTTGTTTATTTTTTGTTTATTATCATTTTTGCCATACACACAAAATATAAAATTTTTCTAAAAAAAAAGATAAGGCAAGGAACCCCAAGAAAGCCAATAAGGCTTATGAATAGGACCACCTTATAAGATTATAATACCTAATTAATAATTTGTTTTGATCATAGAAAATAATCATTAAAATAGGATAAAAATAGAAAAGGCTGAACGTGTAAGTGCAAAAGAAAAAAAAGGTGAGAAAAAATAAATGAGGGACTACAGACAAAGCCCAAGCTTTTGACCCTTCACGGCCCACTGATTTTGGAGTGTGAAGTTCGCATCCCCTTCCAAATCAATTAAGCGCATCCTCATTTTCTCTCTCCTCGCCACGTGTCGCCTTTTCTCGCGTGGGGTGATTTTCACGCGCGCTCGCGTTTCGCTCGCTCTACTATCCCTGAGGAAAAATGGGGGACTACTCGCAGTCTATCGACCCACTACCTCGAATAGTTTTCTGGCAAATACTGTGAACAGAAGCAGCCCAAGGCAAGACCCTTGCGGCATCCCTTGTGCGAGTGGAGAGGGATCTGACAACGCCTGTAACGGAGCGGAGCTGCTGCGCCGATCTCTTAAATGGAGAGACATAGCAGATACGTGTTGACACTACTCACGAAAAGCTGTCCGCTATAGTGTGAACCTAGCCTTAAAAGGTTTTGTCAACAGGTCTTTTAAACATGGACAAAAATTCCTCATGTTCGTATATTACACAAATTAAGGCCGGGAGTGGGTACAGAGCCACCTTAATTTTGTCATAATTGGAGGTGGCTCAGATCTGGGTAGTGACGCGCGTCATCAGTATGGAATTTCTGCGCTCGTTTCTCAGACGTCACATGATTTGGCGGGGAAACCAGTGGTAGCGTCGCCGAATCTCGGTTGTTTTCTCAGACTAAAAACGGAGGTGACCAAACTAGTTCTTGAATTACAAGCAGCCAAAGATGAATTTGAATGTGTTTCAGCAGGTACTGTCACTATGAATGATAACCTGTTGGTTACCTATCAGGTATTTGTTTGATGCTGGTATTATGGCATCAAATTATAATGAGACGTAGTACAGTAAAAACCCGCGACTAAGACCCTGTTAGGCTAAAATTTGCCAGTTTGGTTCCCCTCTACACAAGAACCTGTTTAACCTAAAATAACAGGGTCTCATTTTCTAAAGTCTATAAAGAAATCCTGTACACTTGGGCAAATAATAAAGGCAACATTCAGGATCGTCGTTGGAGACAAAAGTGTCTTACTTCTCCAACTCCAAATTATGTAATGAAATACATTTTATGAAATGAGAAAAACTGAATACCACTGAATACTTTGGCTACGTCCTTTTTTTTCTTCAAAAAATAAGAAAGTTAATAGCCAAATTCCTGATGATCAGCATTTACGTAAGAACCTGTTTAGGCTAACTTGGGAAAACGCAGGTTATTAGTCGCGGGTTTGTATTGTATATTACTGATCTGATCTATCACAAAGTCAGCCGGCTGCAGCCTTAAAATTGCAAACGTCAAAGTCAAAGACCGGTTGCTTGACATATTTTCAAGCTCTTTGAACTCAATATTTATTTGATTTCTAACAGAGATTACATGTTGAAGACAAATGAATAGTTCAAAAATTAGCTTTTCAAGCCTTCTCTAAATACATCAAGTTTTTATATATACAAACGAGTTAAATTTTATCACTTTGAATTTAGAGGTAAATTTGACAGGGCCGGCACACATAACACTCACTTATGAATACTTCTCAGATCAAACTATGGATGAAATCCTATGTTGTAACCAGTCAAATGAAACCCTTTCAGCGGTACATTCAAGAAGCACTATTTATTTTTTTACTATTAGGAAAAACTGCGTTTTATAAAAATTTTGGCCATATTTAGGAGCGCAATGGTTAAAACTCATTGCGAAATGGAAAAAAAATAAATACATGCAACGGAGACAAGCAGTTTGTAGTAAAAAAATATAAGGAAAATTGATCCCTTGACACTCAAAAAGAATTTTATTTACAATTATTTTGAGAATTTTTTGTACATTGTAGACGTAGGAGTCCATAGATTCATGTGGTTTTTAATACGGAGCTAGTGAAACCCTGTTCAACAGGAGTGAGTTGAAAACGTTATGCACCTCTTTGTGTCTATTAGGGAGCTTAACCAACATCGACCGCGACAACCAGAGAACGTCAATTAAAAAGTGAAGTCGTGCTGCTCCAAACTTTTTCGCGCTTATTCCATTTTGTTCAATTCGTCAAATGTTTGCAATTGAAAGACTTCATCGAAGGTTAGGAAAGGAAAAAGAAAGTCGTTGTCTTGTGTGTTCACGTCCTCCACAAAACGTGAAAATGGGCATTTTCACGCCGTAGTCGTGCAGTGACGGCAAAGAAATGTACAAAAAACCGTGATGCACCTGAAACCTTCTGCTTTTTACCGTTCTCGTTGCCGTGGCCGTCGTCCTTACTTAAGCTCCCTAACTATACGACACACCACTCGAACTATTACCGTAAGCAAAACCATTATCAATATGCCCCACGAATATAATAATATGAATTGTTTAGTGTGTTTGTTCCTTTACCAAAGGAACTTGGAAAGAAGCTAATCTAGTTACCAAGAGAGATAAACTTACCAGGTGACACAAAAGTAAAACCTAATTACAGGTTATGGGTCTATGTGCGTTGTTAACTATGGCCATGGGGTCAGACAGGAATAAATGGAGAGGAATGGTGGTTGACTGGAATGTAAACACTTACGGGCGCATGAGAGTTAACGAAACTGAGTCTGTTAACGTTTCGGGTGCGCACTATAATCGCCGAGAGCGCATAAGAAATGTTCGAGTCAGAGGCTTTGTAACCGACCCACACACTCATGAAAATTATTTCAGTTTTCCTTAATATTTCATGGGGTAACATCACGTGACAATCCACACGGCATGACGTGATAATCCACTCAACATTACGTGATAAAGACTGGGTATTTAAGTAGACGATTACGCGACTTTCTTTTTTGTAGTCCTTTTTGGTTGCGTTGAAGACTGGGGGTCTCTTGTCTGAGATTCCAAATTCGTCCCTTGCAGTTTTCCCCGCCCACTGTTCACAGAATTTCCGTCGACTGTAAATGTCGGAGGGTTTCTACGTGGATTAGATGGCATGTGAACACCAGACCCACTAGATGGACTGACCGTCTTAGGTGAACCTTGAAAAAAACTAGTTTTACTGCTTCGAGAGTTAGCAGATCGCACTGCTGCGGCGGAGACTATATTCACACCAGCTTGCCGCGGATTTCTCGATCTGGTGTCTGATTTATTGACTTGAGAAGGCAACTTTGTACTTGAATCCCTTATGCTGCGTAGTGTATCTTCATCCACTCTTGGCTGAATAGGTTTCTGGAAGAGAACAAAAAGCCAAAACAACGCTAAGAGATTTAAAATGATGGATACCTCAAACAAAGCTCTGTCACCTGGCAAGTAACATTTTGAGTAATATCTTTGCCTAAGGCTCTAAGAGCTTTCTTGTCTCACACTTATCTTGCACGGCAGGCCCAAAAAAGAGAGAGGGAAGGTAGAAAAAAGCGAAGGGGAAAGCCCCTCTCCCTTGTTCCGTTTCTTTCTCACCCCTTTCCACACCTAGCTGCACTGAGATTCACCTGAGGAACGAATCACCTGTCCTTGTAATTTGTCAGTAGTGGTTGCTGAATACTGTTTTGAATGTGAGGAAGAGTTTTGAAACGAAACTCATCTCATAGGTCACACTCAAACTCTCTGAGAAAAAGGTCTGGTTTATTGAGAATTAGTCAGTAGAGGAAGATCTTCAAACAGAACTATTAAACATCAGCAAGGTAACAACACAGAAAAGTGTTCCACATTGTAGTATAGTATTACCTAGTAATAGGTACGTAAGAATGGTTTGCTTTTTTCCTGTGTATAAGTTATTATTATTTTTACCGAGGGCTTACTTTGTTTAGCAGGAATTTTGAAAAGTTAACAATACAAATTCGTTAGCGTCAAGGCATATTAGTTTGGAAAAATCCTAATTTCTGGCGAACGTACGTCGCTCAAAAACGCCTTTGCTTGGGCTGAGATAATTAACACTTAACCGAAACAAAGACCTGCCTCAGTCTCCCTTTGCCCAAACACAACTCGAGCAAATTCTGAAAAGTGGTCGCGCGCTTCCCAGAAAATACCTAGATTGTAGTGTCATACTACCCTTAGTCCATATACTTACAGTGCTGTTGGTGCTGTCACGTTTCTGTAGCACAGGGGTTGGTTTCCTTGCGGCCCCGGTGTTCATTTTTCTCTGTCCCATACTACTCTCTGTTGGCTTCACCACTGGGGCCTGGTGAGTATCGCTAGTGAATCCGTTTCTTAACTCTGAAGACCCCTTTCCGAGTGAGTCCCCAGTGCTGTTGGTGCTGTCACGTGTCTGTCGCACAGGGGCAAGAGGTGCTCGTTCATTTGCTGGTTTCCTTGTGGCCCCGGTGTTCATTTTTCTCTCTCCCATACTACTCTCTGTTGGCTTCACCACTGGGGCCTGGCGAGTATCACCAGTGAATCCGTTTCTTAACTCTGACGACCCCTTTGCGAGTGGGTCCACAGCCACGCTTTTAGCACGAAACGCTTCCTTCCTTGGCGGCCTGTAAGAAAAGTCGCTATTTCCAATCGACGTCTGCCCGACCACACCACTGTCTCCATTTGTCTTTCTATGCCGCTGTTTTCTTGTCACCGTATTGACACGAGATGTTTCCTTCCTTGGCGGCCTGTAAGATAAGTCGCTATTTCCCTCCGACGTCTCCCCGACCACAGCATTACCTCCAGTTGTCTTTCTCTGAAGCTGTTTTCTTGCGACTGTATTGTCTGTATTTCTTACTAGTGCCTCTCTTTCGAAACCACAATCTCTGCTCATCCTTCTGGGGATTTCATTGTTCATAGGAGCACTGTTCACTTCATCAAAACCATAGTTGCCCTTCTCGCGGTGAAGGCCATTTTCATTAGGTCTCACATCTAGTGAATCAGGGCCGAAATCATCAAGCTCTCTAGGAATGAAATTTTCTATCGACTTTTGGATCTTCTTTCTTTCATAAACAGGTCTGCTAGGCCGACTTCTTGACCCTCCTCTTGCTCCTGGTCGAGAATTATTCAATGGTGGTTGTGCAGGGCCGTTATAAGGAAGAAACGGTGCAAGGCTTGGGGGACTAGCATCACACACCGACTGGATAACAACAAACAAAACCAAGCATAAATACTTAGGAGACCATGGCCATACCCAGCCTAGTCCCTAGGCGTTCTCTCTTGATCCGTTGTCCGCGCGAAGTCTGGGAGAGAGCGGGCGAGAGCTCTCCGCGAGTATCTCTCGGTTACGTCACAGCTCATGGTAGAGACCGGGAATGACCGAGCCGAAAACGCCTGGGGACTATGCCGGGCCATACCCCCATAGCCGCAATCACCAGTCTTTGCGCCAGAGTTTTTTTTTTCTCTAATCCTCGCAATAATTCAAGAAGCGTGGAATTCTCAAACCCTTCCTCACCACCTTGAGCTAAAGAAGCAAAAATCCTTCCGGTTTTTATTTTCGTACGCGAGTTTACGATCTCTAAAGACAACCGAGGGATTTCTCGCCGCTCATTGCTCGATACATGTGGGAAATAAGAGTACAGACCATGCAATGACGTTATGTTTTTCTCTTTCCCGCAAGCGCGATTTTTCCAAGAAACTTCAATAGAAATGGACGTCAAACTGTCAATGTTATTGTACAAAACAAATTGAGAGCAGAAGTCGTTACGTCACGTTGCTATGGTAGCAAAATTTGTGGATCACATCAAACCGTGGTCCTGCAATATGGCAGAAAACAAAGTTGATGTGTATCACTTCCTGTGCATGATTGCACTGAGGAAAAACATGGTAGCCCATTTCTTTCTTCCATCGTTCGACAATGCACATGGCTGTCTCTGTCAAGAAAGATTGTAGAGATCCAGAAATTTGGCTACTGTGGTAACGTGACGTCACAACTTTCCTCTCTTTTACATACATCTTGAGCGATTATGTTTCTAATTCTCAAGGCCATTCTGTTTGATAAAGCATTGCCCGGGTTCATACAAAACACTGTAACCATTTTTAAGGACTCTTCAAGAACCACATTAGATTTTTAAGGACCATCTACTAGGAATGTAGTTACAAAAATTGTACAAAAATGCACATTTCCTAGTCCATTATAACAGGACTTTAAGGCTTGAACTGTTTCCTCCACCAACTTCTCTACATTTTGCAGTTCACTTGTCTTAATTCTAGCATCAAACGCTTTTTGTAAACTTAAACTTCTCTGAGCTATGATTTAAATTCTGTCTTGGACATCCAAAAAGCATTAAAAAACACTACATTCAAAGGTGAAGAAAACTCAAGAACTTTTCAAGGAAAAATGGAATTTGAAGACTTTTCAAGCACTCGCCCAAAAATTCAAGGACTTTTCAAGACTGTGGAAACCCTGATTGATATAACAAGAAAAATCTTAATACTGGTCACTCCTGGGACCCATTAACTAAAAGATTAACTCTTTAAGTGACCAACACCAATTTTCGCCTGACAATATCAATATATAATCAAAAGGAAAGGTTATGAGAATTCATGAAATGATCACTAAAGAGAAAATGCGTTGATCTTTTAACAAGTTCTCTCCCCTAATTTTTAGGGAAATGTATGGAGATCAGTCCAGAGAATTCATTTGTTGTTCTTTTGTTGGTTATAGGGTTAATTGCCATGTTCGATTGTGCATTGCGTTGCCGCGAACATGGTGAACTTCACAAGGAAAGAAATATAACAATGGACGTAATCTTCGCTTACAAGGTCTCTGACAATTTTTTTTTTTTTTTTGGGGGGGGGGGGGGGGGAATGCTCAGATACTAATATTATGCAGGCTCCAAAATCTTTGGAAAACTTTGGAAACAGTGCTTTAGTGTAGTTTACTATAGTTTAATTCAACAATTTACCTGGTGTTGAATAAGATTCTCATAAGGAAAAAGTTCCTGACAAAATTCACAAGGCAAAAATGTGGAATCACGATCATCTGTGGAGAATAAAATTATGAAGAATAGGGTGAGGCGCTGTCATTAATACGAATGACGTTTGTGTATGATCTATTCGACGTTCCTCTGCAACAAGAAACCACTTTTAACCAACAACAACTTGCGCTCTTCTCATGACTTGAGACGAGGACTTGCACACCCTTCTTAGGTTCCACAGAGACAACAAAAATCACTTAAAAAATTAAGTCATGTGAACAAAAAATGTTACAACTTAAAACTCAAATAGACACAGTTCAATCATAGGTGTACCAGGTGATCTGTGACGTCATTGCGGGGGCCTGGGGAAAGAAATTTTAATGCCGTATCCCATAAACCAACGCGCGCACCAATTCAATTCAATTCAATCTGTTCCCGTCAGCTTTGGTTTATAGGATACGGTATTAAAATTCTTTTCCCCAGGCCCCCGCAGTGACGTCACAGATCACCTGGTAGTTTTTATTATACATGTTAACAGTTGGTATGGATCAAACTTTTTCTTTTATTTGTCCCTGCCGTTCAACAATCATTTTCTTTGTCTCTCTACAAGGTGGACTCCTCCCTTAAATAAAAACTTAAGAGTTGGTCCCTGCCCTTCTTTAGTCATTTTCTTTGATTCTCTAAGGTGGAGACCTGCCTAGAACAGACACCTAGAGTTGGTCCCTGCCATTCTTCAGTCATTGTCTTTGACTCTCTATAAGGCGGACACCTCCCTAAAACAGACACCTAGAGTTAATTGTTTTCTTTCATCCTACAGTCATTTCTTTGACTCTCCAGAAGGCAGTCGCCTCCCTAAAACGGACACCTGGAGTTGGTCCCTGCCGTTCATCAGTCATTTTCTTAGTCTCCCTATAAGGCGGACATCTTAGAATTGGACCCTTGGTGTCCAAAAAGAGATGCCCAGAGTTGATCCCTGTCATTCTTCTGCAGTCACATTCTTTGGAGGACAACTCCCTAAAACAGACACCTAGGGTTGGTCCCTGCCGTTCTTCAGTCGTTTTCTCTGTCCCTCTAAAAGGCAGACACTTCCTTAAAATGAACACCTCTCTACGTTCTAAACAGAAAGTTGTCTGATGTAGAACAAATATATCAGATTGAAGAGGCAGTGAATAAACAAGACTGCAGTCCATCGAAATGTGTTTGTACAGAATCAGACAGTGACCTTTTCCAACACAAAGAGGCAAACAATTATTGTTTAAATTAAATTAAATCAATAAAGTAAACATAACTTTGGAAACTTCACCTTTATCATCCTCACTTGTCAGTTCCCTGTGATTGCCAACAATATCTTCATGCTAAAAAATGCACAAGTCAGAACAATGAGTCATGATACTCAATAAAGAAAATTTTGATACAAAGTTCTTCAACAACATGGTTTTCCCCAGGGTTGGTACAGCTTACAGTGCTCAAATCTCAAGACTGTGCTCCAAGAGAAATTGACAGAAGCCCAGTGCTTTGAACCTGTGAAATCAAGGGTGCCCATATTTCCCGGTCATCCAAAAGCCAAAGGAAAGGCACTAGGGGCCACCCAGCACTGCTAAATGGGGCCATTAGAGTAGAAGCAGTACATGTTATGAATCTTTCAGGTATTGAGCTAAAAAGGGGCAGAAACTTCATTTATACGTTCATCCTTACCACTACTGAATTTTGCTTATTAGGGAGGAAAATTAATTTCAGCCACGCCCAAAACATAAGATTCAGGCAGCTTAAGAAGTGATTTAAGGAGTGTATTACTTTAGCGCTCCCCCCCCCCACCCCCCCATCCTTGTCATTTATATATTTCACTTTATTCCTAAATAATGTACAATTCATTCCTTCCATTTTATGTAGTATCTGTGATCTTAGTGAATGCATGCACTGTGCATGCTCCAGTCACCAAATGTATATTCTAAAAATTTAATGTTTCTTCATGTTTAGTCAATCAAAGCATGGACAAAAGCCATCAGTGACTTCTGATTATCTACTACATTCTCCCAGCAGTTTACCCTGTATGTGGATATCAATAATAGGGAGAATTAGTCACTAGATCAGGAGTCACTTAGGGTCTTAATCTCCACCCCTTCATAACTGACAAAGATAGGAGAGCCATGTAAATTCACCACTCTAGAAACAAGACAGGAACTTGCAAAGAAATGCCTCTCACAATTAATTATTATTTCTTGGATCGTTACCAGGGATGCGCCAGTAAGCTGTTGGCCAATTTTTTTTCCTGTCCTTAAAAGCAGTCCAGGAAGTCTTTGTGAAAGTTAACTTGACCCAATATCTTTCTAGTTTCTAAAGTGGCAAATTGCCTTATTTATTAAACAAATAAAATAACAAACTGTAAGAAAAACACTCCCTCACTTACCATAGGAACAGTAGAATTGTAGGGTCCAGGCATGTTGTACATAGGAGTGCCATCATAAAAGATGTCAGCAGACCCAGTGCTTGCGTAGGAATCAAATGACCTCAGCTGACAACCACTCTAAAAGAAGTTTTCATTTTTACTTCAAAAACACAATATAGGGTAGCACTAACTGTACAATGTATAGACATTTCACCTCCACTACAGACACTACACAATCTAACATGCTAAACAAACAACATTAGAGGCATGGGTGCATGGGTCATTCACCGATGCCCACGATACACATTATCAATCCTCATAAATTATCATTGTTATAGCTTAATGAATATGCCACAGCTGAACACATACACCAAAAAAAGACAATTATTGAAAAAACAGGGACCGTACTGTGCTGTCAAAATATTAATTTACGTCAATCCTGATAAACAAAAATTACATAGAGGTAAATGAATTACCTCTCATTATGAACATGTAATTACACATACATATGTAAGCTTGTAATAATTACAAGACCTCTACAGGTACCACGGAGTAATTCAACTGCATGCTAGTTTTATACATTTTTATGTACTATTAAATTTTATGTTTTATATACTCTTATGTCTAATGTCTAATGTCTAATGAATGATTATTGTCAGTTTTAAAAATAACATGGAAGCCTTATGGCTGCAATGTACTTTTTTATAAGTTAAACATGATCTATCTACCAGAAGTATCCATCATGATTTGTCTACTCCTGTTTGCATGAGGCCTGATCATTATAGTACTCAAAACAGATTACGTCTGGGCTTTAGATTTACATCTTTAAAAACCCTCAGCAGTGAGCACATCACCTGCCGAACAGCTCAATGAACTAAGCTCTTCATTAGAAACTTGCAGAAACTTTGATAAAATATTCATATGTTCTTAAGTGAATACTGACACAAATACTACCACTAGGATGATTGGTATGAGTAGGATAACTGGTATGAGTAGCCTGACTGGGATGCCTGGGATGGCTGGAATGACTAGGGTGACTGGGATGACTGGGATGACTGGGATGACTATGATGAATGGAATGACTGGGATGACTGAGATGACTAGGGTAACTAGGATGTCTAGGATGATTTGGATGAGTGGGATGACTATGGTGACTAGGGTGACAGGGACAACTAGGATGACTGGGGAACTAGAGTGACTGGAATGACTGGGATGACCAGGATGACTGGGATGCCTAGGGTGACTGGGATAACTGGAATGACCAGGATGACTGGATGAATGGGATGACTTAGATACCTAGGGTGAATAGGATGACCAGGGTGACTACAGCTATAGGGTGACCGGGATGACTAGGATAACTGGGATGACTGTGGTGACTACAGCTGTAGCTGGGTAACTGGGATGACTGGGATGCCCAAGGTGACTGGGATGACTGGGATAACTGGGATGACTAGGGTGACAGGGATGACTGGGATGACTAGGACGACTAGGATAACTGGGATGACTAGGAGAGGATGACTGAAATGACTGGGATGACCAGGGTTTTCAATAAGCACAGTTGGGTGATGGAAGTGACTGGAATGACTGGGATGATGGGGGCTTTCCATAAGCACCCATGGCCAATGAAACGCATTGGCTTCTTTGCTCAAAGAAGTTGGCTATTTCTTTCTAGAAAGAACTGAGAAGCAACTAGTTTGAATAGCACTGTAAATAAAAATAGGATCATAAAATCTGAATGAACTGGTTTTATGTTATGTTTTTGTCATGGGAACACTATTATTTCAGTCAATTTCTCACAAGTTTATAGGTTTACACATAATTTGTTTACGTGCAAAGTATGTAATTTAGTTTTCATCACTCATTGGTTGTGGGAATTGATTGTGTGGCTGATAAATTGAAACTTGAATGAAAGCTACATTTTTTAACGAAAAACATACTCTTTTGTCCTCACTTAAATAGCCAGAATGCTGGAAATCGCATTTTAGGGTGTTAAAATTCAAAATATTCTAGGGAAGCACGCCCCTAGACCCGCCTAGAAAAAGGGGACTAACAGCCCCTTGTTGATACAGTCAGATACTCTTTTCAAACCTGCTAGCCACTTCATTTTTTATTGAAACCCCTGGATGACTAGGATGACTGGATGACTAGGGTCACTATGATGACTAGGATGACTATGATGACTAGGATGACTGGGATGACTAGGGTTACTGGGATGACTAAGGTGACTGGGATGACTAGGATGACTGCAATGACTATGGTTACTGGGATGACTGGAATGACTGGATGACTGGGTTGACCAGGATGACTAGGATGACTGGGTTGACCAGTATGACTAGGATTTCTAGGCTGACAAAAGTATCATTATTTTTCACTCCAGTCCATTTTTAGTAAAATGGGTAATACTAAATATGGATATAACCTTTGCAGTTGTCATTGCAATCCAAGCAATTGCAAATCAAGTCTGAAAAGAATTTTTGGACCTCAACAGAATTCCAGCCCATGTCTTCTTTGTTAGCATTGCAGTTCTCTGCTAACGGAGCTACTCACGATCAGAGCAGGCCTTTAAATCCCTCGTATATATATATATGTATATATAATATTTTGGTGCTCAGGCAGCACACTTTAGCTTATCCTTGATTAAACAGACTTTCTGTTATTCATTTTTACTCTCTCTCTTTTATTTTACCTGGTGCAAGATAAGGGAATCCAGTGGTAGCAGTTTCCCACAGAACTCACAAGGAAGCTCAGTTGTATCTGTTAAACAAAACAACAAACTTGACACCATTATTATTATTTAATGGCATCCCAAGGGGGTACTCAGGAATTAGGGACTGTTTACAAGGAGAGAGGGTTACCCTTGTGCTACTGGTACCCTGCTGGCAAGCGGGTTAAAGTTAGGTCTGGTTTACAAGCAAATTTCATAGGTAGGGTTACCCCATCACTCGGGTCAACTTTACCAGCTTTACTGACGTGTTTCATCATGCATGACATTCCTTGTAACGTCCGAGATTTCAAATAAAACTTGAGGTACTCTATGAAAATATGTTAAATTCACAAAAAAAAACAAGAAAATATTAGCAACCCATGCAGAAAAAACCTTATATTGTTCAGATGTTTATAATTTAGCTCAGAAATTGGATAATTCCGTTAAAATTGTCATGATTACTGGTCACACATGACAGAGGAAAGTTGTCCCAGGTAGGTGAGTTATCCCTAGCAGAGTGTTTACAAGGCAGTTAGGGTAACCCTGTTGCTAGGGCAACCCTAGCACTAGGTAGGGTAACCCTAGTGCTAGGGTAAACCTACCTGCCTTGTCAACACATAGTGTAAAAAGAGAAGAAATGTGTGAGTGCTAGGGTAACCCTAGCACGAGGGTTATCCTCCCTCCTTGTAAAAAGGGTCTTAGTGACTGGGGTGATCAAAGGATATTTTGGGGGTCTGTAATTGGCCATTCTCAGATTTTATGTGGTAGGAAAATTTGCCAAACTTGTATTTCTGTGAGTAAGAGCCTTTAGTTTGAGTTCTTTTAGATATTTGAAAGAATCTGAAGATTGGTGTATTATCGCATGCATATGCCAGCTGCCCTGTTCCACCTGATAAAGTACAACCAAACTTGTTTTGTGGTTGCTTTAATATTCCACACATTCTGGTTAAAGAGTAGTCCTGTATGCTGGTCTTCAAAGTGTCCAATCATACCTGTTGGCCCGCTTTATTAATTGAAACTGGAA
This sequence comes from Porites divaricata, assembly GCA_038088405.1. Lineage (NCBI taxonomy): Eukaryota > Metazoa > Cnidaria > Anthozoa > Scleractinia > Poritidae > Porites > Porites divaricata. The sequence continues at coordinate 29,720,389 of JBBMOI010000001.1, read as the reverse complement.
TTATTTCCTTTTTGCCATAGCAAATTCTTGAACTCTCTTATGCCTTACTTTCTTGTAGGATTATAATAGGAGATAATTATTTGTGGGTGTCCCTAGTATTGTTGAAATGATTAACAGATGAGCAAAATGTAAAAACAGATGACATGATGAAAAACAACAACAAACATTCAATAATTTCCATTTTTTGTGTGTTATATTATCATATTTCATCAGAAATCCCTAAAGGATAATTTTGGGGGCTTGTAGATTCAGAATGAGAATTTTTAAAGGTTGAAATTTGATCCAGGTATTTTTTGGGGTTTCATTGATTTTTAGAGGGGTTTTGATTTTTGCCCCCTTTGCACCATACCCATTACCATTAGTTGAAGAATATTGCACGCTAACACTAACACAGGGGTTTGTTTCTTTGCAAGAATGGCATTAACATTAAGTCAATAAAACATTTCAATCATAGATAACCTGAAATTTAAAGTGAAAGATAAGCAAAACATCCAACAAACCATTTGCAAAGTCAGCCACAGGAGAAGATGGTGTGCTTGGAAGAGGTTCATCAACTACACTGGATGATGTCGGGAAAGTGCCATTTGTATTGTCAAACTCATCAGCCTGATATGCTGCCGCAAACATTTCATCATCATCATTACTCTGCCATGTATAATCAACATCAACATGTTCAAAACTGTCTGTACTGTGACGATCAACCCTTCGCTTTGCCATCCCTCCTGTTCCACGAGCTATAACATCATGTCTGCCATCAAATGGAATATCTATATCACCATCACCAAAATAATTTGCACCATTAAATGGTGGTGTACCAAGTCCTGTAGTGAGAATTTTTCCAAATTCACGCATCCCAGCAGCAAATGGAAAAAAGTTCTCCATTTCTGAACTTGTTTCCGAAGAATCCATCAACCCCATAGCATACAACATTCCAACAGGTATCTCAGAAAACACGTTATCTGGCCCATTGGATGGAATTGACTTCTTTTCTTCTTTAACTGGGTACTGGCAGCCAGTTTCCATGTGCAATTCTAAGTCCTTTTTTTGAATGTATCTGTCACATATCTCACATTTTTCAGTTCTGCTCCCACAGTATTCCACATGAGAGTTCAACTCACTGAATGCAATTTCAAGTTCACAGTACTGGCACTTCACAAGACGACTTGGACAGTCCTTTTCCTGTCCATCAAGAAAAGTTAAAAACAGTAATTAGCTTACAGCTTTTAAAACTTGATCTCCTGGCCTGCAAGATGTTAGATCTTTAGGGTAAGGATTTAAGGTGGGATTTTTTAAAAAAGAATTCCACTGCAAACCAATCTGAGTAATTACAATTAACAGTACATTTTCAAAGTTCTGTGTAGCTAACTTTTAGCCTTACAATTATTTACACAGAGGGTTCATCATTTAGCAAGATGATCCTAAAATGCAGATGTGCGTGAACAACAAATTTGTGGCAGTACATGAAGAGGATAAACTAAAATTAACAATACCACCTTATATTATTTGAATTGCAAGAACCTGCATACACACAGCTTTGATAGCACACTGAGTGGTCACTGTGTTGGACACAAAACCTGGAGGTCCTGATTTTCAGTGCCATTTCTTAAGTTTTGGCTAAATTTGTTTCACAGTAGCCTAACTGGCCAAACTTAAAAATAACCAACAGGTTTGACTTGTTGCCAGTTGTTGATTTTAGTCATGTTATGTTTAATTTCATTATTAATATTTGTCATATTACGATTACTTCAGTGTGGTGGCTGTACATGTGAAGTAGCTACAATGGAGCATTTTTGTGTACAAATTCCAAAATCTTAGACTAATTAAAATTTGTTTGCTGTAATGAGGTTTCATAATTATTTTAAAGGTTTTTTATTATCATAGCTATTACTGGGGTAAAGAAAATTGTTTGTTATACCGAGGACTTAGTAATTATAGAGGTTCCAGACTCGCAATCCCCTAAAAGGCAAAAAATGTGAGATTCTGAACCACGAGCTGGGAAAATAGGAGAAATAGGTAAAAAGTCCTGGATGACCCAAATTTTCTAGTGGAAGGACTTTCATAGGGGATTATGGGTATTTGGAAGTCACAACCTGGAGCAGTAAACATCATGATTTTACAATTTTAGGTTTTGTAATTCTACATTTATTTTGTTGCCATCCATCTTGAAACAAGAGAAACAGTAAGTCTGCACATTTGGTGGCAGTGGAAAGCACGGTAGAGGAATGTAATCAAAGACTGCTAAGCATTTTCCTTGGATTGAGCTGGCTATCTATTGATATCTACCTTGGAAATGTCAAGCCCTACAGCTCCAAAGTTTTTTTAGAGTTTGTCTTTTTGAGAAAGTGTGAGAAATCAGGAGCCAACTCCTGAGAGCATAATGAGACTCACGACAAAGTCATGGGACTTGGAAAGTCTGAGGTTTGTTATAGCGCAGTTGCACTGTAGATTAGATAAGTTAATTCATCTTTACTCAAAATTATTTACCTTGTGTTCCTCGAGGTTCATCTTCTCCACCTGTTGCCCACAGTCACACTTGACCTGTAAAAAAAAATGACAAACATTAAGGATGGTTTCAGTGTAAGTGACCTAGCTAAATGATACCCCATCAACCCCTGCAATAACATGCAAACTTTTCATCCTTTATTACTCCGAGAAATGTAGCATCATAGAAAAGAACATTCTAAGGTGACCTGAACCTATTTACTGGTATATGCATTTTAGTTACGGTATGTTTTTTAATTGCATTTTTGATCAGCAGGAATGATTTTAAGTGATTTCTATTACTTTTGGTGGAACTTTAAGACAATGTTATTTATTTTCTTGCAAGTATAAAAACATTTGAGATATCGACATATATTTAAAACCGTATTTTTACAAAAATGTCAATAATTTCAAAATCCTAAAACAGATTTTTCCCTAAATTCAGCAGATAAGCCTCAGAACTCTCTAGTTTTACATCTGCAAGTTTGAAGTCAATTGTGACTATATAGAACTCGCTGCACAAAATGCTGGTCAAAATTAGCTTTAAAATGCTACGGTAACACATTGGTGAAAGTTGACAGATAAATACAGGAAGAGTGTCGATGGACTAGCTATCTCCTATCTGAAAGGGCACTTTTATCCAAACCTTAATTGCAAGAAACTGGGTAATGAGAATCCTAGCTGCGGTGAATAAAGTTAGCAATAAAAGAAGAAAAACTTCATGATGATTGTGGGGTGCTGATTAAAGAACTTCTATTCATGACACTTACTTTGTATTTGTTCCTTAACAAAGCAAAATATAGCATCTACGAGAAACTCTCAAGAGTTTTTAGCATTGCAGAACAACTTTATGATGAATGCGGGGTGAGATTGAAGAACCTCCACTTTTCAAAGTTACTGTGTATTTGCCCTTTTCTTTTCCAAAACATCTCAGCAAAGTAAAATATAGCATCTATGGAAATCTCCTGCCAGTTTTTAGCACTGAAGGTTCCCATTTTGAGGAGAAATAAGCCACCAACTCCAGTACTTCTAACCATCCACTTTTCCGCTGCAAATATGAAAACCCTTGTACTTGGTAATTTATTCAAGCTTTTTAGATTTGCCATCAAAATTGCATGGACAGTTTGCCATAATTGGGAATAATAAGAAGAATAAGACAATTTTTATATTTTTCTTCATCTTTATCCCAATTGCAAGTTGCACTTCCCGTGCAAATGTGAAATGTGATGGCAAATCTAATAAAATAGAATAAATTACCAAGTACAAGGGTTTTCATTGAAGCTGAAAAATGGATGGCTAGAAGTACTGGGGTTAGTAGCTTTATTTCTTCTCAAAACGGGAACCTGCAACGCTAAAAAATCTTTACAGATTCTCGTAGATGCTATATTTAGGGTGTTCATGTCAAATAATATTACACCCTAATACTGACAGTAATCATAGATTAATAAGTCCATCTGAGTATTAACCTTAAAACAATGCCCCACAAGTCTTGAAGCGTACATGTACCCTAGTCTCTAGTATACAGTGACCTAATATGAGCCTGCAGGAGTTAACTATACCTTTAAAATAAAATCAATGATGCCTACATGTACATGATGTATACCTTATCTTCTATTAGTATAATTACATCGATGACTATCGAAAATAGAGCGCTGTGATTGGCTAGGAGCTTCGCTTTATCCCGCTATAATCACCGCGCGGTGATTATAGCATTGAAGGCTAGCAGTTTTCAAGATGGCAGCCAGATTTTTTGATGTTTCGGGGTCGGAAATTGATCAATAATTTTATTTTCTCGAATAATCATCAACGTAATTATACTAAAACAATTAGTCGCCTCAGGCGATGTGAATATTGGCGAATAGTCACCTCGACTTCGCCTCGGTGACTATTCGCCGATATTCACGTCGCCTTCGGCAACTAATTGTTAAATAACCACCACTAAAACAAATTGAGGGATTGAAACTTGTGATCCCCAGTTTCACTACCAGAGGGGGTCAAGTTCACATTTAGACAAAAAAAATCCAAATTCCATTTGTAAAATAATGACATAATGACTGAAAATGACTTCAGAGGTTAAAACCATGAAATAGAATTATGAGAAAAGAAATAATTTAGTTCCATAAAAGAAAATCCCACACTCTAACCAGATGAATTTTTGGGTCAGAATGTCAGAATCCCCTCCAACCCTCTGTGTTACTCAGCCCACACCCTCCCCCCCCCCCCAGGATTTTCTCAACAAATTTACATACAGTTGCAGACTCTCGATAATTCGAACCCTCACTAACTTGAACCAAAGTTGATTTCCCCTGGATTTCCTTCTTTAATATCATAGGTGACGAATTACTCCTTAATTTTGGTGCGAAATTTCAGCGTTAATTGTAATTTCACATGTGAAATTACAAAATTGCCATGGCAACCTGTCATACGTCTCCGTTTCAAGATGGCGACGAAGTTTTAAAATGTCGTCAATGAAGATGTCAGGGCATAAAAAGACGCTAGAAAACCTGAACACACGAAAGAGCACATCAAGAAGGGTTCTTAGAGGTATGTTGTCGAAAAATTCCGAAAACTTAAGCCAAATTTCAGCTCTAAACGTTTGAGAGAGTGGAGTTCACGATCGATCGATACAATCAATGATAAACAAGTCAAAAATCCTCGATTGCTAACGTAATTCATCACCCATGATATTAATAGGTAATCAAATCATTTGATTACACATACATATTTACCATAATTTTACCCTTCATTGGTAACTCGAATCCTTGATAACTCAAACCTTCTGCCAACTCAAAGTAATTTCTGTTTCCCTTCAGATCATTTCTATACAATTTTACCCTCCATAACTTGAACCATGTTATAAACGTGTGACAAGTCGGGAAAAAAACTGTGTGCTGAAGTTTATTTCAAAACAACAGAGTCAATTCTTAATCTTTACTTTTTTGTCACTCCAGTTCAAATTCAGTGTCCATGCTTGTATACTTTGTTGCTTAATAAAAATTGCATTCCCTCGTCATCCATTTGCCTATTTCCTTACTTCTGGTTATTTGCTTCAAACTCCCGATAACTTGAACTTGTGATAACTCAACCTTTTTTTTAATTTCCCTGGAAGGTTCGAGTTACAGGGAGTCAGCTGTACCATGGAGTTATAATCTGACACTGATCCCCCCTTGAACTCTATATAATTGTTAGTGAATTCAAAATGCTGTCCACAAATTTACACACCTTGACATGGTTTTCTTCAAAGTGTTCTTCTTGCTGTGAGGTCGGCACAGGTTCCCCGCACACCTTACATAATGTCAGATTCCTTTGACAATGTGTGACATGCATGACATAGTTGGCTGCTGGAATGTCTCGTTGGCTGTTGTACAAGACAGAGCAAGTTAAGAGTTTATAGTCAGTGTAATAATATTAGAGAAATATATCCACTTTAGGGGGGAGGTTTGGGGTAAAAGAAGTATTTTTTTAGTCTTAGATGCACCCTATGCTAAAGACACCTCCTTCATGGCTGCTAATAACTAACTTTGTAGCTGTGAAAGATAATTATTATTCAGCACAAAAAAGTCCTCCATGTATAATACAGGTCTACCCTGAACGGTGCGCAAGGAAGAATGGCCGTTTTTATACTAAGGACGCATTATCCATCTGGACGAACTTGGGCAAATATTTTGTAGTTTGTCTGGGTTATGCATCTCTAGTATAAAGACGGGCACGAGACACATTATGCGTCCAGACGAACTACCTTTCGTAGTGCATCGTTCAAGATGTATTTCGAAGGAAAGTTCACCCAGACGCATAATGTGTCTCGTGCCCGTCTTTATACTTGAGACGCATAACCAGGCAAACTACAAATGTTTGCCCAAGTTCGTCCAGTCAGATAATGCGTACTTAGTATAAAAATGTCCATAGATGCATTATCCGTCTGGACAGATAATGCGTCCTCTAGTATAAAAATGGCCAATATATATTTTTGTTAACATACATGTTCAACTGGAAAAGAATGGCCATAGAACACTGTTTTATGTATTTCTAGCATTAAGTGCTTATCTGAGCCCAGTTGTGAATTTAATTACTCTACACAAAAGGTTGTTTTCATTCTGAATAAGGTTCAATAAACTCTAAATATTATTGCATCACAGATGCTTAGCCAGAATGAGTAAAATGAAGATTTGGACTTCAGCTATTTTTCGTTACTTGAAACATCAGAATTCTGACTCTTCAATAACATTGAGATGCTCTAATCTCGAAAGGTAATTACCCGTCTTCCAAGTGAATGGGTTCCATTTGGGGGACTGGGAACTACTAGTAAATCAAATAAAGATCTCGATCACGAAAGATCGACAAAGATTTTCTATAGAGAATAATGCTGGCTCATAAACAGATAGCATATTGCCACAATGATTAGATCGACCAGATCGACAATTAACGGCACAAAACAGAAGGGAAACAGAAAAAAACACGCAAGTCTAATGCTGCTACTAGTAAAGGCAGATGTATCGATCACTAAATATCAACGAAGCGATTATCATAATTCAAATTAGTTTCTCGATAAATATGTAATAAGCTAACCAAGCCACAAGTCTCCAAGATAATGAAACAAGAACAGTGTAAGAAAAACATCGAATATGAGATCATCGAAGAAAAGCTAAAATAAATTAAAACAATACGAAGTCTTATTCAATTAAAGTACATTGGAAGATTGAGCAAGGAATCGGGACGGACTCCTGTAAAGTACTCTCCTGGCAGTAGACAGTTTTAAATAGAGCTATAGATCGTTGGAGAGGCGACTGTTTGCAAAGCAAAGCAAAGTTTTAACTTAACAAAAAAAAATTATATATACGTAATTTCAAAAAAAGATGACGATGCAGTTACGCTTAGCATAATTATTATTTTCAACAACAGCAAGGCAGGAACTACTAGGTTTTCAGTCTTCCCTTTGTCAGATCGACCGAGATCGTAATCAACGACGAGTTAATAGAATAAGAAACTTACCAATTTGAACAATACTCTGTTTTGGCGATTTCTTCTTCCATTTTTCGAGGCAGAAATGTTGTTGCTTTTTTCAATCAAGAAGCTTGGAGTAAACGTAGAAGCGTCGAGGTAATGTAGCACTTACACAGTATATGTGTTTACGAACGATTCCCGGAAACTTTTAAGGCCTTCACAGGTCGATTCTTGGAAACAAGACAAAGGGGATTTATCAACGTAACTTCCAGTTTCTGTTGATTATAGAAATAACGTATTTCTCATCGACGTCCCCTTACTCTTCCGCCTTTTAGTATCCCACACTTCTTTCACTTTCGATGAGTCGTGACCGCTGGCACAACTTTCCCGCCGAGAGCCCTTGGGGATTGGGGATAACTTCTCCTCTCTCATCGCATCGCCGCTGAGGGACGTTTCTGTGGCCCAGAAGGGTCACACATGCAAATTAAAAAAGGTTGCTGCAAATTAAAAATAGTACATGCAAATTAAAAATTGTACATGCAAACTAAAAATATTACCTGCAAATTAAATATAAGACAAAAAAGCAATGCTGATTTTACAGTCGGGAATATATTATCTTTTAACCAATATTTCGGAAGGCACGGCCTTCCTTCTTCGGGGTCGTACAAATAATAAGACGTTACAATTTGAAAATAAGAAATAGCGTGCAATATGATACTATGATAGCAAGTGAACGGTGAAAACAAAAACCGTTGAAGTAGTACATACTACACATTCATTCATAAAAGACACTACACACTTTCTTAACAAACTGGAGCATCTTGGGCAGCTACCCGAAAACGCCTTTCTTGTCACCCTAGACGTGTCATCCCTCTACACCAACATTCCTCATAACGAGGGTATTGATGCCTGTCGTCATTTTCTCAATACACGCGACCGCAACGCCTCACCCATCAGTACTGAAACACTTTGCGACCTCATACGCATGATTCTCACTATGAACAACTTCTCTTTCAACGACAAACATTACTTACAGACACATGGTACCGCTATGGGGACAAGGATGGCTCCTTCATACGCCAACCTTTTCCTCGCTAAATTCGAGACGGATGCCTTATCACGTGCCCCTTTCCAACCCTTCATATGGTGGCGTTACATAGACGACATCTTCATGATATGGACACGATCAGTACAGGACCTTCACACATTCACTTCCTTTCTCAATGACATTCACCAAACCATAAAATTCACATGCGACCATTCCTTCACATCCATAGCCTTTCTCGACGTCAACGTCTCACTTCGCAATGGCAAAATCGCCACTGACCTTTACACCAAACCTACAGACAAACACCAATACTTACTACATTCTTCATGTCATCCCATACACACCAAACGTGCTATTCCTTTCAGCCTAGCTCTTAGACTCCGCCGCATTTGTTCCACCAACGAGACATTCACACTACGCACCAATGAACTTATTGACTATCTTCATAAACATGGTTATAACCGATATTTCCTTCAACGGGAAATACAACGAGTTAACAATATCACACGGACAGAAGCACTCACGCCCCCTGACTCTTCCACACTGAACAAACCAGAACGTGTTCCCTTTGTTATCACCTACAACCCAGCCCTTCGTTCCATCTCATCCATTATTCGCAAACACTTTCACATCCTTATTTCATCCCCCCGTTGCTACAAGGTCTTTAAAGCTGCACCCATTGTAGCTTATAGACGCAGCAGTAACCTCAGTGATTTTCTAGTGAGGGCTCAACTTCGCAACCTTGCACAACACAACCAGCCCCGTGGCTCATACCCTTGCGGAAAAAACTGTCTCACTTGCAAATACATATCTGACGGACAAACTTCATTCACATTCCACGCTACAGGCGAAACCAGACCTATCACTAATCACATTGACTGTAACTCTAAAAACGTCATTTACATGATACAATGCAACCAGTGCTCCAAACAATACATAGGTGAAACCAAACGACGACTTAAAGACCGCTTCAACGAACACCGCAGACCATTTAACCCATCTAATATCTCTAAACCCACCACAGTCTCAGAACACTTTCTTACTAATGATCACTCTGCTAACGACATCACTCTCATCCCACTAGAGCTTATCAAATCTAATAGAGACAGTGTACGGTAAAGCTAGAGAGGTATCCCTCATCGAGGGAGGTAAAACTCTTGAACCTTTAGGTATTAATAAGAAAGATGAAATGTAATACAATATTTATTTCTTCTCTTTGTTATCACTTATTTGTCTATTTTTCTATTTCAAATTTCTTTCAATCACTACTTCAACGGTTTTGTTTTCAACGTCCACTTGCTATCATAGTATCATATTGCACGCTATTTCTTATTTTCAAATTGTAACGTCTCATTATTTGTAAGACCCTGAAGAAGGAAGGCCGTTCCTTCCGAAATATTGGTTAAAAGATAATATATTCCCGACTGTAAAATCAGCCTTGCTTTTTTGTCCTATATTTTCACTTATTGCTGATTAGATCCTCTATTAGGATCCGGTCCTTCTTTTTTGTAAGCTGGTCCTTGCTTAAAAAATTGAAATTAAATATAGTACATGCAAACTAAAAAATTGTGCTGCAATGAAAAGTCCTGCGCGCGCAGTATGAGTGATGAGGACCTGGTCCGAGCCGTGTGACCTGGCCTTACAGCCGTCGGCCCATTCGTGTTTCATGTTTGTAATATTTTTAGTTTGCATTTACAATTTTAATTTGCATGTCCTATTTTTAATTTGCAGGTAAAATTTTTAGTTTGCAGCAACATTTTTAATTTGCAAGTGTGACCCTTCTGGGCCACCGTAATTCCATACTGATGACGCAAAATCTGTCCAGAATCCGGTCAGAAGCGCTAATTGGTCGACGGAGTAGTTTCTAGCTATTGTTTACGAATGACAGACAAAAGACAAAAGGCGGGAAAGGTCAAATTAATGTAAACGCGATGAATTTCTATTAAACAAAACAGTCGATATTTGGGAATATATTCTTCTCTAGAAGAAGCATTTGAGTTTTGCTGGAGCCCATTCGCAGATGAACACAACACTTTTCCAAAATCGACCAGGAGAACCGTAAAATTGAGCAAATTTGCATTTGGAACCCCATGACTACAGGATTTATTAAGTAAACATTGATTTACGTCATCAGTATGGAATTTCTGTTGCTTAGTAATGAGGGAGGAGAAACGTCTGCCGTTCACAGGCTAAGGGCTAAGAGGCACTTTTAATGCTATTCATTTATCTGTATCATGGTGACCTATACTCTCATACTCTGACCTGTGGAAAAGTGACCTGTATTTTAGACCGACCACTTTCATTCATCAGTCCTTACCGGTATGCAAAGGTAGTAAGGCTTATTACTTCTGTCAATCACAGTACCGTATGAATTCAAAATAATACCAAAACAGGTAGACTGCGAATTCAAAGACGCGTGAGACAGTTGATTTTGGCGCCAGACGTTAACGACTTAGATCATACGTGGGTTCGTTTGTCATACCTAAAAGGGGCTCATCCTCGGTATAAGAACCTGTTGAACTCACGAGTGACGTGAAACAAAAGAAACAAAGAAGTCTGCACAATAGAACCTAGAAAAACAAAAAGGTGCGAAACAAAGACAAAGTTCACAGTTCTTACACCGAGGTAAACCCGTAAAAGGTGAACTCACTGTTCGCGCATCAGAGTGGTCAGAGTTTTTAGATGGCGCTAAAAGGCTGTAACTGAAAGAACTTTCAACGATTGACTTTCCACGAACGAAATTTCTCCTTTTTGGTTTACGGAGAACAATATTGTGCATTTTACTTGACTTAGCCTATTTTTGGCCTATCAAACGCTCAGGAATGTGACCACGTGAGTTCACCTTTTGGTTTGACAACCAAAGCCACGTGACTCGAATTGTTAACGTCTGGTGCCAAAATCAACTGTCACACGTATCTCGGACTGATTCGCGGTCTACCTGTCTCAGTATAGTAGTAACCAATCAGTTCAAACAAATGTATGCAGACACGGTTAAGCGCGGGAAAACGGGTGAGAGCAAGCCGTAGTTGATTTTGGTTTTCTGATTGGTCGAGAATGTAATGCTGATTCTTTTTCAGCCAATCACAGCGAAACCATGGTAAACGAAGGAATGATTAGATTGTTTTGGATAGTCAAATGAAATGCGCTTACACTCAACTCTATAATACGTACACGTCTCTAAGACAAAAACACCTAGAACCGGTCCCTGCCTTTCTTTTGTCTTTCTGTGCTTTGACTTTGTATGAGGTGGACACCTCCTAAACACGAACACGTGGTGCAGGTCCAAACTTAGTGCACCAACGTCTTTGAAAGAGTTGATTGTACAGCTAGATAACCTAATTCCTGATACCTTTAAGATTCCCAAACCGGATTTCTGAAACTCCAGGTAATAGATTTTTTGGGGAAGAAAAAGCCGGTGTAAATGAAAATCTTGTGATTAAGACCCGTTTGGTGAGCTATAATATAGTTTTGAAGGAATAGGTAGAGTTAACTAGCTTGGAAGTAAGCTCTCTGGAGGGCCTGGAAATGAGAAAGATTGCTTGCAGGCTTCAATGGAGGTCAAAAGTGTCAGGACTTTCCTAGTGATATTAATAAAAGTTGCGACCCCTCCCCTCCCACTCCAAACAAAGTTCATTTGGAGTAAAATTGGTTCAAATGAGTGCTTTTTTTGGCCACAACATTGCTGGTGTGTGTGTGGTGTGTGTTTGTTGGAGGGGGGGGGGGGGGGGGGGAGGGTTGAAACGATGGGATGAACCCAAAGCCGATAAGAAAAATGCCGTTAGGAGTGGAGTCCTATGTAACAATTACTTGGAAAGGCGTTTTTTCTTAGTTCCAAGTTCTTTTGTCCTCCATTGTAGAATTAACATCTTAAGAACTTGGAACAGAGAAAAAACGCCTTTCCAAGTAATTGTTACATAGGACTCTACTCCTAACGGCATTTTTCTTATCGGCTTTGGGTTCATCCCATCGTTTCAACCCTCCCCCCCCCCCCCCAACAAACACACACCACACACACACCAGCAATGTTGTGGCCAAAAAAAGCACTCATTTGAACCAATTTTGCTCCAAATGAACTTTGTTTGGAGTGGTAGGGGAGGGGTCGCAACTTTTATTAATATCACTAGAAAAGTCCTGACACTTTTGACCTCCATTGAAGCCTGCAAGCAATCTTTCTCATTTCCAGGCCCTCCAGAGAGCTTACTTCCAAGCTAGTTAACTCTACCTATTCCTTCAAAACTATATTATAGCTCACCAAACGGGTCTTAATCACAAGCTTTTTCATTTACACCGGCTTTTTCTTCCCCAAAAAATCTATTACCTGGAGTTTCAGAAATCCGGTTTGGGAATCTTAAAGGTATCAGGAATTAGGTTATCTAGCTGTACAATCAACTCTTTCAAAGACGTCGGTGCACTAAGTTT
>JBBMOI010000001.1:29612500-29702500 GCA_038088405.1 Porites divaricata | reverse complement strand
ATGATGGTAACCAGTGCTCACAACCCTGGAGGACTCAAAACCGGACAATGGTGACCGGTATCTAGTTTCCATTTAGTATCTTTACAACAGAAGACAGGGAACTATATTTCGTGGTAAAATATGCTTTGAGACAAACGGGTGCTGGATAATTCCGGTTGATAATTCAGTTTCAAATGGTTTTGTCATTCTGGGAACCAAGTCAGTAAATATTGGAGTCAATACAATGCAATCGTGCTGATTTTGATATGATTATGTTGTAGTGGGTTGTTTTCCCACCACATCAAATTTGAACTCCACTTTACAGACACCTCATAATTACAGTCAATTTGCTTTGTCCCTGGGGAAAGAAAGCCCTTAAGTTTCCTCTGATTTTAAGCAGCTTTATACCGTCAACCCATAGATACAGACACTTTCTATAGCCCCCTCAGAGTCCATATTAACTGAGTTTGACTGTAGTCTTCTGTTTATGAGCAAGACTTCCATCCAGGTGGTCTATGTAAACAGTAAGCACCCATGGTCTCAGTTTCAAAATTCTGCAGCACTGTGCCATGCAATCCCTCCTCTTAATCTAATTAAAGTAGAAAATTCCATGTCACTCTCCCCAGTCCCTACCATTTTGTGATACACTCTCCCCTGAGCTTTGTGTGCCTTTCTGAGACATGTAACATGTATTAAGCATCTGATAACTGGTCTTGAAGGACATAGCTCGAATTTGATTTGTTTCTTAAGGGACGCTATTTTAAACGGAGGCTGGGTGGCTGAGTGGTTAGAGCGCTGGACTTGTAATCCAGAAGCCTCGAGTTCAAGTTCGGCTCTGACCGCTTGCTGGATTTGTTCTTGGCAGTCCTGAGTTCAAATCCTCAGCCACGCTTGTAAATAGCCAACTGGTTTTCCTCCTACTAGTTGTGATTCTTAAACTTGTTATGTTCTATTTGAATTGTTGTTTCATTATCCTTGAAAAGCCACATAAGGGGAGTGAATAATTATTACTGTAAATCCTCTATTAAGCCCCCCCTCTCTAATAAGCCCCCCTTTTCAGAGGAGGAAAGTTAATAAGCCCCCCCTCTCTATTAAGCCCCCCCCCCCTCCCCCTCCCCCAATCCTTATTCTTCACAAAAAAATTAACGATTAATGTGGACTGATCAGTTATGATTTATTCAGGCTGGAAGTGCATATTGTTTTTGGTCTTCGGCGGCATGAGTCAAACTTCATATGCTGAACTTTCTCAATTTTGCGCTCTAGCTCTCTGTGGAGAATTGCCACCATTTTCTTGTCGTTAGACAAAGCAGTGTACCGCCCGGGAACCACAAGTCCGAAGAACATGAGGCCGAAAGCTCATTTTTGAAGAATAAGAATTTTGTTTTTGTTACTTTTAGGCTCCCACAAGTGAATTAAATACTTTTGACAGTGACTTTAATTTTATAACGCGTAAGTCTACTCTGTCTCATACCGCGGTATTTTTGCTACAGGTGATGCGTTTCACTAAATTAAATAAGCCCCCCCTCTCTATTAAGCCCCCCCTCAAAAGTGCTTGAAAAAAATAAGCCCCCCGGGGGGCTTAATAGAGGATTTACGGTAAAGTATTTATTATTATACATGTAAATAATGCACCAGTGGCAGATCCAGGGGTATAGTCCTGGGGGTCTGGACCCCCCCTATCATACCTGACGCTTGTTTGAGACTGAAATTCTTACATCAACAGGATCATACAGTGTATATCACTTTTTAACTGGCTGAGTTTTTTAGCGAAATTCAATTCAGTTCTAGGGATGCTAAAAAATGTCATTATTTTTGGGTACCCTCCTAAGATCTGTTTGCCTCTACTTGCAAAGCAGTATATCCCACACCAACCGCAACCGGCATTCACAGATTGAGAAACACAGGGTCATCTCTGTGAGAAGTAATTTTGCCACAAAGAGTTTAACAGTCCTTTCTGAAGTTTGGACCCCTCCCCCATCAAAAATTCCTGGATCCCCCTTTGCACACAAAGAAAAACTTCTGTGGGTGCAACTTAATGAAAGTATATTTCAGCAACCCCTTAACATTTACAAGTACCATTGCATGGTGACCCTCTGATGCAGGGGGTTCATTAAGGTTTTGAACAGGAGGGCAACTGAGTTTGACACCCGGGCAAAGAATTGGCAAGGCCCTCCGGGCCTTGCCCCCTAGGGGGGTCCGGGGGCATGCTCCCCTGAAAAATTTTGAAATTCTTTAGTCGCAGGGATGTGTTTTCCTGCATTTTGAAGCTGCAGACAATGACTTTCAACAACCAAACAAAGACAACTTTTCTAAACAATTTAATAATGATTTGATACCAATACCCACCACTGTTTTAACGTGAATGCACCGAAAATTAATTCACTGGCGTAAACTGTAAGACGAATAAAAAATTCCCCTTCACTTCGTTGAACATGATGATTAAGCCATTCGCTATATACAGGCAAGTAAAAGGTTAAATCACAAAGAAGTCTACTACCTCGGCCTTTTCTCTACTGGAGGCCCTTTGGTTAAAGCCGAAAAATAATCCGCTATTGAATGCGTTCTTTTCTGGGCGGCTATGCTCACGTGCTCGCAACACTGATACATTACAGGTGGTCGTTTATGAAGCACAGTTCTTTTCGCAATGTGTTATGGGGCGATTCTTGTTTTTAACACATAACGAACGAGGGGATTTCATGCCACGTGTAATACAGTGGAAATTGCACGGCAAACTATGTTTTACACTCGAGACTCATCAAGAAAAGGGCACGATTGTAACTTAAAACTGTTTTTGATCGCTCCTTATATTAAAAAGAAGTTCTTTGAGATGTAAAGCAGCCGAGCAAAGTCGTGTTCACAGCCGGTCAATTTGCCCGGTGCCCAGCCCTTAATGAACCCCCTGCTGATGTCGCAGATTTTTCAATGTTTGCTGCTCAGAGTGTTTTTGCAACCTCATTCCCAGGCTCTTTCAGACCTAACATGGGAGGAAAAGGAGAGATAGCCTGGGAATGATGTTAAGATTTTGGGTGGGAAACAGCCCTTGGTTTTTGTGTTTTGCTCAGTTTTTGGCAGCTCTTGAAATTTTGATAAATTTTGCGACACAGCTCCTTTAAACAGTGTAACTTTTCCACAGGTGAGAAGACGGAAGCATTTATGTTATTCAACACAAGGGCTCTGATTTATGAAAAGGTGAATGTGGAGAAAGTCGAGAATGTTCAAGTAACCATAAGAGGACTTCATGCTGTCCAGAAATTAAGGATGGGTGAAACTGAGTTCACAAAGGTAGGCTTATACAAACACATTTGGCAGTTCTTAGAGTGATTTTTGTATTACCTGGAAAAATGGTTTCGCTAAGTGTTCGTTACCTGACATTTTAGCCTCTTCGTTTTCCTGCCAAAGATAACCCTAATATGAAGGCATTGTTTGATTGGCCAATCATGTTGCAGTATGACATCAATGTGAAGTATCGGTTGATCTCTAGAAATTTCTCTGGCATGAAGTTTTTTCATTTGATTGTTCACTTAACCAACCAATAGCCACGCGTGTTTGTATCCGTTTGATGAATCAATCAAATCGCTCTATTTCTGTTCATTTGTTGTTTCTGTTTTGTCTATGAGTTTTCATTTCAAGGTCGTGCGAAAATTGCTCTGTCTTCTGGTGTTACTATTATTGTGTTTGGGGGAGGGGCAAGGCTCATAAGGGAGACCATATGGCTGGGATTGTGGGGTTGAAAAAAATTGTTTTTCCATCTGCTACCAAATTAATTCCTCTTCGTCATGGGAAATTTGTCAGTTATCTTGCGTTCTGGGTACAGTCCTCTGCCATACCACTGTGTTTGTCCCTTACAGACAGTAGTAAAATCTTGCTCTGTACAACTGTACATTTAAAATGGATTAGCACCTACTCGAGGCTTGGTATGGCAAAATGCAGTGATTTGTACGAAATTACTCCCCTGTGCTTCCACCCCATTGGACTGGGAAAAGTCCATTGCTCCTCGGGCATAATTAATGAAGCCAGTTCACAGACCATCTACATTAATGTTCTCTTGAGAGATCATTGAGAGTGCGTATGGAAATAAAACCGCGGGGGAGTTAGTTTCGAATTGGCAAAAAAAAAAAGAAGAAAGAAGAAAAAACGTGTGTGGACAGGCTAAATTAAAAAGGTGGCATACAGTTGGGGGTAAGCCTGTGACCCCGCCCACGGAATGGAGGCGAGGAGGGGGTAATCACTATCTTAAGGTTTTTGGACTGCGGAGTCATAGCGAAAGGAAAAAGGAAAATTGTCAGCTACATCTTGTTTTCTTATGCAGTGTACTGCAGTGAAACTCTTTTGCTCATGCTGGAGAGGTTGTGCTTTAAATTTGTTCTATTAAATGGTTTAAATGTCATCTTCCTGTTAGTCTGTGGTTGTTATGATATGAAATAATTATGAGCCATCGAAAAATAAATTTAAAGCTCAAATAGATATCAACCACAACAGAAACTATTACTACAGTCTGCCATGGAATTTAAGCAAGATGACTTTCTTTAAGGTTATAAGTCAACTTTCTTTTTCTTTTCCTGAACTTTGATACAGTCTTTTAGAATTCAACGAGATGGACTAATTGAAGGAGATGAAATATGCGCATAAATTTTAAGCTACTTTTCAAGCCGTGTTTTCATCGCCGTGGCCGTCGTTGTTGCTTAAGCTCCTAATAATACAACCGCTTCTCGCGGCGCAAAGACTTATTTCTCTGGACGAACTCCGCATTCGCGAGTTAGTACTTCAAGTAAGAGACCTGTACTAGGTTTACATTTTCTAATTTCTATCTTTAATTTCAGTTTATTCCGGTTTACACCCCGCTGCAAACAGAGCTCCGAGTCGATTCCTGTGTTCTGGCACCTTTTCGACCTGGGTACTTCATTTCGGCGCGCGTAGAAAAAGTACTTCCGTACACTGACGAGTATCTTATTCAATGGTTAATGTACGTGGATGACAACCGCTTTAATCCAAGAAAAGTCAGAAGAGATCAGTTGCAAGTTGTCTTTAGCGCATATTGTAGTAAGTATGGCACTTAAAATTAAGTTACCACCCTCTCGCGAGACGATTCTTGTCGCGCAGGAAACGAGACGCGATTGATAACTTACTTTTGGGCGGTAAGTATGACGCTTAAAAAAAACTGTTTTCCGCAAGTATAAACGTACGTCTGCTCCAATACACATGTATTTTATATAGCAGGAGCCCATAACCCGGAGAGAGGAACTCCCTTGTGCCCATGCAACGTCGTTCTCACAGATCAGTGTATTTTTAGGTCAAATTTCCCGCAAATTTTGAACATTAAATAAGCTTTACAAATCAGTCATAAAAAACTAGAGACTAGAAAAACGTATTTCTGATGTTTTAACCCTTTAAGCCCCAGTATCCACATACAAATTCTCCAAACTGATCTCCATATATTTCCTTGTAGAATTAGTTGAGAGAATTTGTTCAAAGATCAAAGTATTTTCTCTTGAGTGATCATTTTATTGATTCTCATAACATATCTCTTTACAGTGTATGGATAATTGTAAGGAGAAAATTGATCTTGGACACCTTTGGGACTTAAAGGGTTAATATCATATACTTCTTCTTTTTGTAATTATCCTACTCTGGATGCGCACTCATGCGGACGGTGCATTTACTTTCTTCAGAACAACGTTCATATGATAAAATGCTTATTGACCGAGTTAAGGGGTGTTTATATGAGAAAACACGCACCAGCGCGAGTCTCATACCGGGATGACTTTTTGATTTCGAATCGCGTTTACATGATGTCTGAGTCATTTCATATCTCGTTATTTGAAGGTACACTTCATGTTGATAAAATACATGTGTGATTCAAAATCCTAAACATTACGCATGCGCTACCCATTCCAGTCTATTGGCAGACCGATTTCACACCGAAACGAGTGGTCGTTTCGCGTTTACATGATACCGCTGCGAGATTTCGTACCGGAGTGAAATTCTCACCCCGGTACCAGAACCGGGGTGAACTCACGCCGGGGTGACTCGCGCCGACATGGCATTTTGTGGTGGTATCATGTAAACAAATATAGAGCCATGAGAGAGAACCGGAGTGAACTCGCCCGGTGTCATGTAAACACCCCCCTAGGTTGGGCTGGACGGGAAATTCTTGGCTATCGGTCAGGACGAGCGGACCTCTCAGCGCTTAGTCCAACCGTCCTGACCTTAAGCCAAATATTTTCCAGTCCCGCCTCCCACTTAGTCAATAAGTACTTATTACTTCATTCGGCAAGCTTTGACGTGTTTTTCAAACTTTTAGCGAAATGTTATAGACACAGACCCTGTGCTTTTTGTTGGTTTTCTTAAACAAAGCAGCTAAAACGAAAGCCTGGGACCAGACTTCACAGCGAGGAAACTAGGCATAAAACGGAGTCAAATAGGAAAATAGTGGTGGCCTGGGTAGGGGGAAAGGGCGACAGATCTCTCGCATTGCTTCGCTTGCCGATGTTTTTTTTGCCCAGGCCGATTTTTTTCTCCTTTCCCCCAAATGCGGAGCCTGGTTCCATGCTACCAAAACGAGCGCTGCTTAATCTGAAATATCACAGATTTGAGAGTGCGTATGTTAAATCTGATTTTCCTTTGTGTCTGTCTTGCAGAAACAATCGACCATGTTGGTAGAGTTTACAATCAGATGTGTCCAGGGAAGATTGTACAGGTGGACTCAAAGCTCCGTTTTAAATCCCCTGGCCAATGGCGACTCGGGCTGATTGAATTGTCCTTTCGAAATAGAAATGATAAAGATTTTGTTAGCAACACGAGTCTCGATCAACTGGGCCATGCCAAAGACAATAATCAGGTAGAGGTTGTGTATTTCAGAAGGGGTCGGTATAGCCTGGTAGAGTGCGGAATAATGACGGCGAAAATTCACTATAGGTTTAACCAGCCAGCTTATTCCATCAACGGGAAAATATACAGGAAATACGAACTTTGGACCAAAGAAAAAGGTAAGGAATAAAATGATAATTGTTTGCAATATAATTAATGACATTAATAACAATTTTTATCATGTGAAAAAAAAAAAAGAAAAAAAAACCAGGTGAGCTTTCGCGCGAAAACATTATACAGTATCTTCACACGTGAAAATCACATGTTATTTTCACATGTGAAAAGATCACCGTTGCTATGGCTACGTAATAAATCGCGCTTTTCACAGCAAAAAACTATTCAAGTGAAATGGTTTGGTATTTGATTGATGTTTATATAATAAATAAAACATTACTTCGCCGAAGACAAATTTTGTATCTCCGCGCGGCCACGTAATATCCTTTATATCTCTTGGTTGACAGATATTAGTACACAGGAGAGGAACGGGGAAGGGGAGGTTTCTTACAAAGGGAGCAGAGCGTTTATTTTGTCCATTTCAACAATTAAACATAACCAGGAAGTGAATCTCTCAGCGGCACTTGGCCCCCAAATTTTTCATAACCCTTGGTTTTTCATTTCTGCTGGGTATTACAGCCGTCCTAAGAGAAATTGAAAACAGTGCTTACGCATTTTTTTGGGGGGGGGTGGGTGGGGGACAAATAAGGTGCATTATGGGAGATGTGCAAGTGGCGTTTTCCTCAAACTGGGGCTGCTCCCATGTAGAAGTGATGTGGATGTTTATGGTAATGTGCTGGTCCCTGATTACTCGGCACGCACTTAAATCGTGAGTAATAGCCCTTCTACGTTCACGGCACGTTCATGATTTTTCGACCGGTTCAAAATTCATCCGTTTCTGCGTTCCGTTCACACGGGGCCACCTTTAATAACCGTACGGAAAATTAGACGCCCAGCCGTTTCGAAGTTCCCTGTGAACAGAGCGAAAAGCATTGAACGATGCAGTGTGAACGAGGTGTCTGATCAAAATTTTCAGCCGGTCTAAAATTCTTTTGGCGTCATGTAAAATAACCTTGATCGAAATCATCCTGATTTACCATGAATTAGTTTTGCTGGTGCACCTTTTCATGGTTTTGAAACCAGGTACCTTCACATAAAAGATGCATTAAATCACTCTTCCGCCATCTTAAAAATACCACTTACCTCGGGCTACGCGCTCAGTCATCATTTTAAAAAGGCCTTGAAGCTCAGGCTTATCCTATGTTGATCAGCGAATTATTATCACAGTTAATCCTCTTAATGTCGTTTTACAGCGGAACCGGATCGTTGCAAGCAGAATGAGCCGTACGAGTGTTTTAACAGCCGAATTCCTTTTATTGTGAATCGACTAAACTGTTCATCAACACAAGTATGGGATGGAAATAAATGCACAGGTAAATATAATCGTTTCATTTTTCCTACAACTTTGATTTTTTTTGTTGAGAGCGTACATTTTCAAAAAGTCTGATAAAGTAACAGGGTATTGGCAATACCCTGTGAAAAGTTCTCTCTTTTGTCCGCGGTGGAAACTAAACCTCACTTCTGCGGACAGTGTGACAACAGTATGGAAGTTTTTTTGAACAAAAAATACAGTCCAACTTTCATGTGCGACTACCTTCGATAAGCGACCACCTATCGAAAACGCCAAATTGTCCCAGTCGAACTAGCCTGTTTTAGGCGTTCAGATAGTAGAATACCCCCTTGCCCCACCCCTTTTTTTTGGCATACATTTTGTTGCCCCGTCCCCCTGGAACAGGCTACAGTCGAAGCCTTACAGTTGGAAGCTCTCGTAAACGATCACTTCCTGTAAGCGACTGCAACCACATTTTGGGACTGATAGTTTAATAATTTTCCATGGTTTTTAACCTGTTTTAAGCTGCCACTTAACGCATGGTTTGATCTCTATGTTCCCTCAATGTAATGTATTTGTTAGAGTATACGAAGAACTTTAATCGATAACATGGAACTACACATATCGTAGCTTAGAAATTGCATGCAATAAATTATCTACTGTGAAAGGTTTGAACCCATAAGTCATTTCAAAAGTAGGTTGAGTTTAATCGTCCAGTTGAATGTAGTCCTGAACAGAACTTTTTTTTGACTCTGCAGATGACTACCGAACAGGTTATTGAAGCGTCTGTAACTGTCACAAACAACAGTCCTATTCAGGACTACGTTCACCCGGACGATCGAACTCAACCTACCTTTGAAATTATCTATCATAAAGTAGATGCGTCGAGACCTCTTCTCGGAAGAAATTCTCTGTTGTCCGATTCTTGTAGACGATCACCTCCCATAAACGACCTATAAGTCGTCACATTTTGGATGGGGGGTTGCTGGGGGGTCATGTAGCAGCTGCTCTGCGAACAATTCTAAAACAATTGGAAGAATGACATGTCGTTGTTTCCAGCGACCAATTGGGAGATACCTTACGAGCAGCTGCTAGACTACTCACTGCTGGAGGTTTGACTGTTATTTCAATTTTTGTAGATGAAAATGAATGCTCCACTGGTATGGCAGCTTGTGGCTTGTACGCGACTTGTACCGACACCTCAAACTACTACAACTGTTACTGTCCCCGCGGATTTTTGATGGCAAAAGCGCGCAAAGAGGACTGTCAAGATATTGACGAATGCACTTCAAAAAACCACAAATGCAGTCCTTATGCAAATTGCACTAATACAATTGGATCTTATCAGTGCAAATGCAAAAGGGGTTTCCATGGCGATGGCCGAAGTTGCCAGGAAATTGACGAGTGTGCAATGAAACAACATCAATGCAATCTGAAAATAAAAGGTGTTGAGTGTCTTAACACACATGGATCGTACAAGTGTGTTTGTGCTAAAGGTTTCTCTGGAGACGGGAAACAGTGTGTGGATATTGACGAGTGCAAGCTAGGCTCTCACAACTGCGCTAAGGATGCGATCTGTGTAAACTTAGATGGAAGATTTTCTTGCAAATGCAAAGCAGGTTTCTCTGGAGACGGGATACAGTGTGTGGATATTGACGAGTGCAAGCTTGGCTCTCACAACTGCGCTAAGGATGCGATCTGTGTAAACTTAGATGGAAGATTTTCTTGCAAATGCAAAGCAGGTTTCTCTGGAGACGGGATACAGTGTGTGGATATTGACGAGTGCAAGCTAGGCTCTCACAACTGCGCTAAGGATGCGATCTGTGTAAACTTAAATGGAAGATTTTCTTGCAAATGCAGAGCAGGTTTCTCTGGAGACGGGATACAGTGTGTGGATATTGACGAGTGCAAGCTAGGCTCTCACAACTGCGCTAAGGATGCGATCTGTGTAAACTTAGATGGAAGATTTTCTTGCAAATGCAAAGCAGGTTTCTCTGGAGACGGGATACAGTGTGTGGATATTGACGAGTGCAAGCTTGGCTCTCACAACTGCGCTAAGGATGCGATCTGTGTAAACTTAGATGGAAGATTTTCTTGCAAATGCAAAGCAGGTTTCTCTGGAGACGGGATACAGTGTGTGGATATTGACGAGTGCAAGCTTGGCTCTCACAACTGCGCTAAGGATGCGATCTGTGTAAACTTAGATGGAAGATTTTCTTGCAAATGCAAAGCAGGTTTCTCTGGAGACGGGATACAGTGTGTGGATATTGACGAGTGCAAGCTTGGCTCTCACAACTGCGCTAAGGATGCGATCTGTGTAAACTTAAATGGAAGATTTTCTTGCAAATGCAGAGCAGGTTTCTCTGGAGACGGGATACAGTGTGTGGATATTGACGAGTGCAAGCTAGGCTCTCACAACTGCGCTAAGGATGCGATCTGTGTAAACTTAGATGGAAGATTTTCTTGCAAATGCAAAGCAGGTTTCTCTGGAGACGGGATACAGTGTGTGGATATTGACGAGTGCAAGCTTGGCTCTCACAACTGCGTTAAGGATGCGATCTGTGTAAACTTAGATGGAAGATTTTCTTGCAAATGCAAAGCAGGTTTCTCTGGAGACGGGATACAGTGTGTGGATATTGACGAGTGCAAGCTTGGCTCTCACAACTGCGCTAAGGATGCGATCTGTGTAAACTTAAATGGAAGATTTTCTTGCAAATGCAGAGCAGGTTTCTCTGGAGACGGGATACAGTGTGTGGATATTGACGAGTGCAAGCTAGGCTCTCACAACTGCGCTAAGGATGCGATCTGTGTAAACTTAGATGGAAGATTTTCTTGCAAATGCAAAGCAGGTTTCTCTGGAGACGGGATACAGTGTGTGGATATTGACGAGTGCAAGCTTGGCTCTCACAACTGCACTAAGGATGCGATCTGTGTAAACTTAGATGGAAGATTTTCTTGCAAATGCAGAGCAGGTTTCTCTGGAGACGGGATACAGTGTGTGGATATTGACGAGTGCAAGCTTGGCTCTCACAACTGCGTTAAGGATGCGATCTGTGTAAACTTAGATGGAAGATTTTCTTGCAAATGCAAAGCAGGTTTCATGGGAGATGGAACGAAAAAATGTGAACGTAAGTATTGTAGAATATGCTGTTGACAAAAAATTGCTCTTGCTTCCACTTGTACAGTCGTAATCGATAAGTCATTTCTTGTGGCAAAGCGTTGGAAGGTCTTTTATTCGTTTTTAAAATATGTTTTAGAAACTTTTAGATTCTAAGACGAGAACGGCTACGATATTTTCTCATTTCCGCTTAAAAGGTTAAAGCGTCAATAATTACTTCATTGGGGCAATTTTTCTTCCACATCTAAGAGGAACTTGTTGTTTATTTTCTTTTCTTGAATCTGACCACCATTGTCGATAGCTATTTTACAGGGTGGGGAATTCCACATCTCATTATAGGAAATTTCATCAAAAAAGTTTCTGTAAATTTTTCTATATTTTTTTTTCAAAGAAAGCGCCGAGGCTATGTCAGTTCCCCTCCTGGCTTTGCCAGACTCGTACCAAGTCACTATTTATGTGTTTTGGGGGTGAGAGAAGATTGGGATTAGGTTGAGTTAAGCGGGGACTCATGTTCTCTCACCTCGAAAACACATAAATAGCGACTGGGTACGAGTCTGTGGCTTTGCATGGTAACGAGGTTTGCCTTTTCCTGCGTGTGCATTGGAAAAATCAGAAATGATCTCAGAATGCTTCGAGGAATAAAATATCCATGACAACAGACCAATTTCGAAAATTTTTGCGGAGTGTTACACTCAGCGGATAATGACAAAAAGCTTATAACAGAGTAATTTATGGCGAAACGTTATGATAAGAAAATTTGATTTAATCCTATTCTTGACTGGATGCCTCTTTTTGTGTTGTCCAGGTGAGTTTAACTTTAAAAAAAATTAAACGTGCATTTTTTTACATGTTTACGTCATTAATCTGTTTTATTTGAAATGTGAAAAATATGATTTTTATGTAGGATGACCTTTACTTAATTTCGATTTGTAGAGAGCAATATTTCCTTATTACACCAAGCATTTAATTCTAAACCTATGTTCTTAAATTTTCAAAAATAGATAATTAACTTATTATAAGCTAACATGGTTTGCAATGATAATAACTAATTAAGTACTCTTGGTAAATAATACAATTATCTTTTTCAAAGCTATCTATAAATACGGTAAATAAAATTAATTTTGTTCTTAACTATCTAGATATATAGATATTTCATAGATTCTGCATGGAATAAAATAATGTGTGTTGTACTCATTTTTTTACGCAATGGTTATTTCCGCTTTTAAATCCGAAAGTAACGCCTCCTAAAAAGCATTTCCCGTTTTCAGCTCAGCTTTCAGCAAGAAATAACGGCAGTGGATAAGACTTTAAGAGTCTGCGTGGTTAAAGTTTGCTAGGAAAGTAGGATATCGACAAGGGTGGAAATCATAGCTAATTTTTTTAGCATTTTGAGTTAGGATCCCCCCAAATACATAATTCTTGAGTGCACCCTCTCAAATTTATATGTTGGGATCGAGATTTTGTGCGGCTGCGACGGCAATGGAAAAGAAGAAAAATATAAGTAAAAGAGCAAAACTTTAACTCTGTAAGTAGATCACAATTTTTGATACGTTTCTTCGCTGTCCACAAGGTGGAAAATTTTACTTGTGTGTTTCTATAACAGGGCGTGGACGCAGGACACAACCTTTTTTCTCTGGTGTAGCATTAAGAGCTAATTTAAACAGAGTCCTGTACAAAACAAACAAACAAATAAACAGATACGAAGAAACTCAATACAGAAAGTAGCACACTAATAAACACGCCACAATTCAAGACTTTGCCGCTTACGTTTCCTTAAGACAGCTCCCTAATAAATTATCATCAGAAAGCTGACCAGGTGATCTGTGACGTCATTGCGGGGACCTGGGGAAACAAATTTTAATGCCGTATCCCATAAACCAACGCGCGCACTAATTCAATTCAATTCAATCTGTTCCCGTCAGCTTTGGTTTATGGGATACGGGGATACGGCATTAAAATTTCTTTCCCCAGGCCCCCGCAGTGACGTCACAGATCACCTGGGATATAATGGTTCCTCTTTTGATTTTCAGCAGCCGTCCAAGGCCAGTCTTTGTGGTTTATGGACAATTTTTTTATTTCATACGAAGTTGCTGAGGGAGAGAATGTAGTAATGGATTGCGCAACCGTCCAGGAGGCATATCACACCGGACTTTTATATGAATATGGTCAAGTGCCGCTGTTTGAGCTTGCACCCGATGGGAAAAAACTCGTGCAAGAAGACCAGATCTTCACCATAAATAACGTAACCGCACGGGACGAAGGGATTTACTATTGTGTAGCCAAAAACAAAGAACTCGTGGAGTACAAGAAGAAAGTGGGAGAGATTATTATTATCTCTTGTAAGTGTATTTTTTTTATATACTTGCAATAATACACTTTTACAAATGCCTACCCTCCAGGTGATCTGTGACGTCACTGCGGGGGCCTGGGGAAAGAAATTTTAATGCCGTATCCCATTAACCAAAGCTGACGGGAACAGATTGAATTGAATTGAATTGGTGCACGGGTTGGTTTATGGGATACGGCATTAAAATTTCTTCCCCCAGGCCCCCGCAATGACGTCACAGATCACCTGGCTAGAACACAGATGAAGGCAGAGGCATACTGTGACTCCCTCTTTCCGCCCGACCCTCCTAGATTCTAAGGGAATAGCCCTGGCCCCTGTTGTTCAAACGTTGGATAGCGCTATCCACTGGATAAATCACTATCCAGCGGATAAGTATTGGAGAAACTCATTGTACTATCCACTGGATAGAGATTTATCCGGTGGATAGCGCTATCCAGCCTTTGAACAACCGAGGCCTGGAGACCAGGCTGCCCCTTGTATGGAGGGGTTAGGCAAGATTAGTCTTAGCAAGACTCAGGTTTAGCAGTCAGAATGACGTTAAATTGGTGCTACAATGTATCACCAGCTGACTTAACACAAGGGGTTGAAAGAAACTGCAAATGTCCACATCATGCCATAAAAAGAACTTAACGATATTTTCCGCACCTTACAAGACCCTACAAAAATCCAAGAATAGACCGTAAAAGAAGCATATAATCCTATGAATCTGACTGTAACCCCCGGGTGGGTACTCGATATATCCTTGAGTGGGGAGGTGCGGTTCGGCCCCTCATACCCTGACCCTGTTTAAGACAAAAATCGCTGAGTTTCCTACCCTGTTTAAGACAGAATTCCGATTTTTGATACCCTGTTTAAGACATTTAACCCGAAACCCCAAGAAATTTTGCTGTAGTTTAGTTCGTAGAACATACGTGCAGGCTGGTTATCGTCATAGAAAAGACACCCTGTTTAAGACCAAAATTGATAAAATCGATACCCTGATTGATAAGAGAAAAAAATCCGGAAAAACATACCCTGGCTGGCCGCACGTCCCCATTAAGCCCTTATAAGGGAGTTCCCCCAGGACCGTAAACGTGTTCGTAGTATTTGCATGACAAACTGGGAACTTTGGAGCGGCTTTGATTCAGACTCCGAACTTTTTATGTACCGAACCTAATGTATAAATTATTATAACGTATTTTTTAAGCAGTTTGAGCGAAATGAGTATTTTCCTCCTTTTGAACTTAGTTCATGATCAGCTGCAATTAAGATCAAATTAAGATCGGCATCTAAATCAATTCAGCCAGTCTAAATAACTTAGTTGGGTCGAATTAGGTTCGGCTCATGAAAAGTTCGGCGACAACACAGCGAATTTGAACACGGTCAGTTGTAGTAAATCAATAATTGATTCGTTATCCTTTTTCCTGTAGCGGAACCGGCAGTTGTAGATTTCGAGAATGAGAAGTCAGCCGACTCTCCTCAGGAAGAGACAGTGGCCATGAAACTGGCTGCTAGCAAGCCGTATCTTTACTTTAAACAAAAGTCTCCACTCCGCATCAACGTGAAAAACCAGAATCCCTTTGAACTGAGTGTGTCAGCCAAAGGACTTCAACCAATCAAATTGCTGTGGAAAAAGGACGACCACGAGTTAATGATTGGAAGCAGGTACAAGACCTATGACAGCAGTCGGCTTATGACAGTGGACCCTCCATTTACAATGGAAGACGGTGGCACTTACAGTGTCTCGGCATGTAATTCTAAGGGCTGCGCCGTCAAAGGTGTCCAAGTGCTGTTTTACGGTGAGTAATGGATTGCTTAAGATTACCTCACAGTTTAAGGTTCTTGTCGGGAGTCTGTAATCGCCAGGGTAGAGAGGGTAATAAAGCTCTTTTCCTGTTCGCCCTATAGGCACAGCTTAGACTTACTCCGTAGGAAGGGGAAAAGGGGGGATTTCCCTTTCGCTTTCCAGGCCTGTTTCTAACGTCATGCTACTGCCGTGCCAAACTCAATTCATAAATTTAAAAAAAGTTTAGAATACATTTTAAAAATTCACTGAGTCGCTTTTTATTTTAAAGTTTTTCGCAACAGCTATTTTTAATGTGGCTAAAATTTATTTAGGCTAAGTTAACCTCGACCCAATGCAGCCAGGGGGGGTTTCCGTATTAGCGTACGTGACATGCGGGGTGGCCCACTTAAGGTTTTCAGGGCTGCTACCTTTTGCATTATTTTGCAAGTTATTCTAGCTGATCGTTGCGGATCACCTTTTTGCTTTGTGCTGGCGAATCTTTGCGGATTCTTGCTTGGCAAATATTTCATGATGTCATCTCGTTCGACTCGCAACAGCCAGTCTGCAGCTCTCGATGCCTTATCCATCGCAGTTTCGGCGGAACCATCTTGTGCTTCGGTGATCACTGATCCGGCGGCTAATCCTCCTGGCCCCTCCGTTGCTGCTCCTCGTGCTGTCGCAGCCGTTGCTGTTCAACAAGATCAGCTGTCCTGCCTTTCTGGCAACTGTTGTTCAAGCGGTGAAAGATGCTTTAGCTGCCGACCGAGCACCGGCCCGCTCGGTTCCTAGCGCCAGTTCACAGCCTTCGACTGCAACCATGCTTGGGGGCGTTCCCGTTTCTTCGAGCAATCTTGCTTCCCAAGCCTCGGCCTTTTTGACCTCTGGCACAGGCATTTTACCCACCTCTGCGATCTCAGCGTCCCAAGGTAGGCCTAGTTATGTTGTGCTCTCCTTTATTTCTACTTTTCCGATTTCCTCACCTAACCTCGTGTGCTTTTGGGACTTCCTCATCAGCAAGCGTGTCCTGGCTTTCATCCCTTCCCGCGCTACAGCAACCGTTCGTCGTTGGCCCGGGTTTCTCACCCATCGCGGCTAAGTTGGTGGGCCAAATCGTCGCTGGCAAATTCGTCGACTTGAGCGAGTTGCTCTCCTCGAACATTGCTTCGGCGGAGCCCGAGCCTCAACTTTACTTCGAAGGACGGCTCGTTCTCACGTCCACGCCAAAAAAACCAAAACGGCGCATAGAAGATATCACCAGCTGGCTGGAGGCCTTTTCCATCTACTGCCTCATTCTCGCTTCCCATTTCCCTCATCGCTGGAAATACCTTATGAACTACCAGCTACTTATTTTGCGTACGCACCGACAATTTACTGGTAGGGTTTGGTTCGCATATGACCATGCCTTTCGCGAGCACGCGGCGGCTACGAATCTAACCGACTGGTCGTCCATCAACGTCCAGCTTTTTAATTTTCATGCCCCGGGAGCGGCTGTACGAGCCTCTAACGCTCCTGTAAACGGTTCTCCCGAGCCTCGGGGATCTGCATCATCGACTATTGTCCGCAAGTCGTGGAACAGGGGACGGTGCGTGGCCCCCTATGCTTCATGCCATTTCGCCCATAGTTGTTCGAGCTGTTCTAGCCCGCATCGTGTTAGTGCTTGTCCTGGCCAAACATCAAACCAGCCCAATGACACCTTGAAGCGGCGTTCTGCCTCAACGTCAAGATCCAAGAGCAAATCAAGGCGTCTTTGAACTAAAACAATTGCTCGCTTAGGTTTTTCCGAGAGCTCAACTCTCTGTGTTTTTATTTGCTGTCTTTGTTCCCTTGCCTAGTTTACAGCCATCCTCTTTTGAATTAAAGCTTGTTGCTTCAGTTGCTAGTTAATCCGTTTGTTATCTTGCTGTCCCCCGTACTATTACTATATTCTCTTTATCTTATTTTTAGGGTCACTTCCCCCAGTTTCGTCCGTGACCCCCCTGCAAGCAGATCAATTTGCTTTGGAACTTCAGCATCATCCTGACCGTCACCTAGTGAACTATGTGTTGGATGGGATTAGTAATGGGTTTCGGGTGGGGTTCTCCCCGTCGCACAAGCTCAAGTCTGCCAAGAATAATAAACCATCTGCGTTACAGCATGCTGCAGTGGTCGATGAGTATTTGGCACATGAGGTTTCCTTAGGCCGGGTGGCAGGCCCCTTTACTCCCCCCCCCCCCCCCCCCCTTTACCCAACTTGCAAGTTAGCAGCTTCGGGGTTATTCCAAAGCGGAGGCAGCCTGGAAAGTTAAGTGGCGCTTGATTGTGGACCTTTCTTCCCCTGGGGGGGGGGGGGGGGGGGGGGCTAGATAAGGTAATTCGTCTAGTTTCCCAGTTTGGCCGAGGGGCACTTATGGCCAAGTTTGATGTGGAGTCTGCCTACCGCAATGTTCCGATCCATCCACTGGAACGGTACTTGCTTGGAATGAAATGGCGCCATAATTTTTATGTGGATTTGGCTCTCCCGTTCGGCCTTCGCTCGGCACCCTACATTTTTAATTCCATTGCAGACTTGGTCGAGTGGATCCTTATGAACAATCATCAGATCCCTGACCTGCTCCACTATTTGGTTGATTTTCTTACTGCTGGCCTCCCCAGATTCTCCTCAGTGTGCTCGCAATCTTACTTTCGCTTTGGCCGTTTGTGATCGTCTTGGTTTACCTCTCCACCCTAGTAAGTGCGTGGGTCCTTCGTCGGTGTTGACAGTTTTAGGCATTGAACTGGATTCTGACCTTCAGATGGCACGCCTCCCTGAGGATAAGCTGCAGGCTCTTCAGAGGTTAGTCCACTCTTGGCTCCCCCGAAAATGGTGCTTCAGACAAGAACTGGAATCTCTAATAGGACACTTACACCACGCTGCAAAAGTAGTCTGACCTGGTAGGACCTTCTTACGCCGTATGATTGACCTACTCTGCTGCTTTCGGAGGAAGGATCATCCTATCCGCCTAAACAATCAGTTTCATCTTGACCTGCATTGGTGGCATAAGTTCTTGTCTGAGTGGCATGGCGTTAGTTTTTGGCTTTTCCTTGTCTATTTCCGGAAGCGGATATTGAACTTTCCTCGGATGCAGCTGGCTCCTTGGGCTATGGGGCCTTTCTGAGAGGCCTTTGGTTCACGGGTTCGTGGTCTCCTCTCCAAGCACAGCAGTCCATTGCCTACAAGGAACTGTTCCCTGTGGTCGTTGCTGCTCACATTTGGGGAGACACGTGGTGTCGGAGGCATGTCTTGTTTCACTCGGACAATGATGCGGTCATGCATATTTTGAATTCGAGAACGTCCAAAATCCCGTGCATTATGCATTTATTGCGCCATCTTCTATTGTCAGCTGCTAGACATAGTTTCTCCTTTTCTTCCCAGCATGTACTCGGGGGTCAACAACCAGGTTGCTGATGCATTGTCTCGTTTTCATTGGCAGCATTTCTGGCAGCTGGCTCCCGATGCGCAGCGGTGTCCTACCCCAGTTCTCCCTCAGCTTCTGGAGGTGTTGAGTTCTCCGCTTTAGAGCTCCAATGCCAGTCCTTTTTGTGCCAGGGTTTGGCTCCCTCTACACGTCGATCCTACTTCACGGCTCAGTCCAAGTTTATAGCCTTTTCTCACCAGCTTGGCATGCTCCATTCATCAGGTTCTCCCTGCCCAGCCGACCAATGGACGCTCTGCTTGTTTGCCACTTTTCTAGCTAAGACTGTCCAGCACGCATCCATCAAAGTTTATTTGTCTGGCGTAAGAGCTCTTCATATTGATCAGGGGTTCCCAGACCCATTAGCCGGTGCCTTCGCCTCCGTCGGGTTTTACGAGGGATCAAACGTTTCCGAAGTTCTCCTGTTGCTAGTCGTTTGCCGATCACGGATGACCTAATGCTGGTTATTTGGAACTCTCTGGACCTCAGCCTCCCCGACCACTGCATGTTTTCGGCTGCCTGCTGTCTTGGATATTTTGGTTTCCTCCGTGCTTCAGAATTCACCGTACCAAACCTGGCTAGTTTTTCCCCATCACTCCATCTTAGTGTCCAAGATATTAGCGTGGACTCCATGGTCTCTCCATCCTGCATGAGAGTTAACATCAAGGGCTCTAAGGCTGACCCTTTTAGGCAAGGTTGTTACGTCCACATTGGTGCTGGCTATCTGCCAGTTTGTGCTCTCTCGGCACTGATGACTTATCTCTCTCTGCGGGGCAATTCTGCAGGCCCTCTATTCTTGTTTCAAGACGGTCGACCTCTGTCCAGGGCTACCCTCACTGATTGGCTTCGACAATTTATGGCCTCAGCCAGGGTTCCTGGCAATTGTTCCAGCCACAGTAGCTGCTCGTAATGGAGTTCCGGACCATCTCATTCAAGCCATGGGCCGTTGGTCTAGCAACGCCTATCAGCTCTATATCAGGCCCCCTTCGGAGTCGCTGGCTACACTTTCGCAGAAACTAGTTTGACATCATTTATACATAAACAAGCAAAAACAAACAAAAAAAAAAAACGGTGGCAATACCTTTTATGATGCACATTTGGTCTATTGTCTCTGGAGTCTGCAACGCCGCACCACAAGCATGGGGCTTTCCTGGACTGCTTACTCAGTGGTAAGTCACCTCCTAACTAGCAGGCTTGCCTTGGTTCGTCTCTGGTGCTTGGGGTTTTTCTCTTTGGATGTACGGAGGTACCAGGCTACCCCTGTTCGCGGGTCCCTCCGTTCTCCAAGCACCTGAAGACGGATGTGTTTTGCGTGGTTCCTGCTTCCAGGGTTGCCTGGTTACCTCCTTTGCCGTATTTTTCAAAGTTGGCCTCCCCGCTAACCTTTTAGGCACCAGTTCCCAAGCTCATCAATTGGCGATGAGTTTAAATGTGGCTAAATTTTATTTAGGCTAAGTTAACCTCGAGCCAATGCAGCCAGCGGTGTTCCCGTATTAGCGTACGTGACATGCGGGGTGGCCCACTTGCGGTTTTCAGGGCTGCTACCTTTTCCATTATTTGCAAGCTATTCTAGCTGATCGTTGCGGATCACCTTTTTGCTTTGTGCTGGCGAATCTTTGCGGATTCTTGCTCCCTCTCTTCCCTCCCTGCTGTCATGCGGGGGTGTGCAGGTAAGTATTCCACTTGGGTAAGTATTTTCCACTGAGTATTCTCTCAGTGTGACGGTGCCAGTTAGCGGCTGCTGCCAGGGGTGGTTCCCGCTTCCAGGGTTGCCTGGTTACCTCCTTTGCTCTATTTTTTCACAGTTGGCCTCCCCGCTAACCTTTTAGGCACCAGTTCCCAAGCTCATCAATTGGCGATGAGTTTAATTCGACTGAATTGGATTCGACCTCTGAAACCAAGTCGTGCTACGGTTGTGCTAGAACTGGGCTAAAATGGAACCTAGATCGGCAGAAGCACGACGTTTGAAACAGGCTTTTCTCCTCTCCTTCTTTCCTTTTTTTACGCCTGTCACGTGGGGTGGCATGGCCGGCTGTCAGTACGCACATGACTACCTAAAAAGTCAGACCAATAAAGACCAAAAACAAGATATAGAAATAGAAATAGGATAGCTGAAAAACTGTGAAATTACCTACTTCTTTCAAAGGAATTTTCCAAACGAAATGCCGTGTTTTCCCTGATTTTGTGAAGAAACCGCGGATGCCATAACTGTTGCCTGAAGAACACGCTTTTAAGACCAACAAAGATAATTACCTAACAATGCTACCCGCGTGAAAACGATTTGGGAGATGATCTAGGGTTGATTTGGGAAACTATGCGTACCCTTGGAAAATTTCTAGCCATGCCCCAGGGGAGCCCAGCTGTTCAGAGGCCAATTAGCGCTAAGCGGGGTTATATTTTGATAATATACATGTATAAAATATCAGCAAGTCCACAGCGGCAACGCAATGATTGGTGCCGGATCTCCCAGTTGTAGACCTGGATCGGTACAAAAACAGGTTGTAGAAAAATATGAAACGGCAAACTGATCCTTACGGCAAGACGATGAAGAAGTAAACAAAAGAGTAAAATAAAAAATATATTTGCAGTGATATCGAATAGCAGCCGTATGGTTCAAGATGATGAGGAAGAAAGCGTAGAAACGGAGCAAGGTATTTATACCCTGTTATTTGCCCCTTTGCGCTACCGATCTTAGTGAAAACAATGAAATTACCCTAAATGACAAAAAGTTTTATTTTGTCGCTCAATGACAAATTGTCACGTAAGCCGGCATTCCACTGTCCCCAACTATGGGGTCTTGTTCTTACTAAGATTCCCTCCATAGCGGTTCTTAGTAAACAGTCTTACCTATTTTAACTAAGATTCCAGAAGTGATTTTTAACCAAGCATCTTTGTAAGAATCACTATGGGAATCTTAGTAAGAATAGGTAAGAATCTTACTAAGAATGACTCTGGGATTTTTAGTGAGAATAGGTACGTTTATTGACGAAAATCACTATGGGAATCGTCGTAAGAAAAGGTAAGAATTTTTGTAAGAATCATTACAGGAAACTCAGCAAGAATAGGTGTGCACATCTTCCAAATTTTACGCTGCGCTCCTGCTTACTACTTTAAAAGTACTTGGTCGTTCAATTCATGATATCCAGGTGATCTGTGACGTCACTGCGGGGGCCTGGGGAAAGAAATTTTAATGCCGTATCCCATAAACCAAAGCTGACGGGAACAGATTGAATTGAATTGAATTGGTGCACGCGTTGGTTTATGGGATACGGCATTAAAATTTCTTTCCCCAGGCCCCCGCAATGACGTCACAGATCACCTGGATACAGGGTTGATGGATGCATCGTCAAGGGGTGCGAATCCCCAGACCCCCTAGACCTGCAGCCAATGATTGCCTCTTCCTGCCAAACAAATATGTCTCCCGACTATTATACTTGAAGTTACAATTGCAAAGAGATGAACTTTGAAAAGTGTCAGGCCGAACTGTTCTCAGAGATCCTAATTACTGAATCCGTTTCCTGGATCCGGTGTCTCGATTGGCCATTCGTGCATGCCCTCACTTGTATTTCCTGTGTTTGTGGAAATCTTTCTTCGTCGCTTCAGATATTTACTTAATGTCTCAATCATTTTGGAGATTAGTTCCCGTTGAATGAATTTGACTGAATTGCATGACAAAGCTACAATTTTACCTTTAATTGAATGCGGTAGCTATGAATTTTTTTTTCTTCTAGCCGGTGAAGGATTCATTGGGGATTTTATAAAGAAATATGGACTCTTAGGAATCCCTTTGGGGATTGCCATTATTCTCGTCATTGCTATTTCTTGTGTAACAGGGGAAAAGGAAATCGAGGAAGCTCCTCCTGAGTAAGTAGTCTATCATTAGGGAGTTTATACAAGTCCTTTTTGATTGACGCACGTTAGCCGGAAGTGAGGCGTTTTGAGAGGACCTGTCCAAACATGCAGTTCAGGTAAACCATAGCCTGCAATGCAGGCGTATTTTGGGTGGGCGAAACATCGTTCGTGTTCGTATTGTTGTAGCCGCCATCTTTGATTTTATGACAGTGGAATATTGGGGAGAGTATGGCGCTTTCCCGAGCAGAAACATTTGCGCGCCCGAAGAAAACGCCTGCAATGCAGGCTAGGTAAACCATTGCCAATACTGCCTACTATTGTAAAATGTCCACTTCCAGTTGATCAACCTCGCTCAGAAACGTCTTTCCGCCCCCAAATAATAGCTTATTTTGAACGCAAGAGATCGTGGTTCAAATTTGAGCTAAAGATAAGCGACTTGTGCAACTCATGAGAATTTGAATTTCTCGTATGTTCTAGGAGGACAACAGAAAATACATTGTTTAATACAATGTCCATGCTATTGGTGTAATCCTTCTTCCTACCACAAATGCCATAACGTTTTTAGATTTGCGCACCATTCGACAAAGTCGTAAAAACGATCTGGTGACCCAAACAAAACGGATTTTTACAAAGTCTATATGGTGTTTTGTGAGAATGGATCATTAAAGCACTAACTCGCCTCATGTATGTTGGTTGTACTAATGTAAGTAATTTGGGCTTTTGCTGTCAGCTTTGCAATTAAGATTTACTGCTTTACAGTCGAACTTCTGTACAATTGAGAAGGAATTAACTCAGGTGGTCGTCCAGGAAGAAGTTCCGATGTATTCACCTATATCAAGTGACTTCTGTCACAGATCTTTTTTCAGAACGGGAGCGACAAGTACCGGCGAGTTTGTTGTTGTTAACATGTTGTTGTTATTGCTGTTCTCTGTTGGGTAATCATCTACATTCAAATTTCATTCAATTTGAATTCACATTCAAACTATTTAATTTCACAGGAAAGAAACTGAAATAAAGGTTATTGAGAAGATTCGCATTCACAAAGAAAGAACGACGGGTCCTCCAGTGCCTCCGGGGCCTCCCGGGCCTAGGTAAGTTTGCATGTTGGCTACCATTCCAGTTTTCTTTTTTACTTTTTTTATGTCAGCTATAACCCTAGTCTTTGACCTTTTTTAGTTACTCGCATTGCTCCCGGCTCTATAACTCCCGCAGTAAAAAACTGGTTACAAAAATCAGTGTGTTTGTTATACGGCTTTGACCCTCCCTGATAATGAGTTGTCTAACCACCCCATAGAAAAAACATGGCTTGAATTGCCCCATTTGTATTTCCTTAGCCTCCTAGCAAGCTCTTCATGTATGGCGAGAGAACGCGCAAGCCTCTCGCACTCGCGTCTCCTTTTGCGTGCTGCTTTTGCGTGACTTCTCGCGACTCCCCAAATGAAGAGCTTGCTCGCAGGCTAGTATGATTTCAGTTGCTTTGAAGCAAAATGTATTCATTATTGAGTAACGGTGAGGTGAAAATGGCTGGATATTGGCCACAAATTCTTTTTTGCGTTTTTGTGGACTGAGACGAAGTGGTGGTCCATAATAGTGAGTTTACGCAACAGGACGGCAGGAAGAAGAGGACCGCAAAACGCTCGTGTGTGACAAACGTGACAGGAAAATTACTTACATGTTTTGTCGTGATCTTCACCAAAAATTAATGTTTTCTGGTCTTTTACCAAAAGATCTGTTTAAAGGAAAGTGAAGTTTGACGAAAAGTATTTTTCAGACAAAATCATTGTCACGCTTGTCACACAAGGTTTGCCGTCTTCCTCCTTCTCCCGTCCTGTTGCGTAAGTTCACTAATAACCCC
The DNA here is from genome assembly GCA_038088405.1 of Porites divaricata. Classification (NCBI taxonomy): domain Eukaryota; kingdom Metazoa; phylum Cnidaria; class Anthozoa; order Scleractinia; family Poritidae; genus Porites; species Porites divaricata. The sequence continues at coordinate 29,677,902 of JBBMOI010000001.1, read as the reverse complement.
CCAAAAAGTTACGAAACCGATATCCAGCCATCTTATTCAACAAGCAAACCTAAATAATCAATAATTTATTATATGGCTGAAAAGAGAACTTTTTCATGCTGGACCAACGCCAGGCGCCTATGACCCTTTTGGCGGGAAACTAGCCGTTCTCTTTATAAATCTACTCGGGAAAGGGTTGACTCAAGAAATCAGTGGAGTTAGAGACTCCTAGTGATGGACTCCTGACCAAGGCGGGAAATCTCGAGCGTGGCCACATGGGAAGCCAATCAGAACACATAATTCGTTTCATTTTGCCTGCTCGCGGATTTAGCCATTATAATAACATACGAAATGGAAACATCAATAATATCGCTTCTTTGTTAGCTATTACTAGTTCCTGTGTTCAAGGGTGATACAGCATAACGTTTTCGTTCTGGAACCCGTCCTGTTTCCTCGGGGGAACTTCCGAACGAAAGAGACGGAGATGCTTGTCGGAATATTAGAATAAGACTCACACTAAAGGAGACCAGTTTGGGCGTGACTAAGGCCTTATTTGACCCCTAAACTAAGGAGACCATACTCCAACACTGTATAACGGCACTTGTGTATTGTATACTTATTTCTTTAAGCACAAACCTATACCTATAGCGAAATAAACATTGGATTTCCGTTCTGAACATCCTCCGTGAGACATACATCTTAGCCCGTGTAACAAGCGTCTCCGTTTCGTTTCGGAGTAAAGAAAGACCGTGGATCACGGGATTTTCGATTTTGGCCGCGCGAGAAATGAAAAGAGAGCCATTTTCGCGCGGTCTTTGACTCTCGTTTCTCGTTCTTTGCTCCGAAACCCCACGGAAACGCCTGCAACGCATGCTACATACATCTGCAATTTGGTTGTCCTTCCTGAACATCCTAAGTGAGAACAAAGACTGCAATTTCTGTCCCTACGTGTGCGAAACGACGAGCATCCCCACCATGCTCATACGGAGGCCCCCCCGGTCATAGTTAAACTGCTGACCATCTTGTCCTTATTTCCACGATCACCTGTCTTTTGCAGAAAAAGAAAGCTTACCGTGTCAGTTATTTTATAACAATGAAATTACGTTTAAGAGAATTGTAAACTGAGCTCACTTTGAAATTAACCCAGTTTATTTTGCGTATTTTTAGTGTCTAGAGTACAACTTTGCTCATCTATTATGATTGCCTTTGTTCGTTACAGTGGCGGCGGACGAACGGTTTCGTTATGGAGTTGGCAGTCGGATTCCAGTGGGGATGAAATGCCCGATTATGACAAAATGAAAACTCAAAGAAATCCGCATCGAAAGCGTAACCACACGAGCCATTCGAGTCATCAAGGAACTGAACAGACATATGATCATCATGTGGAATGTAAGATACGTTACCGTTTTGAGCTCACATTTCCTTTCTTCCCTTCTACAGTGAAGTTTGACGAAAAGTATTGTTGGTTTTCACATGACGTCACTAAAATTCAAACTAAAAAACTATCCATCCTACCGAGATTTTACTTTCACGATGCATTAGAGCAGCTGAAAACTAATTGTCAAACAAATTTTCGCTTCAAAAGGGTTCTTGGTTTTGTGATAGAGTACGCTTGAATTTCTAAGCTTTTGCGTAACGCGGCATTTACATGACGGCCAAGAGAGCTGCCATGTAGGTTAAAAAAATGACTTCTTTCAGGAAATTTTGCCATCTAAACAGTTCATGTGCTGGAGAAAGTATTATCTTAATGTTTATGAGTTTCTCGAATAATAAATTCACGCTTTTGTAGCAAAACTCGGTAACAGATGTTTCTGTTGGTTTCCGTCCGCCATGTTGGAGCTCATCCAGGTGAGCACCAGCATGGCGTCTCCATACAAATCTCTATAAATTTGGGTAAAACATTTCTTCGGATATCTCGTATACGAAATATTCCTCTGACCTGAATCTTGGCGAGGGTCTTTGCATCTGTACCTCCTTTCATTTTCCAGATTCTGGATTTTATCTATTGAACGGTTTGATTTTTATTTTCATCTATTTTGAATGGCGTGACACTGAAAACCAGCAATTTTTCAGACAAAATCATTGTCACGCTTGTCACACAAGGTTTGCCGTCTTCCTCCTTCTCCCGTCCTGTTGCGTAAGTTGACTCAAGAAATCAGTGGAGTTCGAGACTCCTAGTGATGGACTCCTGACCAAGGCGGGAAATCTCGAGCGTGGCCACATGGGAAGCCAATCAGAACACATAATTCGATAACACTAAAGACTTCATTTTTAACTCGTGGGTACGCGCGAGCGTACCACGAGTTATTGCAGGGACAAGGATATGCAAATGAGTCACTCGCTCACTCGTAGTAGACGGTTTCGTAATTAATCGTAATTAATCGGGTCCGAACTCGAGAGTGCGAAGACCTATCGTTTCCGAAGAAACACGCACTTCGATCGCCGCGTGGGCTGCTCAGAGTTTTCTTCGTTGCGAATTTTCCACGCACGGTTAGGCGTCTAACTAAGTTTAAGACACGCGGGAGTCTTTTAAGTCAATACGATGGCTCACTCGGGGATTGGATTTCAAGAGCCTTTGACTCGTCCAGGTCTTAAACTTGACGAGAAGATGAGCATTTGCTCGTCGACTCCCCAAGATCACGGGGGGTATACAAATTCCAGCTTGCTGGAGAGTGATCTTAGAGAGCGAAAATGTCATGCTATGCTATTCTTTGAGAACCTGTATGAACCAAATGAGCAGTTTGTTGAGCGTTTATCCTTATATGAGCGAAAACAGATTTTGTTATTGAACAACCTGACGACTGAAAGTACGATGTACGCTCTGAAGATGCTTAACCGAAGAACTTGCGAGGAGTTAAGCTTCAATGAATCAGGTAAATCGGAACGATCAAGAACTAAATCAAAGTTAACTTCTAAATATGGAGTTACCCGCCGTGACAGAGAACCATCAAGGTTGCAATGTAAGAAAGTCATCAAGGTGTTCAAGAAAAGTAAGTCATGTAGAAGATGTATTAAGCATTATATTATGTATAATACACCGCATTCTTCTGCAATGAGAAGCTTTCTGTCGATTGATTTTCGAAGGTACGTTGCGACTAGATTGTGTAAAAGTAGCCCTGTGAGAAAAAGGACTCTTTCAACTTACCTTTGTTGGACTAATAATAAGCTTATTTATATTGTAAGAAGGAGAACTAAAAAACCTAAAAATGCAAATAAATCGATTCGTGTTGTAGACTGTAGTGACCAAAATAACTGTTTTTTAATAAAGTCCAATAAACAGCAAGAAAAGTATTGTGTTTCCAAAGCAAAGATATTTACTTCAGGTGACATTGAGTTGAACCCAGGTGCTGTCAATGCTTATATGTTGCTGCAATCTAGGTTAGCTCAACATGCCTTGTCAATATTAGATGTTGGTGGTGCAGGGAACTGCTTTTTCAGAGTAATATCACATCAACTCTATGGTGAATCAAGCTACCATATGAATATTCCTAATTCGTAATTATATTTGAAATAACCCTGAAAGATTCATTGAAAGTAATACAGAGGATTCATGGGCAAGCTATTTAGCAAATATGTCACAGCAAGGAACATGGGCTGATGCACTTGTAATACAAGCAGTAGCTGATGCATTCCATATGACAATCAATGTAGTAGAATCTAACCAAGGGTTTTACACCATGTACTGTTATTAGTCCAGTAGCTATAGCAGGACATGAACCAACTGTAATAAATACTGGACACATAGATGAGCTTCACTATGTATGAACAATTCCCTATAACCAACAGATGGTAGAAATCAATGTAAGTTGTACCAGTCAGTTTGCACAGGCAACTGGAGATGAAACAGTGGTGAATACCTTATCTAAACAAAAGGAAAGAGCTCGCAAGCGAGAATGGATAAGAAAGAAGAGAGCAAGTAAGGAATACAGAGATAAAGAGAAAAAGGCCAGAGACAATGACAAAATAGGAGAATCCTAAAGACAGACATTTAAGAAACAAAAGGCATTGAACCCCACTCATGTGAGAGAGCTGAATAAAAAGGTATTTTTTAAAAGAAAACAAAACAATCCTGAACATGTCAGAGAGTTAAAAAGACAGGCATTTATTACAAAAAAGAAGGAGAACCCAAATCACACAAAAAAGATAAACAACAATGGGCAAAAAAGAAAGAGAGATCAGAGCACACAATTTTACTTCCATGAACTTTTTGCTACTAAGGAAGTTATCAACTGGATTTTTTACTCTATGGAAAATATTTCAGCTATAGAAGACATTATCACTGCTCATCCTGCTGATGCATTCATCAGACTACAACTTGACCTCTGTGTGAGCTCGATCATTTTTGGATATTTTAAAAACTTGGTCACCATAGCTCCAAACAGATTAAACTGTAAAGATTTTACTGTGTTCACATTTATAACTAGGTATACCTATCGATAGAGTGCCAAAGAGCAAATCATGAGTGTTTTGCTTAGGAATAAACTTGATTCCTTTTTTCCCCAATAGACCGTTTCTTGGTCCCTTCCTGTTGCAAGGATTATTTTCTTTTATGCATGTAGCATGGCATGACATTTTCTCACTTTCAGACCACTTTCCACAAGCTGGAATTTGTATTTCCCCCGTGATCTTGCGGAGCCAAAAGCAAATGCTCATCTTCTCGTCAAGTCTGAGTATTAACAATAGCATCAATAGTAACACCACAGTATTCAAAGTTAACGCCTAAAATATATGCTCATCATTCTCCTTATGCTTCGACGGCGTGACGTGAGGAACTAACCTATCATCTTTCTTAAAATACCCGGATCTACAATCCAGTCCTCTCCCGGTCCCCTCGCGAATGAAACGAATATAACTACCGGTGTTTAAACAAACAGTGGGTTAATTATTACAAGAACAGTATTTTTTGCCAATTTCATTATTTTCTAAACAACGTACCCACGAGTTGACGATAGTCTTTCTTTGATTGGCTTTGTAACATGAAACAGTTAAATTTTAGCCATTTTAATACTAACAGTAAAAAATTCTTTGAAACAGCAATTTTTTCCAGAAAGAAGCAAAAACAGCTCCAAAAAGGTCAATGTTATTTTGTTTAGTATATCAAGGAATTTTCGGCCATTTTTACGTTAATTCTGGGTTATTTCGGAAGATTTCCAAAGGCTACCGACGATTCCCAAAGACTGTCGAAGATTTCCGAAGACTAGCGAAGAGATCCGACCATTGCCGAATATATCCGAAGAACACTCCAAACACTCAAAAGTATTTTCTTCGGGAAACAGTGAACATTAAAAAATTGGCCAATTTAACAGCAAACACTGAAAATTATGGGGAAACAACATAAAAATAAACCCCATTCAAACCCTCTAAAATTATTGGAGACGTTTAGTGAGAAGGTATCCTACTTTATTTATTTAAGTGCCAAAGTATTAAGCACGATAATTGAGGACAATATTTTTACATCTCCCATTTAAGACGCTATCACCATTTCTACGTGGTGGTCAGCCGAGCTACGCGAAGATTAGCCTGTGTGGGAAGCGTTTCTGCGGGAGGCTTACTACTCAGGGTATGCGACGGTCTAACCAAGGAGGGAGGGCGGAACATTTTTTCAGGTTGGGGGGGGGGGGGAGGGTTAAAAATGACTTAAAGTGGAGATACGGAAAAATGGGAGGATTGGGGAGTGGCTAAATCACAACCCCCGGCCCTACCGTCTGTACAAAGGTGGGAGGGGCAGCCGTACCTTCATTTCTCAGTTAAAAAGACCCTGGGCTTTGGTGTGTCCACAGAGATCGAAGCCGTGACCTCTTTCAAGAGCCATAATGGGCCTCTTTCCACTCCCCTGTCTGACTATGCTCTTTGCATGGGCCTTAACCATAAATTTATTACAAAATGAAGCCTTTTGTCCTTCGCTATTTCGCAAGTGCAGTAAATAGTAACTAGAGTGCAAAATGTAATAGAAAAGATCTTAATGCCGTCTGTAGTTATTGAAGCCTTCGAAAAATCGGTTATGTTCCTCTGTACACCTTTCGCAAATCGTTGTTTGGTATACAGCGACTGGGCTTTATATCACCTTGCATAGCTCGCCAGCCAGACTAGTCTGGATTCACCCGGTACATATTCACCTGATTGGGATTCGAGATTCACCTGATCACCGCAGTGTCCGTAATGAAGAGGTTACGTTTATATGGATTTACCCTCTGGGCGGAGATTTAGAGTGCGTTGTCTGTATTAGAGAGAGTCCGTAGTATAGAGGGGTTTTTTCAAAGAAAACATATGACAATTTTGTCGGGAGATTGGAAACTGTCCGTATAAGAAAGGTGTCCGTACCGAGAGATTCGACTGCACACGGACTCGCTGGTAGCTAACTCATTGTATAGTCGTGTAATCTGGAAGAAGGAGAATTCTGATACTAGAAAGCTCAGAAAAAATTGTGGGTACCAGGTAAGAATCGAACTCTTGACCCTCTGATTTCTAGTTCGGATGATCTAACTACTGAGCTTCTGGAGACTACACCAGTCATAAAAGACTTTAAACCTCGCGTCTGGGGCTTTCCCCAGGAAAATGGTAGGTCGTGCGCCCCTCCCATATTCTAATGAAGAAACCCTGAGGAAAGAGATAGACCGTCACTGTACAGTTCCTTCAGCACAAGAAAGTGCTATACTTTCTCTGTTTGATTAAAATGGCTGCAAGGTTGCCAAATGATTCCATTCTTTTCTTTAGATGACGAGTTTCACTACGAAACAGAAGGAGGAGACCACTATGAAGAAGGATATCAACCTGGACTACACCGACAATACAGCACTGACGGAGAGATTTATCTCGACACTACAATACGCAATGAAGATGACTATCAGCCCGAAAGCTCCAGTTATGGTCACGGCCATTACGATACTGCGGATATCAGAGAACAGTCAAAACGCTATCAGGCCAGAGATAGACGATATTCTTACCACTCTGACGAATCTGTAGATAGAGGTAATAGGCCTGTTTCATTTGCGGTGATTCAGTGTTCTGAGAATGTAAAAGACCGCTTGATGGTAAAACTTCTCTTCTTGTCGTTTCCTTCTGTTGCCTTGTCCGCGCCTTGACCTCTCACACAAATCTGCTGTTCCCTGAGAAAGACCACTTTTTACCTTTCATTTTTTTTGCTCCTTGTATCAATCTCAAATACCGTACTCCAATAATAGCCGTCCCACGATTAATCGCCTTCCTCGATCGCGAATAATCGCCCCCTTTGACGGAAATATTTAAATAATCGCTTTCCTCCAATAATTCCCCCCCACCCCCTCGCCATCTTATCTGCAGGGATGCCCATAACGGTACGTACATTTGGAGGTTGAAGCCGAGCTGAAGTGGAGCCTGATCCAGCAAAACCGATCAGTGACGATTCAAGCTCTGACGCCAAGGATATTGACATTGAAAATTAACTGGAAACCAAATTTGGAACACTTTAAAAAAGCTCATGTTCAGTTTATTTGATTTGACTATTTTTTTATTTTGAATTAAGTGGGATAAAAAAACAAAATATTCAGGGACCGACTTCAACTGAGCAATATCTGACATAATCGCCCCCAGCTATTATTCGAGGAAATACGGGATATCCTCTTTCTTTACGACCTTTAGCCCGTTGCCTGCAGCTAGTAGAAGGATACCCAATTTTGGGGGAACGAGTAATATGATCTTGAGACATATAATAAATAATTAATGTCTAATGGTATCTCAAGCAGTTTCGTCTAAAGAGTTCCTTCAGCAAGGACACATTACAAAACTCCGCGAAGGACTAATACCTTGCACATGCGCACAGTCACCCGGGTTTTCTGTGATGTAGAAAGCCGAAAATGATCACGTATAATTTTACTTTCTTTTCCAGATTACGATCTTGAAGAAATGATCTATGCATCCGTCAATGATCAGGGTGGAGTCCAACCTATGAGAGCACAAGTTTTACAAAACAGAGAAGCTGTGTCCTCAGCAGAAGCTCAGGCAATTGCTCGCGTTATTGACATTCATGGTGATGGCGAAGATTTTGAGTTCGACTGAATGAGATCAACGGAATTTTAGACTTTATTCATTGATTAACTTTAAGCGCCTCTATTTGATTTGTTTTTATAACGTTTCAGCTAGGAATGAACGGTAAAAATATGTCTGAAATTTTATTTTTGTTATTTAAACCCCTTTACTGTTGCTTAGAATGTATTGTTTCCTTCTCGAAATATTTTTCTCTTCTTGGAATTTTTTCTTGCGGAAATGTGTTTACAGACTCTTAAGAAAATCTTCTATTTTAGTATCGTAATGAACGTAGAGATTGCGCGTCGTTGCCTCTTGAAGGTGTTTCCGGCCAAAGTATAAATAAAATGTATATTTTTAACATTTACTTCGTCGTCTGTGCGTTCCACTTAGAAATAATATTAACAAGGTCTAACAATAGCAATACTGATGATATAAAGTATACTTAGGATCAAGAGGGAATAATGTTTCACAACAAACAGGAACTACGACCAGTGAGTGTCATCAGTGCGTGAAATGATGGCTGTGTATAAAAAAAGTGGGACGGGGACGTGAGGACGCGTGTGTGGGGACTTGGGACTTGGGGACGCGAGACGAGGGACTTGAGGACATCAAGTATGGGACGCGGGGACGTCAAATGACAGGGACGCAGGGGATGCGGGATGTGAATGATTATCACAAAAGTCGGAGGTAAATGCGATATCTCTTTCTTCGTGAAAATGTGTTATTTATGGTCAACATTACATTCCATCTTCCAAAACCAGCTTGGACACCTTATGAGGTTTACACAAAATATTTCTTCATAATAGGAGTAAGCGCACTGACTATCATGATTAGGGTTAGGGTTGATTTCCATTGTCGCGTAATTCTTCCATGCATACGTGCGTAAAATTTACGTTCGCAAATAACTGAATAGAGGTAATTATGTATGAAAGGTCGCACGTAAGCGTAAAAAAAGAATCTCGCTCAACTTCACGTTTAATCTCAACAGTCTACATCTTGCCCCTATCTTCTTTACGTGATTAAAATTTACTTGCGTTAACGTGCATAGCCAAAAACGCGTCAGTGGAAATCAACCTTTAAGTACTGTTAGCAAGCATTTACTGTTAGGTTTGCCACTCAAAATATGTTAAACAAAATAAATATTGCTACAATAGTTGAATCCCCTGTAGTTTAGTGGTACAGGCGATGGATTTCGGAGCTGGCACTTTGGGGTTCGAAGTTCGCTTATGCCAGGTAATTTTTTATTTATTTTGAATCGAATGCTGTTATTCTACATAAATTTTTTTGAATGAGAGGTAACAAATTCCGCTCTCCATTGTCATAGACAGTCATAGAGAAGCCAGTTTGCTCGTTCCCAGGTGCTTTGACCGTGGGAAGGGGGCTGTGGTGATTACACTTCAAATAGAGTACATGACAAGTAAAGTGAAAGGCAGCCATTTAAGTTGTTTTGCAACTGCGGAGTTAAGGCTCTGGACAATTTTTACGGAAAACCTCCCTGAAAATAGGGCACAAGAGTGTTTGTGTTTTCACAGAAGATGAGCACAGCCTCTCTCCAAGGATAAAGGATTGTTTTGTTGGTCATACGTGGTAAATTTACCGGAAATGTTTTCGTATTGAGCAGCAAGCTGGTTTTATTTTACACGAGGAAAAAGCTACGATGGAAAAACAACCGGGTATTTTAAGCTAAGAGTTGGTTTGTTTCTACTAAGGCAACATGGAGTTTTACGAACCGAGTAGTGTGCAGTTAAATGGAATAACACGTATCGACCCGGACGAATATAACCCTCAAACTTTTGGCCCGGCAGTTGACCGGTATGGATTTGTTGGAGAGCATAAACAGGCATCGTAAGTTTATTTTAATACCTTTTAAGCCTTTTTAATACCACTGTTTCAGTTTAAACTTTACTGGAGAAAATTCAGAATGCCCAGCCAACTTGGTTAAAATGTAACAATAATAATATTTAATTACGTATTTTGGTTTGTGTAATGTCATTACTACACATGTACAGTACCATTGGTCAAGCTGAAAATTAAATAATGATAATAATAGTAATAATATTAATATTAAACTCTATTTAAGGGGGGTTTATGCAATTTGTTGGGCTTGCTTCAAAGTTGTGCTGCTGCTGTGATGAAATTAATTAAGGAAATAAATTTGATGTTAGCACATCAGGGCCCAGTTGTTCGAATGCCGGTTAGCGCTAACGCGGGGTTAAATTTTAACCCGGGTTTCTCTTCTTTTTTATCAAAAGCACACTGTCGCATAATTTTCTCTATTCTTTTTAGAGTATTCAATCATCAAATATTGCCAAAGAGAATTAAATTGAATTGGCTTTTGAAGCTCTCATATCCAAGTTCAAATTTCGCACTAACCCTGGGTTAACTTAACCCAGCTTCGAACAACCCGGCCCACTAGTGCAATGTTTAAAGGCATTAATTCAGGGTGGCAACTTGTATTTAGTATAAAAGGTGGGTTTAAAAAATGTGTTGGGCTCGTTTCACACAAATTAAATTACACTAAAATCAGGAATTAAATTCTATGGCAACACAGCAGTGGCAGAATTTTTAAAACCTAGGTAACTTGTATTTAGTTTGACAAGGCTATTAAATTTGATAGGGTCTGTCATGGTACATTGGCAGTAGCATGGCCTGGTTTCAAACAAAGCACTTCTGCCAAGTCGAACTAAATTTATAAATTTTGTAAATGTATATGTTTAGCATTTCGACTGTACTGTGCATGCAGTGACTAACAGTTGGCTATTGCACACAGTGCACTCTGTGCACTAGTCAAGCAGAAAACCAGAAGGTTCCTCTCATACCACTGTAATAATAATAATGATAATAATAATAATAATAATAATAATAATAATAGTCATTTATATAGCGCTTTTTCCATGAATGCTCAAAACCGCTTTACAGTGTTTGTAGTGAAAGAAAATTATAAAACCTAAGACAAAATGTGTGGTTCCAGAAAATATCCATATCTCCACCATAGAGGGAACTGGAAATTCTGGCTGGGTGGGGGGGTCAGAGGCCCAGGATATTCCAGAGGGGAGCGGGGTTGGATGTTAAAAATCACTTTTCAAGGGGTTAATTTCGAACTCAGTACGAAACTTGCTACTAACTGGTCTGGTAGATCATTTTTGAAGACATAAATAAGTTTAGCTGTGTCGTTTATGATTGTTTTTTTTATCTAAACCAGGTTTTCTTTCTTCCAAAAGCGTTCTGTATGTGAATCCAAAGGAATTAGGCCCCTTTTAGGCCAACAAAAACTTGACTTGTCGCGTGTGTATTATTGACCGCCATTACTTGTTCCAAGTCTCTGTAGTCTCATAGTTCTGGTGCAAAAAGCACTGGTGACTAGCTACGTTTCTTCGTCCACTTCACATCAGTCGATCGAAAAACAGTACAACAATGAACATAGGTGAAAGTTTCGCTTCAAGAAGCAGAAGGTATATGATGTAACAATTTCAGAATCTAGAGTTTTTATTCTCCTTTTCGTTTTCTCTTAATTTTGTGGTTGAAAGTTTGATGTGTTCACGATCGTATTTACACTGAAATGGTGTTACCCTGCAAGCAGAGTCTCCTTAGATCAAAGGAGACTCTGCTCGCAGGGTAAAATGGCATTAATTCAATCAACATTTAAATATACAGCTGTGGAGGTGGCTACCTGCTCTTTGGAAAAAAAATCGTAACCTTGCACAGTAAGGTAAACTGACAGATGCAACTTCATCTCTGTCATTTGAAGGTGTAAGCAATATTTTGTAGTTTAGGTTGTTTTGTAAGTAGCTTACTGTGTTCTAATTCGAGACTGCTCAATAAAATTAAATGAAACCATTGCATAACCACTAACGGCATCATTCTTTACTTTGATAATCTTTTTTCGTCAAAATAAACTCTTCCAGAGGGGTTGGGGGGGTCTTTGTCTTACTTTGTGGAGACTCCAGTGGGGTGGGGGGGGGGGGGGTCATCAGTTCCTTACAAATATGGAAAATCCAGGGAGGTGGGGGGTGGGGGTCCTAAGTGAAATTCTCTCCGTTGTGGGGTATGGATATTGTCTAGCACCAAACTTGTAATTTACAAGTTTATTACTAGCATAAAAATTAAAAGTTCTTATTTCCAAATAATGAAATACTATTAATAACTATAAAAGATTAACATATGCCTAAAAAAGATATGTCTTCAACTGTTTCTTAAAACAATCTGAAGTCTCACATAAACTTATTTCCTTTGTAAAGAGTTCCAAAGAGAAGGCGCGGATACCGATGATCTATAAATAACCGTACAAATGTAAATTATAATGTGGTATTTTTAATTATCGGTTAAGGATCTAAGATTATGCTGAAGTATATGAATGTCTAAAAGGTCAGTAATATATGGTGGTGCTAATTCATTCAGTGCCTTAGTATCTTATAAACAATTTTTTCTGTAATTGGTAACCATGCATTGGAGCTTGAACAGAACCAGTGTTATGTGATTCCTTTTGGAAACAAAAAGTATGTTGTTCAAACTGGTGATTCTCTGCATTTTGTTTGATGACTAGAAAGTTGACTGGCAAGGAATTTGATTACTAATGAAATTGAAACTCTACAATTCTTCACTTTTACATGGTTTAAGTTCAAACCCTTGTCACAACACTTACATCTTTTTTTATTGGTAGAAATCTTGATTCACTGACTAGGATAAACTTTAAATATTTGCAAATGACTAGCTTCAGTGACTTTTGCAAGTGAGATAAAAATTATAGTTATAATACATGTATTATGCAGAATATTTTTTGGCTATTTTCTCCTCAAGGTGTTCACAAGAATCAGTATAAAAAAGGCTTGAAGTTCGAGGCTAAATGTTTTATAATTTGGTGGAAGATTTATGTTAATATTTAGTGAGTCATGTTGCATCATTCTCCCACTAAAAGTGTCAAGCTCTGCCTAAATTAATTCATATTAATCAGTAGTTTTTAATGATTTCTCATAGCTTCATGCAGTGACAGAGCAATGCAATCATGGAAGAGTGTTGAACATTTGCTTTTAGTCCAAAAAATTGACAAATTAATTTAGGATCCTGCAATCTTGAATTATTTGAGTACAACTTCAGATCTCCGGTGAAACGAGCAGCCTCAAGTTTGATTTATAATTATTTCAGAAGTTACATTTCATTGTCGCTCATAAAACCAGCTGCTACCGGTAAAATTTGACCAAAAACACAGCTTTCTTTTGATCAGCTCCATTTTTGTTTTAAACAAGGACACCAAAATTTCAACTTTCACAAGAATAGCCAATCAAAATAACTATCTGATTGATGATTAAACTAACTGGAAAAACTTCTACTGCCAGGCCTTGAACATCTGTTTTAAGAAGTTAAATTCATATGGAAACACTAAAAGGTAAATGAAATACTTGGCTTTCGCCCAGCTTGTTCAGGATTTCCTTTCCAAGCTGGAGGAAAGTGGATAGCCAACACATTTTTTGTTTGATAGTTATTTTTCAGGTGAAACAAAAACACCTGATTGGTATTATTTTAATCATTGCAATATGTGAGCTGTTGAAAAGGCAGGAAACCACAAGCCACATTAAATGTACCAATGTTACTACATAATAATTATTATTTTCACAGGGCATCAAAGCAGGCAGTTGCTGTAGATGTTTTCAGACATCGGGAGTTAAAATGGGTGGAGATGTTTCAAAACTGGGATAAATGGATAACAAAGAAATTCCCAAAGGTTGGTTTTGGCAGTAAATGTAAGTCAAATGTGAAGAATGTTTGGACATAACAGTACACAGGTGTATGTGTACATGTACATGTATGTGGGATTTCTAGTTGGTCACAATATGCAGCAACTGAGGAGAAGAAGTAGAGAAAATTATACTTTTTCCCCACTTACTTGTATTACAGTGAACTTCTATATAATGAACTTGTTGGTATATGCAAAATTTTCTTTACCTCAGTAATAATAAAATATATGAAAAAGAACCTCAACATAGAATGAAAGAACCTCATTATAGTGAACAAATTTTGCCAGTCCTTTTCCCCTTTGTTAATATCGAGGTTCCTCTGTAAAGTAGAGAGTAGATTAAGCATAGAATACTGTCTTACTATTATTAGTCTGACGACAGGCTCATTGAATTAAGAATGATTTAGTTCCTCTGTTTAGGTAATGTATTTTCAGGTACTATTAGCTTTCTCTTGGATTAGAATGTGACAGGATGTGACATCATCACATTTAAGTCAAGAGAAACCTTGATAAGTAAAATTATTTGTACTATAACCAATAATTTCAGTACATTACAGTACTGAGATTTAAATGTAATATTATACTGTGGAACCCCGCCTTATGGCTGCATGCCTTGGTAATACGGTCACCTCGTTATTACAGCCAGGTTTTTTTCATCCCAGCAAAATGGCCATTACATTTCCTTTTAAAAAAAACCCCATTAATGCGGTCACCCATTAATACACTAACGGCCACATGTTAGTATCGATATCGCAAAATTACAGTAGAATTTCTTATAATTTCACCCCGTTGATACGGCCAATCATTTGAAATGTAGAAAATTAAATGCCTGTGATATGTCAATCTTATTGACCTAGAAATCTGAGCTTATTCTTGTCCTGTTTTTCGATCACTGTTCACGTAAAATGCACTTGTGGCGATTTATAGTCGAATTTTAAGAGTTTCATGTACTGAAGCAGTGTTCTCCTTATCAGGTGGTAACTGGTAAAATTTACCGCCTGAAGCAACACTTCTTACCGCCTGCAACCGCTTTTTTACCAAAATTAAATAAATTTTTTTAGAAAAATATTCAAGTTGTGATCTGATCCAATCCTCACAACAAAATGAATGAATATATAGAAAAGTATAACTACCTAAGTACAAAACGTACAGCCCAAAAATGATGCACGTGCAAGAACTTCTTCTTGCGTCCGCCAGCTGGCAACTTCGTGCGGCTTTTTGCAGGGTAGCCTCCCATGCAGACATTCTTAGGGGTTCGTACATGGGGCAGGAATGCGTGATGAACCCCTAAGAACGTCTGCAGGGCACTTGCGCTTAAATCCAGCAAGACGCAAGAACTCCTTTTGTGGTTAAATTTCTTTGCTGTAGGATTTACGAACCGCAGAGCGGAACAACTTCTTTCAGTGAGGTAAAATCTATCAGTCCATACATACCAGCCAAAACAGTGCAGAGAAGTCTTCAAAACTAAGGTACATATTTTTACAGAATAAAACCACAGGAATTTTTTCCCTTCAGTCATTTGTACTTTCCTAGATATATTTCATTGAAAAGTTTGCAGACAAAATTATTCAACAGGTCAGATCAAGGTCAAGCAAGGCGTTACACTCAGCGTTTGAATCGTTTACATTATCGTTTGGCGATTTTTTCATTTGCATCGTGTCTATCCTTTTCTAGTGATTTATATTCTATCATTTCAGACAGTTTTCGTTTGTTTCGCTTCTTTCAGTAGCTGTTTGAAGGAGTTTCACAAACAATCATCAGGTCCAATTTTGCGAGATCGCGGCAGACACGTGAAAATATATTATGATAGTAAAATAGCTGTGCCACTTTCTGTATTTGTCAGTGGATCATCTATACTTTAGGCACATATAGTTTCGAACATTCAAACCCTAAAACTGTTTCATTCTTGCTGGTTTACAGTGACAGGGATGTATAGATAACAAGTGTAAACAAAAAAGAAACTAAAAATACTTCCATGTTTTTTTTAAAGGCACACTGCAGCTCATTTTGCAAAATAAGGATCGGTGACTTTTGAAACAGTATATATAAAATTAACTTGATCGAGTAAAGGTAACCTTTTAAGCGAGGAAATGTGTACAGTTTCGATAAAAGTAGCATTTCAAAAAATAAGGAACGGTCGTAGTATGTTTCGCAAAAGAGCTGTGTCATTTAGGATCGCATGTGCAAGTGTGTCAACTTAAAGCGCTCTTGGAAAGAAAAAAACATACTAAAGTAAAGTAAGGAATGAAAAAAGAAAAAAAAAGTAAGGAATATTTTCACAAAAGGCTCTTTCAAATTTCTGCAATAAAGTAATATATAATTGCTATGTTTTCTTTGGAATCGTGATATCTATAATTGTGGCAGAAATTCAACGCCTTTGGTTTATTTTGCCGCGACAATGGTATTGTACTAAGAAATGATCGAAATGTTCGTACTACAGATCGTTTTGTTAAGCAAACGCCTCACACGGTTTATCTAACTTTGGAAAAGCTGAAAGATGGAAGTGTTCACTTTGCAGAAAAAGCAGAGAAAGCTGTTCACTTTGTCAGGCAACTTTTTGCATGTGTCCTTGCATGATTACCTTTTGCTGCCACAGAGTGAATTAGTATCAATGCTACGAAATGATGTAACAAAAAGGCGACAAACACCACAAACTTCTTTCTGGTTAACACTTATAAAGAACTTCATGCGCCTTCTTAAGGCTTGCTGTAATTTTGTAGCTTCTTGCATTGAATATTTTTGACTTCTTTGGTTTCAAAGTTCTTGCGGGTAAACCACAATGGGTCCGCAAAAAATACGGCACTTTCGCTTCTTGCGGTGGCTTGCATGTTCTTGCAGCGCAGCAACTTCTAACGCCACTTTTTGCACATGCATTATTTTTGGACTGTGCTGTACATACAGCTTTCCTTTTTACAGACATGCATTTTCGAAAGAGAACATTAAAGACATGGTAAAATTATTGGAATCAAACGTTTTAATTTGTTGTCTATGAGAGACAACACGACAGCAGATTTGCGTAAAATTGGTCTTAAAATATGGGAATAAAAAAATTTCCCAGTGAGGGCGGGCCCATGTCCCTCGCTCCACTGCCGCCCCCCCCCCCCCCCCCCCCCAAAGAAAAGTATATATTTTTTTGGCTTACCGTCCATGAATGGTCCCTTACCTGCTGACCTAAAATTTAGGGAGAACACATGCTGAAGGAAATTACTGTAGGTGATAATACATTCCAGTTGTTTATTAATGCAAACAATCGTTCAAAAAATGCAAATGCGATGCTGTACGGTCTTATTAGTCATTACGGCCCTCAAGTCATGAAATTTGAGCTTGCCCCGGTAATACGGCCACCCCGTTAATATGGCCAATTTTTTTTACCCATTGGTGACCGTATTAACTTGGTTCCACTGTATTAACTTACTGTATTTATTCACTTATAAGGCGCACCATTTTTTACGAGAAAATATACTTGTTCGATCAAAATCTGCTCAAAACTCAGGGTGCGTCTTATAACCGAGTATTTTTGCTCAACAAAATATTCCTTCGCCTTTAACTGAATCATGAGGCTGTTTACTGCGAGACCTGCAAATATAAAAACAATGTGATCAGTGATCGGAACATATAAACAACTTGAACGGAAATGTAAACAGTGCAGTTATCAATGTTATTTTAAGTGAACAATTTTTACCTTGGCTTCTTTGATCGCTGAACCAGTCAACTAACTGCTGATCAACTTCTGGATCTTTTGGCCGGTAGCGACCCATCGAGGCATGTTTGGCAGTCATCTTTAACTTGCCGGAGAACAAGACATGCTGTTGATTTCTCCATTTACGGACCATCGGTTCTGATATGCCGTATTCGCGAGCAATTTCACGATTGTTGTTTACGGCTTCCGCTTCTGCTACGATCTTCAACTTGAAGTTTAGATCATAGGAATGACGACGAGTGTTTGGCATAATTACTGAAAATTTACGGTACGCTGAACGAATGATCGAAGATTGAGATGAGTTTTGCAACAGATGAATGAAAGATCTGTCAGATGAGTATTGTTTATAAACATAAAAATGGATCAATTAGTATTCATAACTTAAAACACTGTTTCCTAAGAAGAACAACTTGAGTGAATTAAAAAGTGTGACATTTATGTTATTGTCTATATATGTGTGACTTTTTCGCTTTTGTTTTGAGAATGAAAGCACCGTAATTAGTAACTTTTGGAAGTAAATAATTGTTGTAAGTACAGCGAACATGGTCAACAAATTTTCCATAATTCTGGGTGCGTCTTATAACAGGGTACTTAGGTGAAATTTTCATTGTCCCAACTTCTCACAATCGTCTTCGAAAGTTTAGGGTGCGTCTTATAACCGAGTGCACCTTATAAGTGAATAAATATGGTAACAATATAATAATTCTTTCAACATGGCCAATTAACAGTAGCAGGGGATGAAACACTTGGCGAGGGCTGTATCCCAGTTGAGGTCAACCCTTTAACATCCTTTTCAACCCATGGTAGCTTACCACTTCCCATACCCTTTGTAACCCTATGGCAAGTCAAGGTTGTTTCTCTAACCTTTCCTATCATGTCACCATTCAAATGAAACCTCATTGATCGGCTGCATAACATAAGACTAGCTTTTATTTCGTAGGATTTTACAAAGGTTGCAAATTAGTCTTAGTATTAATTTTTTTCCAAAAACTGAACATTCAATTAAGGTACAGATGCCAACCAGACAAAGACCTTGGTTGGAGTAATCTCAAGATAAAACTCACCTACCAGTACAGAACCCCATGCTGACCTTTTCTGACTAGCATAGATTGTTATTGCTATAATCACTTAAATAGACAGCTACCAGCTTTTCAATGAGGGACTGTTGAAAGCGGAATCCCCTTTGCAATATTACAGGTCAAGGAAAGATGCCGTAAAGGTATTCCATCCTCTGTTCGTGGAAGAGCCTGGCAGAACTTATCGGGAAGTGTAAACCTTATGAATAAACATGATGGATTATTTGAGGTAGGATTATTTAACAAATCACTTTCTTTTATAGACTGTTGTATATATCCAAGAACGTTATTTCAGTTTGTGAAATTTTAGCAGTAAACTTGATAGCAGGGTAATAAGAATTGGCTTGTTGAACGTTGTTGCCTGTGTTTTGTTGTAATGAAGTCATGGTATTATATATCTGTTGTGACATAATGCTACTCACTGTAATTGAACTCTAAAAATTATGTGAATGTATAATCACAGCATTATTTTCTTTTCTTAGTACATAGCAATAAATTATTATGATTAAGACATGACTCAAGAATGTTTAAGGGTGGCTGTAAAAAATAAACTGATGTGAAATATATGAAATGATTCATTTTGAACTGCGGTTATAGATGAAGGTAAAGAAAGATCATCGCAGTGAATTTTCCAATTTAAGCAATTGGAAGAAGAAGCCTGAAAAAAAAAAAAAAAAAAAATCAGGGCTTCAACGGGATTCGAACCCGTGACCTCCGCGTTGCCGGTGCGTTGCTCTACCAACTGAGCTATGAAGCCACACATTGGGAGCGAGGTCAATTTATTGAGTTCATATCTCCCGTGAGGAATGAAATGATGTGAAATATATGAAATGATTCATTTTCGAATCCCGTTCGAATCGAAAAGATCATCGCAGTGAATTTTCCAATTTAAGCAATTGGAAGAAGAAGCCTGAAAAAAAATCAGGGCTTCAACGGGTTCGAATCCCGTTGAAGCCCTGATTTTTTTTCAGGCTTCTTCTTCCAATTGCTTAAATTGGAAAATTCACTGCGATGATCTTTCTTTACCTTCAAAAAATAAACTGTTCAGCTTTTTCCATTTACTGCAGTAAAAATGGGATGGTTATTGAAGTCAATGAGAGCTAGAGAGCAGACATAGTTCTGTATTACATGTGAGGTAGTCTTTACTTTCTTACAGTCTACCATAACACCACTGTCTACCATTGTAACAGTTATATAAGAGTAAACCTGTGATGGCAGATCCTGTAGACTGTTGACGTACATTGAATAAGACATTGCGTGATTGGAAAATTCTATTTTTGTGAGCATTCATTTTATTTTGCAACTGGTTGTAGCTTATGCTCTATAAATCAGTTAGTATGAACCATGTTAGATTAACATGCTGACACATTCATAGATTTCTATCTCTTAAAAAGTGGGGTCTCAGTTAAGATAGAATCAATGTCAACAGCAACAACTACAATGACAAGCTTTATTAATTTTGCATGACTATATAGATATAGCAAAATACGGTATTGCAAAAGCTATTCATGAGTAATTTTGGACTTGTTAAGTAATTCTTAAGATAACTTAAAATAAAATGAAAAAAAGTAAATCTTTGCTTATTTTTATACTATACATACAATAGAAGTAATCATTCTTGAGAGAAGTTTATCTCTCAATTCAAAGTCAATGCTGGTGATGTACAGGATTGTGTTTCCCCATTTCTGCTCCTTTATATTTTCTCTTTTATCCTAAATAAAATTGCAATCTTATATTGAAAGGGGATATTTAATTAGTCATACCATACCTTACCCTTCTCCATTTTTTTTCTTATTTATTTTTATCTGTTGTAATCTAAAATAATTGCAAAAAGTATAGGGCCGGGTTGTTCAAAGCTGGGTTAAGATAACCTAGGGTTAACTAATGCAAAATTTGAATTCAGAAATAAAAGCTTTAAAAGCAATTTCAGTTTAATTCTTTTTATCTATAATTTGAGGATTGGATGCTCTAAAAGGAGTAAAGAATTTTTCCCAGAAAAAAGCTTTTGCATGAACAAGAGAAAAAGAAACACGGATTAAAATTTAATCCCGGGTTGTACAAATTATAATCGACCTTCAAAAAACTGTGCCTAGTAGTGTAAGTGGGCCCAGTGAGTCCCTCCCCTCCCCTCCCCTTTGTACCCAGGCACAGGACACTTTGTTTTGGTGGGAGATCCCCTTCCCTTTGCCTTTCTTTTTGAATCTGTCACTGAATGCTGTGTCATTTTTGTTTTGCAGTCACTTTTGCAGAGACATTCAGAGTGGGAGAAGGATATTAGCAAGGATTTAAGCAGGACATTTCCATTCCATGAGATGTTTTGTGAACCAGATGGACCAGGGTAAGTTAAAGAACCAGTGTGTAAAAAAGTAGTGTCTGATAGTCCTGGGCTAGTGGATATTTATGTCGGGCCAGTGAATTCTGTTCTTAACGTGGCTGTTGGGCAAGTGAAGTTTTGGGAAATTCAACTATCAAAAGAACTGTAATCAATCCTGCTCGACACATTTTAAAATTAATGTGTAAAAATGTTATTTTTTCAGGCAGAGGGATTTATTTAACACCTTGAAGGCATATGCAATATATGATCCAAACACAGGATATTGCCAGGTACAAATTGTATGCATATAAAAGAGATACTACAGCAACGTTCCTTTGCATGGTTGTGTTATTGTAGGCAGAACACATCTACATCTTCTCATCTAGTTTGATGTGCCTTTGATCAAAATTTTTCCTAACTCATTAGATTTGCTAAGAAATAATTATTGTAAACCCTTCTTGTGATGAATAAATTCAGCTTGCTCTTCTGTTTCCTAATTTGATTAATCTTCAGAAACGGGTTATTAGAATAGTTTCCAGGAGTTCTTTTGATCCACATGCCAATCCTTAATCTTTGTAAGCTTACGAATTCTAAAATTTGAAGACATTATCAAACTCCAAATAGGTAAAGTTATGTACCTTTATAAAAACGGCCTGCTTCCTGATAGTTTCAATGACATGTTTTTGCTTAACTGTGACACACATTCATATAACACTAGGAACAAGAATTCCTTCCATTTGCCCTACTGTAGGACAAATGTAAGGAAATTTTCACTTTGTTTTCAAGGGCCTAAAATATTTAAGTCTCTTAGCTCTGAAATTCAGAATGCCTCTAGTACTGCTTTGTTCAATTCTAAACTTAAGTCATTTTTTCTTGGTTTAGGCACTCTTTAGTTCTCCTAATGCTTGTGTGTAGTTTTTCGCTTCTTTCGCTTTTTTTTCCTTTTTTCTTGTTTATTCTTGCATTACTTTTTCTCACCTTTTTTTTTCTTTTGCACTTACACGTTCAGCCTTCTCTATTTTTATCCTATTTTGATGATTAATATTTTCTATTATGCGTACTTAGAGTTAAATTGCCAATGTCAGCATTGTAATTATTAATTAATTAGGTATTATAATCTTAAAAGGTGGTCCTATTCATAAGCCTTATTGGCTTTCTTGGGGTTCCTTGCCTTATCTTTTTTTTTTTTAATTTTTCTATTTTGTGTGTATGGCAAAAATGACAATAAACAAATAAACAAAACTTTTCTGGGCTTTTTCAATTTGTATTAAGCATCATATCTGTTGGAAAGTTCTGTTAAAAATTAATGCCAAAGATCCTGAATGTATTGAATTTTGAATTAAAGGTAGTACAGGTCAGCAAGTTAGCAATCAGGCATGATTTGTCTTTCTCGATAAATCTTTGCTTGTTTGATACCCTGGATGCCAGAGGCCTGTTTGCACACCAAATTCCTGATAGTTTGCAAATGAATGAATGTGAATGTGTTCCTTTTGGCAGGCAATGGCTCCAGTGGCAGCTGTGCTGTTAATGCACATGACAGCAGAGGTTAGAAAATGCATTGCATATTATTATTATTTCGATCAATAATTAAGAATTAAATCCTCAAAAAGTTTTGTGAATTTAATTATTAATTTTATAGTTTCATGGGAAAGTGTCAGGCTGTTATTAGGTTTGGAAGAATTAGTGGTGTGTAAATTATTTTTAATCAATTTGCTGTTGTGTCATTCCATCATCATCACTAGTCATATTTGAAATAACACATGGGTTATTGACGTGCCTCCTTTCATTACTTGGCCGCCATCTTCTTAAAAGGTAGTTTCAGTTATCTTAGGTGCTCAGAATAAACTAGTTCAATAATATTGTGATTTGCACAATGCTGTTGTTGATGTGAACATGTTTATAGTGAACTAATTTCATCTATGCTCAGACTAAACATGTTTCCCGCAAGTTATGTGTCATTATCAACTTATTATTGTTATTATCAACTTGTAAGCCAGTTATTGTTCGTGTCAACTTGTAAGCACCATTGATAGTGTTGTCTTTATGCAATTTGTTTAATGTGTGTAAGTACATGTTTTTGTAAAGACTGCAATGTCTGCAATAAATAATAATAATAATAATGGAAAACTTTCTTTAACTCAAAAATAAGTATGAGTAAAATTATTAGCAGAGATATTTCAAATAGGAAGTACGTACTATAATATTATAACACTAAAAGTTACGTAAGTCATAAACATAATCACTGTGTCAATAACGATTTCCTAAATACATTCCTCGTGGCTCAGATGCAATCAATGTCACTTGTGCACAGTCCAAGTATAATAATAGTAATAATAATTTTTCCTTCAAGTGTGTACCCGGTTTTTTTTCTTTGTGTTGGTCCCATCTTAAAGAGATAGTCAGCTGTAACCTGCAAGTACAGAGCACATTACTTGACAAACACAGTTGAATTCCTCAGATCATTTGGAACAAGGATAAATTATTTAATTTTTGAACAAAAAATTGTTTCTTCAATCAAAATTTTCATATGTTAACTAATCTCTTTTCTTTGGCTATTTTGATGTCCTTTTTCTTTCCTTAGGAAGCCTTCTGGTGTTTGGTAATAATCTGTGATAAATACATTCCAGGTTATTACGGTCCCAAACTGGTGAGTTATAATGATGCCACTTCTAGTCCTAAGCACTTGTTGGGTGCCAAGGACAAAAAATCTAATTTTCCTTACTACCTGAGTTTCTATACCTAGAGTTAAAATTAAGGGGGTGGTTCTATTGCTTTATTCAATACTTATAATATTGTACTTTGTTCCCAACTGTTTTGCTGTTTTAATTGAAAAGGATACAGTGTAGATTTGCAATTGATCAGTGTTAAAAATGGTCACATATTTATTTCAACATTAAGAGGACGTACTCAATGTTATTGAGTTACACCCACTTGAATTCTTTAACTCAAACTTTAATACTTATTTCAATCTAGACATTTGACAGTCACCTATTTTTCTGTAACATCGTTAGGATTGAGCACGTACCCATGGGGATGGCCATGTTAGTTTCAAATAACTGTAGCGAGTATAGCCACGATAGCCCCCAATAACAGTACATGGTTGATCTCGGCAATCTTATTTAAAAATAGGGGACTGTGAACATTCTTATTTCAACCTGACGCAAGGTGTCATATTTTCAATGGCTTGCAAACTGATTATGAAAGAATCGATCACACAAGTTTGTTATGTTTTTTTCAACCCTTTTTGGTGGTATTACTGCCTTTCTACGTCATGTCATTGTAGCCTGTGGCGGGTGTTGGAAGGGAAAGGGAAAACAGTCATTCAGGGACACTAACACACAAAGGGCACCTCTTCCATTCTTACACCTACAAAACCCTCTTTCCTTTTCCTGTGAATGCCTGCAATGCAAACTAATGTCATTGTTATTGCTGGCAGCTGCTTCATCATCATCATCATCATCATCATCATTTGCTTGATTCTTTTAACTTTTTAACAGAATCTTAAAAGTGTTCCAAACTTCTACACTTTCTTTACATCTATCAATAGTTTACTTGTAAAGTTGTAAAGTAGTGCAGTGAACTGATTATAATAAGTAACTATTTTTATAACAAAGTTAAATGTTTCCTTAAGTGAATCCATAACTTACCCTTACAAAAGTGCTAAGTATGTTCTGTGCATTAGTGCAAGTGCACCCATAATGGATTTGTGTGTATCCTACTATTTTAGCCCTTAGAAAAGCTTTTATACAACTAAGCCCAGACCTCTAAATAACTTAATATACTGGGGGGCATAGCTAACTGTAGGCCAACAGTGTTGCACATGGCAATCTGATACATATCAAAGATACAGAAAAATAAATAATATTATATAGAAAAAACAGCATAGAAATATTAAACTGAACATAAATAAGGTACTAACGCCTATGTAACTCGGCTTGAACTACTATCAAGTTGTTTCTGAAAACATACATGCAAACTATTGTTTTTCTGGGCTTTACCACCAACAAACATACAAAGGTCCCACGATCACAATGACAATGTGGTTATCTCATCGCATACATTGATGACAAACTCATAATTTCATCTAGTCACCTGCATGGAAACATAATGGGAGACAGGACTTTGGATTGTTACAGTAAGTGGCATTCCAGAGCTTTCAAAATCCTAATAACAGCGTAAATCTGATTTATCTTACACTTACAGGAGGCAGTTCAGTTAGATGGAGCTATTTTTGGTGGATTACTGGAGAAAACTGTACCTCATGTAGCAAAACACATGGTAAGGTTGCCAAGCTAGACTTACTGCAGTAAGTAGCAGGAGTGTACAAAACAACATAATTATACAATGTACATATAATTTGTTAGTGTATTATACAGTGCAGATGTCTTAAAGCAAAGGCCTGCCTGCAGTTTCCTGACACTAGCAGACACTGACCAGAGCTTACACTTTAAATTGTTATTTGCTTGTTTGCAAATTCCTGCCTATCGTTTCCTGACACTGGGCTAAAACATGGACACATCTTTGTATTTGCTGGGTGCAGGCTAATGTCAAGCACTTACATGTATTACTTTGAACCGAGTACTTGTCATTACATGTTATCACCACATGAATACATTGAATGTAAGATAATTGTTTTACGCTTAGTGGCGGACATATTTACATATATCGTTATCAGAGATGCCAACCTCTAGAGACCTAAAATCGGAAGACTGTCTTTTTTTTACTCCCCACCCCCGCCGAAAAATTGACTCAGCTCCCAATAGGAATGACTTAGGACATTATATGACGTCTTACATGATGTGCATACTATCAAAATTTGAATGCGAGAAATAATCTTTGTCAATGACAAAAATGCCCCAGAAACCGTACTGCGAATAAGAAAAATTCAAGCTTTGAGCTAAAAATGGGCTAAATCTCAAACTAAGTCTGTTTTATTTTTTACTGAGTATTCAATATTTATAGTGGACGTAAAAAGCGGGAGATTTATGTACCAAAGCGGGAGACGAGGCAAAAAAGCGTAAGTCTCCCGCCAAAAGCGGGAGAGTTGGCATCACTGCGTTGTTCAAGTCAAAGAGAATAATGCATTGTCAGTTGATGGTGGTAATACTCTGATTACAGTGTTAATTGTCATCTGTCAATTGATCATTGACCTTGCCGGCTCTCAACAAACGTGAATGGTAACTAACCTGCGATCAGACTTTTTTTCTGGTCCCACCATACAAAGAACAAGGGAAGGACGCCTGATCTCATGTTTGATTCAGGTGACTAAAAGTCCTGTAACTCAACCCTAACCTGGCCTAATCGTTACAACACCAGCTGCATTAGCCCTGCACCTAAACGGTAAATTAAACCTAGTGGAGTGGTGCCCTCACCAAAGTGTTCAACTCACGGAACATAGGAATATTTTCCAAATTATCTTTCAGCGAATTCACCATGTAGACCCACTGATGTACATGACTGAGTGGTTTATGTGCCTGCTGGCCAGGTGGGTTGATTGAAATCTCCTTAATACATCAGTCAATCTATCTGTAGGTACTGCAGTAACCATAGTGTGAGTGCAGCATAACACTCACGCCTCAGCTGGACTTTCAAACATTAGAATTCGAAAAATTTGAGTTCATTAGTTCAGACTTGCAAAAATTGGAATGGAAGAGTTTAGACTTCCAAAGATATGAATTCAATAGTTTATACACTTCCAAACTTTTCAATTCAATAGTTTAGACTTCCAAACAATGAAATTTCAAACGTTTTTTACTTCCAAGTGTTGAAAGTCAAAAGTTTAGACTTCCAAAACTCAGGAGTTTGGACGTCCAAACATTTGAATTTAAGAGTTTCGACTTCAAACATTTGACTTCAACAGTTATAACTCTTCCAAACATTTGAACTCAACAGTTTAGACTTTATTTGAAGGAAGAGCATCGCAGTTATATACGCAACTTATGCAGTTGCGAAAAGAAAGCCTGAAAAAAATTCAGGCTTGTACGGATTCGAACCCTTGACCTCTGCGATACCGGTGCAGTGCTCTACCAATTAAGCTAACAAGCCAACTGGGAGCAGGGGCCCGTTTCTCGAAAGTCCCGGTAACTTGTCGGGCCCGAAATCAAATATTCAAATCGAAATATAAAGGATAAGAGCGCGTGTCCCGGCTAGCAAACTACTCTGTTTTGTTTCATTAACTGATAGTTTTATCACGTTAGAT
This sequence comes from Porites divaricata, assembly GCA_038088405.1. Taxonomy (NCBI): domain Eukaryota; kingdom Metazoa; phylum Cnidaria; class Anthozoa; order Scleractinia; family Poritidae; genus Porites; species Porites divaricata. The sequence goes on along the minus strand of JBBMOI010000001.1, from coordinate 29,650,899 downwards.
GCAAAACTATTTATACCTCTATCTTGCATGAAAACAACAACAGCTCTACGGGCCCGTTAATTATCGGGACTTTCGAGAAACGGGCCCCAGGTCGTTGAATTGGTTCGTTATAAACCCGTGAAAGGATGATGATGAAATTATGAGTATATGAAAGTCATATAATTATGTGAACTGCGGGGTGACGAATTATTTGAAGAAAGATCATCGCAGTTATATACGCAACTTAAGTTTAGTCTTTCACATGCACATTTCAATTCAAGACTTTCGACTACTAAACATTGGAATTCAATTGTTTAGACTTCTAAAAACTTGAATTCAAGAGTTTGGACGTCCAAACATTTGAATTTAAGAGTATTGACTCCCCAACATTTGAAGCACGAGCTTGGACTTCCAAGAATTTGAATGCAAGAGTTTGCCTGTCCAATCAATGGAATTGAAGACTGTGGACTTCAAACTTTCGAATCAAGATTGCTTCCAAACGTTTAAATTCAAGACTTTGGACTTCAACATTGGAATTGAAGAGTTTGGAGTCCCGTACATTTGAATTCAAGAGATTGGACTTCCAAATATATGAAATTCAAGAGTTTCGACTTCCAAACCTCTGAATTCAAGACTTTTAGGTCTAAGCATTGGAATTCAAGAGTTTAGACATCCAAAAATTTGAATTCAAGAGTTTCGAGTTCCAAACATTTAAATTCACTAGCTTATAGATTTCCAAAAAATTTGAATTCAAGAGTTTGCACGACAAAACATTAGAATTCAAGAGTTTACCCTGCCAAACTCTTGAATTCAACACAAATTTGAATTCAAGACTTTTGATCGCCAAACATTAAAACTCAAGAGTTTAGACTGTCAAACTTTTAAATCCAAGACTTTGACTGTCTTTAGACGTCCAAGTATTGGACTTCCAATATTAGAATTCAATTTACTAAGAGTTAAAAAACCCAAATATTTAAACTCAAGTCCTTAAACTTTCAAACATTTTTTGAATTCAGGATTTTAGAAATTGTCAACTCTGTGTAAATTCATTGTTAAACTTTGATTACTCTGAGATTGGTTGTCATCCACGAGTAAATAATGAAGCTGGCTATGATGTAACAAGGGTTAATAGTTAGCAATTATTGGACGAGGTTGAGCAAAATATCGTGATTTGTCAGTGGCGAGCAGATCAATTATTTGCCGAAGCCGAAGGCTGAGGCAAATAATTGATCTGCGAGACACTGACAAATCACGATATTTTGCGATAACCGAGTTCAATAATTGTTTTATCATTCGATCCCTGAGTTTGTTTTTTAATAAATAATATCTTCGGAAAGCGGTTAGCGCGCGCTGCCTTCCAGGAGTAATGACAGAGATCACATAACGAGCAAGGAGCAAGCGTGGTTTCATCTACGCATGAGCAGAATAGTATTTGCAGCCCCAAAAAGTTGAACGACATTGCGCATGAGCACACCATTATTTGTAGCCAGTTATTTGCAGGTCACGTGGTGGGCTCTCGGCCAATGAAAAGGAAGAAACATTTGCATCGAATGATAATGTTCTTTATTTATTGAATACGTGTTACCACGACTGCAGTTTATTTGTCAAACTAAAGTGTTTTGTAAGAGTGAACTTAAATGAAAACAAACAACTCAAAACACTGGCCGTGCAAGTTTCAAACACAGAGTGAGAATTGATCTTAGAGGCATTTGAGACCCAGATAAGATGCACACTTTTAAAAGAATAATTCCCAAACAAATGTGATCAGCACCATATGGTGAGAAATCAAGCTTCAAAACGTTTTATGTTAATAATAGAGACCTTGTATCTAAGACGGGTATGACCAAGGGCAGAAGCATATATGCTTCTGCTAAAGGATGACATTTTTCAGTACTAAGTGGTGGGCGCTTGCGAATCACCGTCTATTTTGTGTTAAAACGCGATCGGCGTCGTCATTCTACGGCGAGTTTTAGTGAGAATGTCGTCGGGGCTAGAACACGTTATCAGTTGTTAGAAGGTTTAACATTTTGCGATCGGGGGAGGGCGCCACCTCCTTCAATAAAACTAACCGTGCTTATACTACTACATGAGAAATTACTGTAATTTGATTGGCTTAGAGCAGTGGATTTGAAATACCTACATGTGAAAATTACAAACCTTTTGCGGGTAGTAGTATAAACAAATAATAGCATGATTTTTACGTGATATTTCAAAATTGTCTCAAATTTCACGAGCCGTTAGGCGAGTGAAATTACGTATAACAATTTCGAAATATCACCCGTGGTATTTATGCCAAATATCACTACAAATCATGCTATTACCTATACTAATTTTTCAGGTTAGAAAAGGTACAACTTCTCTTGGTGTCTATTTTTGTGCTTACTGGCGTTTTAACCAGTAAAGATTATGTCAACATCTGTGTAAGTCCATCCGTCCTTCGATCCGGAAAAGTTATTGTCCTCGTAGCGTAACACTTAACCCGCTTTGGAGCCGAAGGGTACTGGTTTCGATACCTGCTATCGTATCGTCCTTTTATTCCCGACGGTCTTTTTTGTTCTCTCTTATCGATTATGAAAGTACATTAATCGTTTCAAAAATAATTAAATTAAAAGAAATAAAGTCGCAAGAAATAACTATTGTGTCACAGTCGAGATCTGCGTTTACTCGATGGCCCTTTTTCTTTTCGAGGACAATTGACTTTTTTTGCGCTTAAAAAAACAAGGTACGTTAAGTAAAGCAAACTATTAATTAAGACCCTTGTTTGGAATTAAATAAACTCGTAGCACACAGTTTAAACCTGTTTCCTCGGTGGTAGAGGTACTGGTACGCAATTCAACCTTCGGGCTGCAAAGTATTGGTAATTAAACTATCTAACTATATATCTGTCTTGATACTGGGTTCGATTTTTTCCTTTTTTATGGACTATTCATAGCTAAAAAGCTTATGGGACTATTTTTTTACAATATGCAAAAAACCTCTTCGAATTAAATTGCGTCCTCGTAGTCGTCTTCGTCCTCAAAGTAGAGGTCTCGGATCATGATACGTTCCTGGGAAACTGCCCACCTACCCCTCCCCTAAGCCAACATTTTCCCTAACTGAGTAGTAAATGTTAATGTTAGCTTAGGGGAGGGGTAGGTGGGCAGTTTCCAAGGTCTCTATCAAAACCTCTGCCACTTCCTCTTTAAAAGATAGATTATATTCTCTTTGTTTTTTTTTAAAACTCAGGAACCTTCCTTTTGCTACAGTACTTCGTGTGTGGGACATGTTCTTCTGCGAAGGTTTGTTGTCCACTACGTATTTCTTATGTTTAGCTTCTCTTCTCTCCATACAGTCAACACTTTCCATTAATTTGTGTGACGAAACCTTTAAAAACGTTCTGCCAAATGTCACAGAACCGTTATTGCAACACCATGGGTATTGACAACTGTGTATAACAAACATGCGATGAAGTAATTGGCATTACATTGATTTTTGAAGAAATTCATCAGGCTAGTAAAGTTAATATCTATTTAAATGTTTTCAAAACATGGCCAAGAACAGTCTTAATGATGCTGACAGTTTCGATGACTGTCAGCCATCTTTATCAAACTTGAAAATCGTCAATGTTGGTTTTCACATGAAGTCACCAAAATGCAAACTAAAAAACTATCGATCCTACCGAGATTTTACTATTTTACTTTCACGATGCATTAGAGCAGCTGAAAACTAATTTTCATACAAATTTTCGATTCAAAAGGATTCTTGGTGTTTGTGATAGAGTACGCTTGAATTTCTAAGCTTTTGCGTGACGCGGCATTTACAGGACGGCCAAGCTAGCTGTCATGTAGGTTAAAAAAATGACTTATTTTAGGAAATTTTGCTATCTAAACAGTTCATGTATTAGAAAAAGTATTACTTTAATGTTTATGAGTTTCTCGAAGAATAAATTCACGCTTTTGTAGCAAAACTCGGTAACAGATGTTTCTGTTGGTTTCCGTCCGCCATGTTGGAGCTCATCCGGATGAGCTCCAGCATGGCGGCTCCATACAAAGCTCTATAAATTTGGGTAAAACATTTCTTCGGATATCTCGTATACGAATTATTCCTTTGACCCAAATCTTGGCGAGGGTCTTTGTACATTTACCTCCTTTCATTTCCAAGATTCTGGACTTTATCTGTCGAATGGTTTTGATTTTTATTTTAATCTATTTTGAATGGCGTGACACTGAAAACCAGCAATAGGCTTCTGAAAGTGTTAATTATTGCGATAAACGCGCAAAGTCACTCTGTAGACGCCACACCTCCTCCCTCGTTGGGGGTGGAGATCACTTGTGTCCACACTTGTGTCCTGTTCATAGTAGGCGTGACCACGTCTGTCAGAACAATCATATTATGAATTGGGAAGCAAGTGAAATAGTTGAGCAGGAAGGTGACAAGTTTAAGAGATGGATCAAGGAAAGCGTATGTATTAGATCGAACACTCCTACTATGAACAGGGGCAAGGGAGCCTATCAGCTTTCTCCCATATGGACACAAGTGATCTCCACCCCCCAACCAGGCGGAGGGGAGGGAGGGTGGCATCTACAGAGTGACTTTGCGCGTTTATCGCAATAATTAACACTTTCAGAAGCCTATTTAAGGATTCTGACACCTTTGACGATTTTCAAGTTTTGATAAAGATGGCTGACAGTCATCGAAACTGTCAGCCTTTTCTTGGCTATGTTTTGAGAACATTTGAATGGATTACATTGATATACTCATTATTCTAGTATAAACTAAAAAAGTGGGATACATGCACTCATGAAGGAGCTCCTTTCTTCCCAAATGTCAACGGTAAAAACAACTATCCCATCAAGTAATATAATTGTTGTTTTCATGTGAATGAAAAACACACTTTCCTTAGAAAACATCTGCAGCATAAGTAAATCACTCACAGTGTCACTTGATATTTTAATACTGGCCCCCAAATTAATAGCGTGTCTCTTGGGGCCAGTTGCATAAATCTTAACAGTCAGTCCAGTCAAACTCCCTGTTTTAAAATTGTGCCTGGCTTCAGGTTTGGCAACTAACCCTACATTTAACCAGACAATCAGAGCGGGTTGTTTCACCCTTTTTAGGTATAAAAGTGCTGTTTAGGACTACTCTAACAATGATGAAATTAGCTCTCACTCCAAGGGAGTTAGCACACTGCCAAGGGTACGTATAATATGTTGAATGCCTTTCCAGGATAAGCAGGAGTCCTTTCACCGCCTGTCCTTTAAGGTGGGACCCAGCAAAATACGAAAAAACAAACATTTACTCATTTTCTACCGTGAGAAACCAGGAATTTGTACAAAACCTGTTCCTGGAAATTGTTGTTTATTTAGTGTAAATCTGACCTTTTCAGAAGAGAGTCCATGGGTTACAGCGACTTACAGAGGTGGCAGGTGGTTACAGGGGTTACAAGGGATTGCGGGTTAATTTTCGAGGCTCCTTTCTGTGGAATGGGCGTACTAAATGAAACAAAAACTAAGCATTCTTTTTATTCGTTTAAACAAAGTCCAGGTGTTTAGACGTTCAAAAGGTAGATAGTTATATTTTTTAAAGGTAATACAGTAAAAACCCGCATAAAAGAACAAGTGGATTAAGAACACTCAGGCTGAAATTTGGTCAAAAAAGTACCATACACATAAGAACACATTCAGCCTGAAAAATGAAAATTGTCTTGTATAAAAAAAATTGGCTGCCAGTTAGATTAGAATAACCTACTAGGGTACAGTCAATAGTTACATGTACATGAAAAGAGGGAGGTGGGGGGCTGGTGCATTTTGAATTTGCTTGACTTTTACTGTCTTTCGAGTTCTTTATCACCAGAACTGCTACCCCTCCCCTAATTTAATATTATTGCCTTCATTAATGCAGTTAAGGTTAGTTCCATCCATTACATGCTGTAATTAATTAAAATGTTGTGCTTGCACATTGATTTCATCTGTTGGTAGTCTATGCAGTATTTAATTTTTAGAAACAATTTCAAGAAAGAACACCTTAAGAACGTTTTCAAGCTGAATTTGCAGAAAACACCCGATATGTAAGAACAAAATCAGCCTGAACCCACAAAACACGTGTTCTTTTATGTGGGTTTTTACGGTAGGTGTTACAGAAATGTCTTTGGCTGAACATGGCCTTATTAGTACTAGTTTGAAGTTTTGATTTCATACGTCACTGGTTTCTCCTTGGGACGCGTAGCTTAACTTCCCAATACTGACGTTTTTTTATCACTCAGTGACTGTGGAGGATCGTTTCTCAACGCCATTCTTTTCCAGGAATCTGTGATATTACCTAAAGTTTTCTCCGAAATAATTGTCATTGTAAGCGGTCTTAGCATATTTAATACCATCATTTACTTTGTTTCGAGCAACTACGTACTTCAGCCGGTTATCAATTGTCTTCTTTTTGGCCGCAATTCGTTTAAGCTTATCTTTCTCAAAAATGAACCTTTTTAGTGTTAGACTCATGGTTGGTTCTAATGTTCTCTTTTACGACCTGGTAGCTTATGGTGTTGTTTAGGGGTTACAGTGGACTGCAAGGGATAACTAGAGGTTACAAGGCGTTACCATAGGTTTTCGAGGTGCTTTTCTGTGGAATAGCTTATTAAATGAAACTAAAGCTAAACAGTCAGTTTCTTCTTTTAAACAAAGTTCAGAGGTTCAGGCGTTTTAAAGGTTGACATACTCTGCAATGGTAGTAGGTGTTAGAGGAATGTGTTTGGCTAAACTTTTGCCTTGTTAGTTTGAAGTTTTGATGTCATACATTACTAGTTATTCCAGGGGAAGCGTAACTTAATTCCCCCTATATTTTGTGTTTTTTTTAATCTCTGTTGTGATCTTTTCTAAAGATCATATTTACTCTTATCCAGCCAGGATTTCCTTGACATTAACTAAAGTTTCTTTAAAATAATTGTCTTTGTAAGCAGTCTCACCAAATTTGATGCCGTCATTACTTTCTTTCGAGCAGCTGTGTAGTACAGCCAGTTTTCATTTTGTCTTATTTTTTTGTGGCAATTCTTTTTTAAGTTTATCTTTCCCAAAAGTGAACGTTTTTAGTTCAGGTGTTAACTGAGGAACATGGCTGGGTTTGACGTTCCTTTTACAAACTGGTAGTTTATGGTATTGTTTAGAGGTTACAGTGGGTTACGGAAGGGGGGGGGGGGGGGGGTTAGAAGGAGGTTGAAGGGGTTTCGAGGAGTTGCAGGGGATTACAAAGGGGTAGAGGGAGTTACAAAAGGTTGAGGGGTTACAGGGGTTTACGCTACTCTTGTACCCTGGAGTAAATTTTACTTTCCCTAGTATTTTCGCTTTAAACTCGGTGATCGACCTTGTCAGTTACATGGAAAAAGTGGAGAGTGGACAGTTTAGTCCTATTTACAGCCGTCCCTAAACGCTCCCCGCCTCAGTTAGTTTATCAGTGTCGTCAAGTTATAATTGGCATTTTGGTCGCAGGTGCTCAAACGCATCATCAGCAACTCACTGCCTCGTCCGCAGTCGCTTGCGAGTTAATTAATATGGAAAGTTGAGACGAAAGAAGTACTCCCCGCTGGCGCTCTGCGCTCGTTCCCATCACTCCCCACTGGCGCCGTGCGCTCGTTCCCATCGTCCCTCTCTCGCGCTTCTCACTTGTCTCCAGCTCTCGCGCTTCTCGTTTGTTTCCTTCTTCCCACTGAGCCTTAGGATAGCCTGAGGAGGAGGTAGAGCAACTCAGACTGTGACGTTTTATTATTTATTTTGATACAGATTGTTTGAGACGAATGAGAGACTAAAGCATCTTCCAATGAATTTGATGCAAGAAGATTCTCTCATACCTATGGTAAGGTTGACCTTTTTATGCCTCTGTAATCTGATTGTTCCATTGTTCTTTTCTTGTGTTTTATTGTTTTGACTCGCCAATACCATTTACATTCAAGAGAGGAACACGGCCTTTATAGACCGACTATACCTACGGTTTTGGGAATTTCTCTCCCTGTATCAACTATCTGTCTTTAAGCTTTCCTAGCCTTAGCAAAAAGATATTCTAGGTTTTGAGCAAAGTGATCTTGAATTATGCAAGCTGTACATGCGTAGCAACTATTTATAAACCAAGTGGCGGTCTATATGACCTCTCCCATAATCCGGGTGCTCTTGTGAGGTCTTCCCGGCCAAATAAAGGCTACCGCCTTCTTGTAAATGTTGTGTGAGGCAAATAAAAAAAGAAATAATGATAATGATTATGATGTTATGATGATGATGATGACGGTTTTGTAATGATGTTGATAATGATGATGATGATGATAATGATGATGACGATGTAATGATGATGATGATTATTATTTACATTCTTTTCAACAGCAAAACAACAGCAACTTTGGTCAGGTTTTGAACTGGCCCTAGCTATTTTAGCGTCATTTCCATATTTCCGAACTAACAGGTTTCTTTTCCACCAGTCTTTAGCATTGAAGCTTTCTATTAAAGACCTTCGACGAGAACATGAAGCCCAGTTGTTAAAACGACCCAAAGGAAAGACAACCAAGTCTAGGTGACACTTGTCATTGCAGAGGAAGACACATCAAGTCTAATCTCAGAGTGTTTGCTTATTCAGAGAGAGAATATTTTGGAAGCGACAAAATAGCACTCTAGTTTTATACAGAGAAAAATGAATCACTGGAGTCTTGAATGAGCGGTGGGTAGGAGTAGAGAATGAATTTTTTCTAAAATTATTTCAAAATTAGGTCACAATCTCAGTTTTCTCCTATTTAACTCCTAATTTCGAAAGGCGAAAACATTTAAGAAAAAAAAAACAAAAGCTAACATAATTTTGGCGCCAGCGAACGCTGATTTTATCCGGGAACTAGAGCCAGTCAAAACTAAGCTGCGGTCAAGCTTCATTCTTCCTTTTCCTTTTATCCGTTTTTTGGCGCTACCCCTCCTAAAAGCAGTGAATACCTGATTGCAGGTTACTTTCAGGGGAGTCTTACGTGCAAGAACCGCAGATACCTAAAACCTTCATCAAATTGAAGGTTATTGAAATAGTTACCTTAATAAATCACCTCCCCTTTTCTCTTCCAACCACATCTGTGCCTTTTTAGTAAAATCCAACTAGTCGTCTATTATCAATGCTGCGTTCTGATTGGTTGAACTACTTCTAGGCTTTATGTTATAGCCCACTAGTAGCGAAAAGCGTCGGCTAAGTTGTTTTGTCTCGATATTTTTGACCAACTAGTTTAATTTTACTAAAACAATTATTCCTCTCCCCCTCATGGCCTTTGAGTTAATAGCCCAATCGTTCTTCGGCCTCATGGGCTATTGACTCAGAGCCCATTCATGCTCGAGGAATAATTGTTAAGTAATGCTTATAGATCCTGTTTCCATTACTTTCCCTCGCTTTTTAGGTACTGAATATACAATGTGTTTCGGGATTGAAATGGTATTGACTATCATAACAATTCTTTTGTTATGGCTGCTTCGTTATCATTCATCTTTCTGACTATTGCAAAATTTGTAAATTGGAAAGATATGTAATTTGAAAACTTAGTATATTTTGCAAAATGATTGCAGAAAGTTGTAATTGACAGGACACTTTCGATTTAGGTCTTTTCATTTATTTTAGCGCTGGTGCATTGAGAACTGTCTGTTAAGCAATGTTAACTGGAGGAAGGTATATGGGTTGTACGAAATACAATCAAGCACTTTGCACATATGCAACCGATCTTTTTCATTTGAAGACAAGACATTTTAAATATTTTAAGAGCGAGAAAATTTGGTTGAAACGCTTGTATTTCACCCATTGAATTATTGTAAAATTGTACATACCATGAACCCAAATTCCTAAACTTAATTTTATAGAGTATTTAATAATGTTGAGGATACTGTTACAGGGCAATTATGATTATTTTTTTCAACAACAGTGGTTCCAGATTGTTGATATTTGTAGTTCGTTTAGCTGACGAAATGCTTGGTTTGTCAATAAACTGTTAAACCATTCTCTTTTTTGTTACCTTTCAATATTATTAATTATAATAATGACAATTTTTATTATTATTGTCGTCATCATCATCATTAAACACAGCTTGCTGGAGTTTTCCTTAAACATCAAGTCATCACCTGTGACCGGCCTTAGGTGTCCAAGACTTTGCGAAGGATTCTGGCTGTACCGAGTAAGCATGCTCTCTGCAATGATTCCAAACGACATGTGACACCAATCTCTTCCAACCACTTCTCTGTATCTTTCGAGACAGTTCCAAATGCACCAATAGAAAACTAAATATTGAGACAGAGTTGTATTGGTCCGTACCCTGGTCACCAGAGGATTTTTCTCGCGTGCGGCGGGATGCTTGGCGAGAAAAAAAGCTTTTCGCTTGGGTCCCCATAAAGACTTTACCGAACCGGAAACCGCGTATAAAAAGTCTCTGGGAACCCTGGGGTAATTGAACCGCTGTTTTAGAAAGATATATTGACGATGTGTTTTCCCTATGGAACACAAGTCTAGACAAAATGGGGAGCTTAAAGTGTGGAAAAGGCAAACAACTTTCACTCTACTATCAAATTCACGGCTGAGATGTCAGAAACAGAGATCACTTTCTCGGACACAAAAGTGTTGTAGATCCAACAAGGAATCAATCCCTAGACGTACAAAGACATAATAAACCAACCAGGAGCCCAGAAGAAAACAGAAGCCTTTCACGTACTCGTGTCACCCGCCAGTCGTGAAAAAATCGTTCATTAAAGGAGAGAAGCATTCAGGCGTCTAATGACTGATTCCTCTCAAACCTCTTTTGAGGAAAATATCAAAAATTTCGAAAATCGCCTGACAGAAAGAGGCTACCCTGTCCCTGTTGTGAGAAAATACCTCTCTTGACTAGTTAAAATGCGCCGACAGGAAAACATCCCTTCAAAAGAGCAACAAATCCGCAAGTAAAAAACTACTACCTTGTTTACACTATAGTCACAATACCACCCGGCTTTACTTAGACTGAAGAAAATACCTAGCTCTTATTAACCGAGCGGAAGGTCTGTATGGGAGAATCTTGACAGAGATCGCCAGTACAGACCGAACGCAGTGAGGTCTGTACCAGCGACCGAGGTCAAGATTCTCCCATACAGACCGACCTAGCTCGGTTAATAAGATGTTTATTATATGGCCAAACAAGAAGACAAAGAAACAAAAACAAAAATAATTTTATTTGCTTCCCCGCGCGGGCTCAAGCATTCAGCTGGCTTTCTTCCGTCACTGGTCTCCAGTCCAAACGGGACAAAAATAACTGTTGAAAGTCCAGCTTTGTACAAACTTCGTCAATGAATGAAGACATTCTCTCGTAGTTAGTTTTGCTTGATCTCGTCAACAAGTCGTTTGTACGGCACTGGTAACTGTTGGCTACGATTCAGTGGCGTTTGTTCTAAGTTAACTTCGACGTATTTTCAGTACAACGGCAAACACTACAAACAGTTACATGTATATGGCCATGTCTCACCGCGGTCTAGATTTTCCCATCTAGACCGGCATCTAGACCGATGTTGTTGTAACAGTTGTCCTCAAAAAGTTAGAAACAAAGAATATGAAAAAATTGGCTTCTTACTGTTAATAATACTAAATGGCAGAATCAGTGGACCTTCACGGGGAAGTAGGTAAAGAAAACGAGCAAACATTGGCAAATTTGAGTCCTGCCGAGGAAGCTACGAGCAAAGATGAAGTCCAAATGGAGAAATTTTTGCAGGGGCAGAAATAAAAAAAACACTCAATACAAGACTAAGAGCGATTTAAACGCACGGAAGAATTTCTGCTCTAACATTCGAAAAGAAATTTTTCTTTCTTTTCTTTTGAAACGATTTAGTGCGCGCGCGAGCGAAGCGAAGCTGCGCTCGGAGAACGCGATGAAAGAAAGTTTATTTTCTCCTTTTCCCACCCTTACCCCTTGTACTTCCGGTCAATAAATCCCCGCGGTTTTATTTTCAAACGCAAGTCAGACGTAATGGTGTTTTTAGACTAGAATGCTACATTCAAAAACAAGAAAAAAGAAGGCACGCGAAAGGCTGATTGCTATCAAGCCTTTGAGCAAGCGGCGAATCGTGACTACTCGCGACTCCGCCAAATGAAAAGCTTGCTTGCAGGCTATGTTCAATTGCAAGCTTTTGTTTGTGCATCAGTTTTATTGGCTAGTAACGACATTTTCATTGTCTAACCAAATTCTATTGGAATCGCACTAATTACTATCAATTCAAGGGAACAAACCAGTGTTCTGTGATAGTAAAAATATTTACTAAGCGCCTTGTTACGGATGCGACTGTAGATTCCTTTAAGCTTGATTATCACTGAATCCGTTCTCTGATGGAGTGCCATCCATGTGCTGAAAAAAAAAACAAGAAGTGTATTAAATGAAAAGATGGCCTTAAATTAGAATGGCGCAGACAGAACCAATTTAGTATACTGGTGTGTAGGACCTGTCTCAGATAAGACGATTTTTATAGCGGAGATTTGCGTCATGAAATTAAGCTATGATAAGTATCAAGGTATATAGATTTAAATAACCTCTCAAAGGGCGTATTTTTTGACCCAATTTGACCTAAATGAAATCGTACGGAAAATTTATTACCAACAGATACTTAAATCTTGATGAGTAATTTCGTAGATATTGATTTTGGTATAAAACTTAACGATAAAAAGTCACGACGTTTCGACCTCTCCGAGGCCATTTTCAAGTGCTAGTAAAATATGAAATTAGCATGAATATATTAAAATGGTTAAAACGGTAAAAACAGGAAAAATTGTCAGGAACGCTAAAATGCGATAAAATATGTAAATAAGTAAAAATAAGTAACAAAATATTCTACGGAAACAATTAAAAAGTAATTAAAACCGACCTAAACAAATAATTTTGCGCGGATGGAATCGCATTGTTTGTTTAGAGTTGGTTTCAGTTCTTTAATAAAAAACATTTCAAAAATAAGGCAATCAAACTTGCTCTGACACTTTTTTAAAATTTTAAAAAACTGCGCAATGTCAACTGGGGCTATATCGTGTTCCTCCTTGAGGTGATTTCCAATGGCCGATCCCTTGTGTTCTTCAATCCGTTGGTGAAGATGTCGGCACGTATAGCCGACATACCCTGCATCACACAGGTTACACTGAAAATTATACACAACGCATTGTTGATTCACAAGGGGTGGCTTGTTTTCCCTCACTTTGACTTCATCCTTGATTTTCCGACTCGTGTACACGGGGCTGATGTCTACATTGATCTTACGGCTGAGGTCTCCTAGTTGTCTGCGCACTGAGTTTGCAGACTTCTGATCTTTAAAAGGCAGCACGATTCTGATTGGGTCTTGTTTCTTAAGCTCTTGTTGTTGGGCAATTGCATCTTCGGACACTTTTGACTCAATAAATCGATGGATGGTAGACTGCACAAGTTCTTCTGGGTAGCACAGACGGGAAAAGGTCACTTTGAGGCGTTCACACTCTTGGTGAAATAGTTTCCATGAAGAAGACAGCTTAAAAGCACGATTAAGCATGGTGCTCAGCAGTGACCGTTTATATCTTTCATCCACATGGCTATGATAATGTAACAATAGCCCAGTGTCCGTAGGCTTTCGGTACACCTTTGTGTTCAAATGGCATCCATTTCTGATGATATCCATTCCCAGAAAGGGGAGTCTGCCATTTTCTTCAAGCTCCATTGTGAAGTTGATAGAAGGATGACTGTTGTTTAATGTCGTTAAGAACTCAGAGGCTGTTTCTTCATTGGGCATTGTGCTAAGCGTATCATCGACATAGCGTTTGTAGAAGGCAGGCATCTTGTTTCTGGCCTCTAGTTGTTTCTCGATGCTGCACATGAAGGCGTTGGCCATGAGAGGTCCCAGTGGTGAACCCATAGCAACACCATCTGTCTGTTCGAATAGGTCTCCTTCGAACTGAAAGAGCTGATTTTTCGTGGCAGCTCTTAACAACTCGATCAGGTTCGTCTTCGTGAAGTTGAGATTGTGCTCTTTGTTGAACCAGTCATTTTCGAAGGCTCTTTCCGCGATGTTTTCAATGGTTTCATCTACAGGAACGTTGGTGAAGAGTGAAGATACATCGTACGACACTAAGATGTCGTGGTCATTGATTTCCATCCCATGGAGTTCTTCGGCGAATTGGAAAATGTCACTGACGGTGTGGTCGTTGACGGACAGGGGTTTCAGCTTTTCGTCCAGCCACTTTGCAAGCTTGTAATTGTAAGTTCCCGTAGCGGACAGTATTGGACGCATGGCTAGCTTCTTCTTGTGGGTTTTAGGTAAACCATAAAGATGGGCAAGTCTCGAGCCCTTTTGGATTACTGAATCGGCAACAGTTTTGGGCAAGATCCTTTGTACAACCGAGGATAACTCTTTCTCTTTCTGAAGCAACGGATGGTAGTGCTTCGGAGGCCTTCCTCGTGTTCTTGGTCTCTCAAGTCCTATGGGCGTGAACTTTGTCTCGTCATTAATGGGGTTAGGGTTAGGGATCGGCCATTGGAAATCACCTCAAGGAGGAACACGATATAGCCCCAGTTGACATTGCGCAGTTTTTTAAAATTTTAAAAAAGTGTCAGAGCAAGTTTGATTGCCTTATTTTTGAAATGTTTTTTATTAAAGAACTGAAACCAACTCTAAACAAACAATGCGATTCCATCCGCGCAAAATTATTTGTTTAGGTCGGTTTTAATTACTTTTTAATTGTTTCCGTAGAATATTTTGTTACTTATTTTTACTTATTTACATATTTTATCGCATTTTAGCGTTCCTGACAATTTTTCCTGTTTTTACCGTTTTAACCATTTTAATATATTCATGCTAATTTCATATTTTACTAGCACTTGAAAATGGCCTCGGAGAGGTCGAAACGTCGTGACTTTTTATCGTTAAGTTTTATAACAAAAAAAGATACTTAAATATAATTATATAATCAATTTGTTCCCATCAAAGTCGTGTCGCCTTGGTAATGTGGTGGTGATGAGGGAGTAAAATGCCTCAACCCCGAGTCTGATACTCGGAGGCCACCTTTTTGTTTTGGGTGGGGAAAGACTTTTTTGAGTGTCATTAAAATGGCTCTTTTTGATTAAAAAGGCGAAGTTTTTAAAAGCTACGAGATCGTAACAGCATTTTTTAGTCGAGCGTGCTTTGAGCAAAGCGAGACTCTTAAAATGCAGTCGTTTTTTTTTTCCGACCTACAGTCGCCGGACATAAGTATTCGTCACTTTCAATATGGCGGCGTTTGTTTACATTTTACGGGCGCTAGTTTTAACACCGTTTTCAGCAAATCTAACTTTAAAATCACCTTAATATTTAGTAAGATGACCCTTCATCTTAATTACGTTGTCTAGGCGATCAGGTATGGACTGGTAAAGATTTCTCATATAATCCAATTCGATGTTCCGCCACGCTCTGGATTTCACGCAGAAGATCATTTTTGGTAGCGATATCTACCGCGGACTTTTGTAGCTCTCTCTTCATGTAGAGCCAGATATTTTCTATTATATTTAAATCTGGTGATTGTGCTGGCCATTCCATTGAGGTTACTTCGTTTTGATCTTTATAATTTTCTACAGTGTGGGCTCTGTGAACAGCCGCATTGTCATCCATGAACAAGTATTCTTTTCCTTCAAAATACTAGACAACTACTGGCCATAAGTTCTATGTCTAGGATGTCAATGTACTTGGCAGAGTTGATGTTGCCTTCAACTGCAGTCAGAGTTCCAACACCATCATAACAAATACATCCCCAGATCCTCAAACTTATCTCACGTTCAGAGCGAGAACAAAGTAACAAGATGTGGGTTGTACTTTTCGTCGTCTTTTCGACAAATGTAAACGCGGTTGTTTGTACCGAGCACGATCTGACTTTCATCTGAAAATATTACTTTTTTCCAATAGTTGTCTACCGTCCGACTTCTTCGCTGTTCACACCACTTTACTCGCTTTTTTCGATTCACTTTCCGAACCACCATTTTCTTTTTCGCTAACCTTCTTTTATATCCTTCCGAATGCAACTCCCTTTGCACGGTTTTCTGGTTGAAAGTCTTTGTTTTGCACTCGTTTAGCTTTGCAGTAATGTCCTGCAAGGTAAGTCGTCTGTTACTTTTAACCAAACGCTTTGCCAGTCCTTCGGTACTTGCTTAGAACGCTCGTGATAGTCGTTCTTGGAATGTTCAACATTCTTGAAAGTTTCGCTTTGTTTTGCACGGATTCCGACATAGTAATAATTAATTCTTTCGTCTCTGTGGACAGTTCAGCTCCTTTTCGACTCATCAGAGCTGAAAATAAATTCTCAGAAGCAAAACAAAAAAAAGATGACTATTTTTTAGCGCCCTAACCTTGAACTTAATGTTGAATGACTGAATAAGCGAGGTGTCAAAACACAAACAGCTCTTTTTTTTTTTTCTTTCGGGAACTATGCATTTTTTTTCGTGCTCTTGGTCGGATGTTTGTTTGTTTCTATTTTTGCAAATTTCCCTCCGTAGATAAGCCCCTCCGAATATAAGCCCGTCCAAAAATAAGCCCCTCAAAAAGAACCTTTGAAAAATATAAGCTCCCGGGCTTATTTTCGGAATTTTACGGTATGCTACGATATTCAGCAATCACAGATGTAACCACATTATGAATATGAACACCAGTCACACGAGAATCATAACGCCGTATGCCATTCGTAGCACAAAATCACCTGACACTCCTTTCAGATAGCTCATTCCCTCCTGGATACTGTTGTCTTAAAATATCAGCTACTTCTTTGTGTGTTTGACTTCCTCTTCAACAAGCTCCTTCACGTAGCGAGCAGTAACTACGTTTTCCACCTCGACATTTTTGAAGGACCCGCGAAAAAAGACGCATACCAACGGTTATAAGAACTGCTGACCAACAACACCTAGACGAGTTTCCGAAAGGAACCACCAACCCCCACTAAACCTCCCCCCCCCCCCCCCTCTCCTCGACCCCATCTCTGTCCAAGCTCTTGGTTCACTTAAACAGCTAGAGAAAACGAAAAAAAATGTTTAAAATAGAAAAATTTGTGTGTTTTCGTACGTAAAAGGAAAAACGATAAAAAGGAAGTCATTTGTCGTTTTTTTTTTCGTTTTTGGTGTTTGTTCGTACAAAAACGAACAAAGATAAAATGGTAGTAGATTTTTGTTTTTCTGTTTTTGTGTTTTCTCGTACATAAAAGGAAAAAACGATAAAACGGCATTCTCGACCCCAGTGCTTACGAGTTTGGAAATGCGCCCGTAAGCTCTGGGAAACTCTGCGCCGGAGTAGCCAAAATCTGGCTATTTGGGCCTCACAGCGCATGCTCTTTGATCCAACTCAAACGGTTTGCTTTAAACGGTTTGCTTATATCTGCTTCATCGCTAAGTGTTTTGTTGCTTCGGTATTAGAACTGAAGAAATTCAGTTAACGGCCGTGAAGAATTTTCAGGTATCCAAGGCTCTCGTGGTAGCTGCTGAGAAATTACCGTTAAACGTTCCCAATCACAGATTTGAGACTTGAAGTTTGCGTATGCTTGGCAGTTGATTAATATTTCTGTGAACTACTTCACGAGGCGGTAAGTGAAACCCGAATGGCTTGTTAAAATAAACGTATCGAAATTCCAATAAAACTTTCCAAAATATGAATTTAGCGTCCTTTTATTTATGTTTGTTCATGAACATTAACACTCCAGCGAAGCTGCTTTAAAATGTGATATCGTGGGAAAAGAAGAGAACTATAAATATCTAGTCGCATTATTATATTCTTATTTTATTTTTTCGCATTCAAATCTTTTTCTAGTTCACGGTTCAATTTTCGATATGTAGCTAAGCTATTTTATTTGAAAATTGGAAAATCCAGTAATTCTGCCCAATTAGTCGTTCAAATGTTGTTTTGGAATCGCTGATATCAAGAATCGGCCGGCCGTGTTTACTTCAACATGTCTAGGGAAAAACCCGCTCACACGCCAGACACGCCGCACGTTCAACCGCTCTCGCTCAAACTTGAATAGACCAATCAGAAACACTTTTATTGTTTTTTGCTGAAACCAATTAGAGACAATCCTTGCTCCAGGGTTCCCCAGAGCTCTTGATCCCTCTCCTCTACATGCGCAGAAGAGCTCTGGGTCGAGATTGGATAAAACGGAAGTCATTTTTCGTTTCCCCGTTTTTTGTGTTTGTTTGAACATAAAAGGAAAAACGATAAAACGGAAGTCGAATTTCGTTTTTTGTTTTTTGTGTTTCTTCTTTCGAAAAAACAAAAAATGATAAAACGGAAGTCAAATTTTGTTTAATCTGATTTGAAAAAAAAGCAGCATAAAACAGTAAAAAGAAGATACTGATTACTTTTTGTTTTGGAGGGAAAAGATTTATGGATTCAAGAAAAGAAATAACGACTTCTGGACTTTTGGCGATTTTTTGAGATTTTACCATTATTTTTAAGTGCAAATATTCTTTGGCGCCGTCATATTATGAAATTTCAATAAAAAGGTGCTTTTAAAGCAAAAGCAATTTAGACACTTGTAACATTGTAAACGAATTAACCGAAAAAGATGTCAATTTCATATCTTTCTGTTTACTCAACATGGAACAGAAATTTAAAAAAAAGGGGTTGGCCGAACCGTGCACGGACCCGGTTTACCCTGGTTAAATATGTTATTATTATTATTATTATTATTATTATTATTATTATTATTATTAATATTATTACTTTTCTAATCAAAACTCATAGACACCACTGTACTAAGAGACAAATGGAAGCTGAAAATATTCACCTTTCCCATAAGGTGAAAAGAGTGATCCTCAGGTTTAGGAAGAGAAATATACACACGGGGTTCCATTTTAACTGGTTCTTGGCTCTCTCTAGAAAGTGATTTCCTAATTACTTTCGACATGCTTTCCTTGTTACTTTTAGTGTTGTCTGAAATCTGGAAAATTTTGTGAATTAGTTTCTTGGTAGAATTTATCTATAAAAAAATTAATATTGACTGAGTAAGGTATCCATGTAGAAGTACTGACCTTGTTATGGGGATATTTTATGATCTTTCTCACAGGAATCTTTGCAGGGCAGTCACATTTTTTGATGTCTTGGACTATAAACCGGCGCTTGATGTGATGGTAGCTATGATCAGGAACATTCTCCTGAAACAGTTATGATAATATCTAATTGATTAAAAAAATATTACCAACTTACTTGATTTCCTGTCTGGAATTTTTGAAAAGGAAAATGAACTCCTGGACTCCTACAACGCATTGATGAGAGTTTGGTGGACAAAATACATGATCTTGTTTCTTGTGCAGTGAATCGTGTATCTGAGATGGAGCGACACCTCCAGTTTTTTCTTAAGAAAGAACTCTTTGCTGGCAAACAACTACCGGAAATTACGAATAGGCACTTTTTCCCTACCAGCATGGACATGCGAAACCACATGTATAGAGCCACAGTGACATGCCGACACTCGCAGATAGACCAAGAAAATTTGGAGATAAAAATAAAGGAATGGGAGAAAGAGAACACGGGCGACAAATTTTGCTTCAGGCCCTTCTGCACCACAAGCGAGAATGAACCTGGAACGGTAGAAGAAGTTGGAGACATAGGAAAGGAAAACATGGAAAGTGATGTAATCCAAATTCAGCAAAATGATAAAAAAAAATAGTCTTCTCCTGGTCCACCAGACTAAGTAGCAGAGTGACCTCCTTAGCAAATATGGAGGAGAAATTTGCTTGCTTGATGCCACCTACAAGACATCCCGCTACGCCCTTCCTCTATTCTTCCTTTGTGTGAAAACTAATGTTGACTACTGTGTTGTTGCTTCGTTCGTTGTGTAGACAGAGAATTCAAATGCCATGTGGCAAGCAATTCAAGTAATCAGAGATTGGAATCCGAGCTGGAATCCAAAGTTCTTCATGGTTGACTTTGGTGAGGCGGAGATCCATGCCATTGAAAGGCTTGAAAATTTATGGCAGCTTGGCCAGTGTCCTTTACACTGAACATAATCTAAGACTGCAAGCCCAAGAAGGGGGGAGGGGGGACTCCCATATGAAAGGGCGGGGATGCTCGTCGTCTCGCTTAGGATTGTAAATTGCAGATTTTGGTCTCGCTTAGGGTGTTCTGGGCAAAACACCATCATATTTAGCCGCAAAGGTCTCTTTTAGGGTTGCACTAGAAGAAATATTAAAAACGTGTATATTTTCTATTTCTTTTATTTACTCGAGTCATGTGATCAAAGTTTAAAATGATCACTTTTAGGGGTTGGGTCACACTCAGATTGGTCTCCTTTAGAGGTTTAATTCAAAATTTCTGACGAGCATCCCCGCCCCTTTCATATGGGAGTCCCCCCCGGATTGCAAGTAAGCTATAACTTATTTTGCCGGACCTTTTATTTACAAGTATTATTTGCAAGCTTTGTTTATTTAAACGTAGATTTTACTTTTTAAACAACATAACATGTCAATAAAGTACATACTTATCAGTAAAACGCTGTCTTCTCCTCTTAGCTTTTGTCACTGAAACCTGGTTTCGGTCGATGTTAGATAGTATTTCGTAGCGTGTCGACACTAAATAACCTCGACCCAAACCTGAGCTTTTGCTAAGTTCCTCGGAACCACCATACGCCACGTAATTCGGCGCAATACTGCTGCGTCTATTGTAGATTTAACAGTTTTTAGTAATATCAACTGTTAATGTAAAAAATTGACCCTTTTTTAAACTCAAACAAGAAGACGCCGGAAGGCGTTTTACGCGGGATGTGTTGGTGTAAGAAAGAATTACCGGTATGTTGAATGGCAATGGAAAGCTGAGTAGTGTCTGCAACAAATGTGTGCAGGAGAGATGGAGATGTTCTGTTAAGGACCAATACACTAGAAGATGAGTTACACACAATGGTTCCTTTGCTACTCAAAACAAAACTTACATCAATATTACCCCCATATATGTTAGGAGTATGGCGTAGTTCACTAAAATTTGCATTCCTTTACTTATGTCCTCAAAATATGCTCTTCCACACTCAACAATAGCATGTTAAGTATCATACTTCCGATAACTACAGGGCTGCAAGGCTGTGCTCTAGGGAACATTTCAGGGAGCCTTTCGGGCTCCCTAAGCATTTTTAGCTGGGGTGCCCGGGCCTCCAAGTTGGTCACCCAAATTAATAAATCAATGAGCTGTTAGTTAATTATTAAAAGTTAAAAAAACTATTTTCTTAACAAGTCAAGCACAATTTTGTGAATATTTTTTTTCGTGAAAAATCACATCCCTTTGACCTCCTGAGCGTGCGAAAAAAAAAACCCGCATGTTGTCATATGAAAGTAAGTTTTTGCGCCAAATGAGAAACATGGGCAACGCCGCCGAATATTTCATGTTTTTTAAATGGAAAAGTAAGATTCTGGTCTGTTTATGTATTTTTTATAAAAAAAATTGGGGGTCAAAAAGAAGGGCACTATTCTTTTTACAAATAATCATTTTGATTTAGGTTGAAAAGAAAATTCGCTTATTAAGATTGACTGAGATCCCGTGGAGCTTTTCAGGAAAACTGTTATGATTTCAACGAAACCGCGGCGCCCCCGAGGGGGTTACTTGGGTTAATTTTTGCTGGGTATGTGCCGCTGGCCTCTCAGAGCCCCTACCCATTATAGTCTATTGCTGGTTTTCAGTGTCACGCCATTCAAAACTAGATCAAAATAAAATCAAAACCGTTCAATAGATAAAGTCCAGAATCTGGGAAATGAAAGGAGGTACATATACAAAGACCCTCGCCAAGATTCAGGTCAGAGGAATATTTCGTATACGAGATATCCGAAGAAATGTTTTACCCAAACTTATAGAGATTTGTATGGAGACGCCATGCTGGTGCTCACCTGGATGAGCTCCAACATGGCGGACGAAAACCAACAGAAACATCTGTTACCAAGTTTTGCTACAAACGCGTGAATTTATTCTTCGAGAAACTCATAAACATTAAAGTAATACGTTTTCTAATACATGAACTGTTTAGATAGCAAAATTTCCTGAAATAAGTCATTTTTTAAACCTACATGACAGCCCTCTAGGCCGTCATGTAAATGCCGCGTCACGCAAAAGCTTAGAAATTCAAGCGTACTCTATCACAAAACCAAGAACCCTTTTGAAGCGAAAATTTGTATGAGAATTAGTTTTCAGCTGCTCTAATGCATCGTGAAAGTAAAATCTCGGTAGCATCGATAGTTTTTTAGTTTGAATTTTAGTGACGTCATGTGAAAACCAACAATTCTCTGGCCAATTGTAGACCCCATATTAGTCACTCTTGGGCAAAAATGTCAATCCTTTAAATAGGTCCAGTCAAAAAATGAATTGACTCATTTTTTAATAAATTGAATGAAGAACATTTTACTTTTCACCTACTGTACAAATATTCTGGTACGTTTGCTAACCGTTAATATGAACAACTCTCTACCCCAAAAATCCGAAAATGTGCGACCCCCACTCTAATAACTCTTTTTTGAAAATGCAACCCCGTTATAGTCAGTCCAGTCGTGAAAATGCGACCCCATCCAGCGGCACATCCCTATTAGCGAGTTTGCCTAATGGTCGTGGGTCGTGGGTCGTGGGTACAAGTCGTGGGTCGTGGGTGTGGGTGTGGGTAAAAGTCGTGGGTGTGGGTAATGTTTAAAAACTAATTTTTAATCATAATTGATAATTAACTACTCGGATAACTAATAACATAACGAAACGAACATAACACAATGTATGAAAATGGGTGGGGATGGGTAAAGGCAGGAATCCATTGGAGCTATTTTCAGGACTGGTTTAATCTCTTAATAATACAACACGCACACAAGTTAACTTAGAGTAAGTGTTGACAGGCCAAACACGACTCATAAGCTCGCGACAATGTGAAACGTGACCTTGAAAGTTAGCTTGAACGGGAGTTTTTTTTCCCTTTTTCCTCTCTCGCGCGAAGGTTACTTGCACTTCATAGTGCATGTACCATTCTTAACTTCAGTTGACTGAGTAAATCTTGTTTTTGCCGCACCACACAGGCTTTCCGCTTACATTAATTAATAGGTCATGAAGCTGGTTTGTTACGTGCAAACTGAGTAATTATTTCCCGTAGTTTATGCTTCTGTAGGTGTCCCTGATAGGATTTGATCTCAGATGCATTTGCAAAGTTTTTAAATTTTCTTTGACCTCTGTTTCATACGGCTACACAAAGATTTTAGTTTCTTTGATTTCCTCCGTAATGTCTGGATGTCTGGATTATGTAAACGGTTTTCTCTCTATATAAAGGTTTACCATAAAAACCCATAAAACGGCCATAATTCGGCCCGTGGACCACACAGGAGAGACGTAACACACATTTTAAGTAAGGTAAGCTGTTTTTTATTGAAATCCTTTCATTTTCGTAGGTTACAGAAACTGTAGGTTTTTTTTCCCGTACAAATCCTTATATTTTGAATGTTACGCAACAATGCTGATGCTCGCCGATGCTCATATTTTGAGCTTGGGCTACCTGTGTTATCTCAAGAAAAAACTAAATGGTCTACATTAGCGCTTAGAGAATGATCTTGACTGATGCACAACATAATTCTCCATACATGATGCAGCTTTAGTTCAAGCTACAGTGTATAACTCAAATCTGACGATCTTACTATCCGTGAAAATTCGACATCGTGCAAACAACACCTAAGAGCTGGGCCCTGCGTCATACTGACAGGAAATAACCACATTCACGGACAAATAAACTCCGTAGTTACTAAAACCCGGAACGACCCACAACGATCCACAACGACCCACAACGACCCACAACGACCCACAACGATCCACAACGACCCACAACGACCCGCAACGATCCACAACGATCCACAACGATCCACAACCATCTTCAAACAACCGAGGACGATCTCAAAACGACCCAAGAAAAAAATATCAAAATTTCACTTGTGAATTTTTTCAAAAATTAAGCTCCGTGTAAGAGGTCGCACAAATTCATCTACAGCTACAAAAGAGGACTTCATAACCTGTTTTGAAGGTCGGGGTTGCCTGAGCAGGGTAATGAACGAGTGCCTCGCTTACATGTTTACATACTAGGCAAAAAAGTAAAATTTTCTCCCTAACTCTCGTCTACGACCATACCACAGGGAGAACACCGGTTCTCGTCTGATCACCGAAGTTAAGCCCTGTCGAGCGGAGTTAGTACTTGGATGGGTGACCGACTGGGAATTCCCCGTGTTGTAGGCTTCTTATTTTATTTTATTTTTCGAGGAATTTTTTCATCATTTCTGCTGTTTGATCCCCTGCTGGAATGTATCTCTGCTGTCGGTCCCAAAGTTACTCGGAATTGTTGCCCGAAGTAATCAAGTTGGGAGGTAATTTTTTTGCAAAATAATATAACTTGGGCATAGATCGCGCGTTGGTTCGAGAGCGCGCGGTAATGTTCCATTTTGCGCTGTGACTTCAAATCACCGCTTGTGACATCACTTTTTTCAAATCACAGCTTCCACAAGTTAAAGTTCGCTTTAAAGTGCAACTGCAGGCCGAGAAACGGCCGCGAAAGCCACAGAAACAAGCGAAAAGGACAAATACGACTTGTGGGTCGTTGTGGGTCGTTGTGGGTCGTTGTGGGTCGTTGTGGATCGTTGTGGGTCGTTGTGGATCGTTGTGGATCGTTGTGGGTCGTTGTGGATCGTTGTGGGTCGTTGTGGGTCGTTCCGGGTTTTAGTAACTACGAAATAAACTCACATGCATGCATGTAGTTATTGAGATCCAGACATTACGGAGGAAATCAAAGAAACTAAAATCTTTGTGTAGCCGTATGAAACAGAGGTCAAAGAAAATTAAAAAACTTTGCAAATGCATCTGAGATCAAATCCTATCAGGGACACCTACAGAAGCATAAACTACGGGAAATGATTACTCAGTTTGCATGTAACAAACCAGCTTCATGATGGTGCGGCAAAAACAAGATTTACTCAGCAGTCAACTGAAGTTTAGAATGGTACATGCACTGTAAAGTGCAAGTAACCTTCGCGCGAGAGAGGAAAAAGGGAAAAAAACTCCAGTTCAAGCTAACTCTCAAGGTCACGTTTCACATTGTCGCGAGCTTATGAGTCGTGTTTGGCCTGTCAACACTTACTCTAAGTTAACTTGTGTGCGTGTTGTTCAAGCGTTTGACCAAAACAAATTTTCTCAAAATATTATTAAGAGATTAAACCAGTCCTGAAAATAGCTCCAATGGATTCCTGCGTTTACCCATCCCACCCATTTTCATACATTGTGTTATGTTCGTTTCGTTATGTTATTAGTTATCGAGTAGTTAAAAAAATCAAAAACTTGTAATATTGTAATTAAATTATTAATATTTAAAAAAAGTAGTAACATTGTTAATTATTAATTATGATTAAAAATTAGTTTTTAAACATTACCCACACCCACGACTTTTACCCACACCCACACCCACGACCCACGACTTGTACCCACGACCCACGACCCACGGCCATTAGGCAAACTCCCTATTAGCCTCTTATAAGGAAATGCCCCCCTCCCGGGCCGCCCCAAAACTATTATCTTTTTTGAATAGATCATCTTGTTGTAAAGTCGTCGTTTAACCGCAGAACGGAAGTATTTTCTTTCTATATTATCTGTGAAATGTTCAGGACAAATGTGGATTCGGTTAGCTTTTGCGTATTTATTTTTATTACGTGATACGTAATGCCTTGTCACGACACGAAAGACAATGCGGGATTTTATAGATTGACACCCGATTCTAGAACAATCACAATAATAGTCGTCTCTTTTCTTTTTTATACATCGTATTTTACTGGAATAACAATCTTAGTTATGTTTTAGCCTCGCAGACACAGCAGTAAAAAAAGGTAAAAATATTAAAAATTAACACTCCCGTGTTTATTCAGCGATGTTTCAAAATACAAAACAATTGTTTTGCGTCGCCGCCCGTCCTTTACGCCTGTCAAAGCAAAAGTAAGAATTCTTTTGAAAAACTAACTAATGAACCATCCTAACTTGAAGCAAAAATTTCAATGTTATGAAAAGTTGTTACTATCGAAAATTGTGTAGCTTGTCACGTTCATAGTCAAGGGATTATGTTACATGTGATTTCCCGTGAAACGACCTTTAACATCAACGCGTGCCCGCTGCCCGATTTAACAACATTTTCTTAAAGCTTTTTGATAGATATGCTACTTATTGCCACTTACACGTCGACCACAGGAGTTTCTTAGCGAGCGGAGCGTTCTTTTTAGGCCGCGAAGCCACCGAGCGAGCTACGATTTCGCAAGTAATAAATTCTAGACATTCTTAGCTTTTTGACTATAAATCAACAGAAACAAGAAACCAACACCAGCAAGTCGCCCGGCTGGGCCACCTAGACAATATTTTCAGTCGCCCGAGGCCAAGTCTTGCGCCGTTAGATCTAGAGCACAGCCTTGAGTCTCCGTCCTCCTCCAAGGCTGTAATCTTATTTTTCCCTTCTTTGCTCATGATCACGCAGTATCTTTTTTCGGCTTGTGCAATCCAACCTGACTTGCACGTGATTCGAAGTTGCAGCCAATAAAAATCACACAATTTTTTCGGGACGGGTTCGGGATACGGGAAAGTTAAAAAGGGAAGGCAATTTTTGACTCCCAAGACGACGAAAGGAATGTGCTACCGAATTTAAGACGCTGGCTAACTACGTCATCCCGCGTAATTAACATTCTCGCAGCGATCGATCAAATGAGCGGAAGTCGAGGGTTCATTTTGTAAGACGCCGCTGACATATCGATGACTTATCTGGTTTAGGTCGATCTTACCTAGTGCCTTCCGTTCAAGACACAACACCGCCGCCATCTTGAAAAAAAGAAGATCTAGCCCCAGTCCTTTCCGCCTGGGATGATAACGCTGGTCCGTTCGGTGCGAATCAAATTTTTTTTTTCTGTTTTGTGACATCGGTAGTTGTATACACTTTTTTTTTCTTTTTCTGATATAAAGCATTTAAATTTAAAATTAGAATTTTAGTTAAAAATGCTAAACACATTTTATTTAAGATTGCACTTGGCTTTGAAAATCAATTTTTCCTTGAAAACAGAAGTGAAATTAAAGGTGAAATTAAGATTTCAGTATGCATTTTAAATTTAATTGTGCAATTTGAAATGAAATCGATAATGATAATCAAATTTTTCCTTGAAAACAGAAGTGAAATTAAAGGTGAAATTAAGATTTCAGTATGCATTTTAAATTAATTGTGCAATTTGAAATGAAATCGATAATGATAATCAAATTTAACATAGGTGTTTTTGTTTTCACTGAAAAAATTCAAGTGATAAAGCTGGGCCACCATACTCGTGAATGCGGGCGGTGTTGTGTTACAAACGGTTATTTACAAAGGGTTGTATGTGAAGTAAACAGGTTTTCTTAAAAGAGAGAAAAAATGTTATGTTTTAAAATAAAATTGATGTACCTTATTGCGTTGTTGTATTTTTTGTTGTTGAAGTTGACCATGTGGCAGGGTGTTTTGAAGTGTTTTCGGCGAGTTAGTGCTATTTTGGTGTTCCATTGCTAAGAGAAAGTCTGTCTTAGGAGTGGAACAGCAAAATGCCACTAAGTTGCCAAAAGTGCTTTAAACAACCTGAGATGCGGGCAAAGAACAAGTGTAAATAACTGTTTGTAACACAATAGCGCTCACAAGCAAGAGTCCCGTCAGCGTTTGTGTAGTGACCTTGAGAGTTCTGTGTATTAAGACAATGGAAAATTGATTTCTGGTAAGTGGGGTTATGTGAAGGGGGTAAGTGTCGTACCAGTAATTTTGAGTTCTCGTGGTAGCAATGTTGAGAAAGAGGCCTTTATTCAGTTCCACCGGTACTCAATTAGAGTATGTTATGTGTTCAAACAATAATTTCACTCGTTAAAGGAAATTGAATACCTTTTATTGAATTTGAGAAGTTGAAAGTAACAAACAAATCAATAATTGTAAAAATTAGTTTCTTAGTTTATTTTTGTTGACAGATTGTAACAAAGTGTATGAGTTGTGAACTCAAAAGTGTCATTGTTGTTTGCTGGGTTGACGGAGGATCTTTTGTTGACGATGATATTATCTTCTGTTGGATCGCATATACTAGGTTTCTGTGTGACATTTTGGAATACAACAGGTTCTCTGATTGTTGAAAAGTTTTTAGCAGTTTGTGCTTTGAGATGTCATAGCACGCTGCTCTTCATTTCAATGATGCGTCTACTAGGAGGGAGAATACGAAGTATGGGAATGACTTGACACTACTTTTTTTTAGCCACACATACATCGTGTATATAACTCTTGAGTCTGATGTGGTTCATTTTGACACGCAGTTGATGATGGTACCCAGCATAAAAAAGTTAAACTGCACTAAAGAGAAGTTCTAAAATGGGGTATTTTCAGTTCCTTTTTTGGGAAAAAATGAACAACAGCTCCCCCAACCAACAGTCGACCGACTGTTGGTCAACTGTCGGCCAACTGTCGGCCGACTGTCGTTTACCGCCTTTTACGAAAATCTTCTGCCGACAGTCGGCCGCCATATTGTTTATGTTTTTTAGGGACCAATCTCCTCGCAATCTCCTATGTTCAGGTTTTTTAGGTACCAAACCCCTCTCAATCCCATCACATCATCCTCGCAGTCAAGAAGCAAAAAATTTGTTTACAGCGGCTTATTGCAGCTTTTTTTGGGGGTTACTAAATCGGAACATTATCAATTAATCTTTATTATTGGCCATTGACTTTTGAAAACGTGGTGGCTCCTAAAGGAGCCGTTTTTGTAACAAGTGAAACTTCACTCGTAAAAGCGCTGCTCAAATTTAAGAGGCAACAGTTGCCCCTCACGGCGCATTGTGCTCATAAGCAGCACGCATTAACAGTGTGTCGTTAACTATCAAACGATGGCTAAGATTTAGACAGATAAAACCAGCCTTCCAAAATCTCCGACTGATTGGTTCGCGCATGCGTCAGTGGTGACATAACCCCTTTCAGATGACCTCTTAGGAAACGTCCAATTTCTATGATTGGTGCATTTCGATCCTCTCCTCAAAAAAAGGTCACAAGCCAATCATCTTAGCGGACCAATTAGGAAACAAAAGTTTACATCAACGGGTTCAAAAGGTCATTGTTTGTGATTCGTGATTGGTGGATTTCGATCCGTTTTCTGAGTTTCTCTGTTTCAAGGTTCCTTGCTTGTGATATTATTGTCACCACAATTCCAAATACTTTTAATACATTTCATCCCTAGATTTCAGACTTCCAAATCTCGATGAGGCGAAAATATTGAATATTCACATTAACTTTGGAGATCGTAAAAGTGCGATAAAGTGCCGTGTACGAGCAGACCTTCCTGTCCCACACGCCTCTTACCTTGTACAAGACGTTCGCATCGCGGACATCTCGCCTCACCTAGCTTGTTTACTTACCTTTACCTTGGCACGTATTGCGTGCCCATTGCACATTTGCGACAAAATAAACAAGTTTGCATTACTCTATTTGGGGCCACGCCCAAATAATAAGCATGAAACGTAACCTGTTCTAACGAAAAAGATGAACTGATTTCTTACATGGACGAAAAGCACTTAAACGTGATAAACATTGCGCGTTATTCCAGTCATTCCCCAAAATAAACCACATGCTCATCACGAGACTCATTTCCATACAATGAAAGTCGTCACGATTCTTATCCCCAGTTTCCACGGTCTTCGCTAGGAACGCGGGGCCTACAAACTAGGTCCGACAAAAAAAAACGACTGCATTTTAAGAGTCTCGCGCTGCTCAAGCACGCTCGACTAATTAGTTCAATAAACGGCTCTCAGTTTCGCCTCAAAAGAACTTTCAGCTTGGGAAGGGGAAGGGCGTAGCTTGAGGGTTGGAGTACAAAACCCTTTTTAAAAGCCAAATGTAAAATCCCAGATTCCCATAAGTTTGCCTTAAAGAAACCGTGTATGCAGAAATCCCAGTCGTTGTAATTCAAATCCTATCTTCAAAGTCAAAAATACAAGCCAATCCCAGTTCTCGTTTTACATTATCACTCAATAAGGTAAAACGGGAACTGGGGTTTGCTTTTATTTTGGGACTGGCAAAATGGGATTTGAATTACTTGGACTGTCTTTCGCTCTTTCACTGCTAGGCCTAGTTATAAAAATGATTCGTCACTTTAAATTTTGCGACTGTGGACGAAATCCTTTGTTGTAACCATTTAAATGAAGTCCTTTTAGAAGAACGTTTTGCAAAATCATACTTATTTCTTGGGACTTTGCAAAACGAAATTTGAAATTTGTTGTGAGTTATGACTTTGGCCACTGTTTGCATTGAAAGGATTAAGATACACAAGTACATAAAATGACGGTCCAAACTTGATGTACGAAAGAAATACTGTACATTATGGCAAAGGTTTTCACCAAGCATGCTAAGTAACGGAACGTTCCTTAAGACTATAATAAACATAAATTAATTCTATCAATACAACAAGTCTTCCGAACCAATGACACAGAAATGACACAGATTATATCAAAATTTCAACCAACAAATACTTTATTTGCTTTTGCATTTTTTAATGCGATAAGGGGGACGGCTCCCCTTGCTGCTTCGAAGCTGTTAGTTCACATGTGGAGTGCAAGCAATGCTGAGGAGAAATCTCTCCAACGTCACGCAGATGTGGTTTAGGGTTCACTGTATTCTGTCTCTAGGGAAGTTACCTAGATGGAGAGAAAAGACTACACTTGTAAGACAAGGTTTTTGCTATCAATGAATTTGTACAATTAAAACACTTAATTCACGATGCTGGTCACTTTTGCCAGCACGTTGGGACTGATAGAAAAAAAGACGTCACTTAGTCTCTAAGACGGCAAATAGAGGACAAAAGCTGCTAACACAGAGCAATTGCAAGGGAGTTAGTTTATTCCCTCAAAATGAAAAAAAAGAAAAAGTTATACAAAATGTACAGATCAAGTTTCGTCGAGTTTCACGTCATTATTGCTTACTTCTGGGGATATCTATGGTTGCTACTGCATATAAAAATGACACAATAAACGCCTCCACCTATAATTTTACCATAATGATCTTTACCAGCTCTCTTTTTGTTGCTGTTGTTAACCCTTTAAGCCCCAGTATCCACATACAAATTCGCCAAACTGATCTCCATACATTTCCTTAAAAAATAAGTTGAGGGAATTTGATAAAAGATCAAAGCATTTTCCCCTTGGTGATCATTTTATTAACTCTCATAACCTTTTCTCTTGGTTATGTATTGATGCCGTTAGGAGAAAATTGATGTTGGTCACTCTTGGGACTTAAAGGGTTAAAACGAAACAAACTTGACCACCATTACTTGA
Source organism: Porites divaricata (assembly GCA_038088405.1). Taxonomy (NCBI): domain Eukaryota; kingdom Metazoa; phylum Cnidaria; class Anthozoa; order Scleractinia; family Poritidae; genus Porites; species Porites divaricata. Next base: position 29,619,652 of record JBBMOI010000001.1, on the reverse strand, counting down.
ATTGGCAGCTTTCATTGGCTGTCTGTCGCCTGGGGAAAAAATTTCATTGCTTCTATCCCCCTTAGCGCATGTTCAAAGATGGCAATGACAGGGGTATGCTTCACGGACGTGTCGCAGCAACTTAGATTTTTCGCCAGTTGTTTTAATCTAAGGTATCTTAGGAGTGAAAAATGGAAATTGCCATACTCGGGATGCTGTAGACAGGTGCTGATGCAGCAGAAGTGGGAACAGTGGCACCTTGAATGTACATGACGGGCTGTGGAAACTGGGCAGGGCCAGGCGTCGTCTGGGACTGATGAGGTCCAGCTCCTTGGGGCTGGCCAGGTAGTTGAGGAACGGCGCCTGCGAAAATAAACTGTTGTCCCTGCTGTGAGGGACTGGGTTGAGGTTGGCCAGGAGGCGTTGCAGCAGTCGGCATGTTGCCAGTGACTAAAGGAAGAAGCAAAATTAATAAAAAAGATTGAATGCTTTTAACCCCACACATTCATCAAAGCAAGAGAGCCAAATGTCTGCATTAAGAAGTTAGTGTTGGTGCACTTTGAGTCACATGGTGATGTGGTCTGATTCTGTCCAGCTTCAATAGCATATCGTAAATGACCTAATAAACGCCCACTTCCAAATAAACGCTTCTTATCTAATAACCACCCCCTCTAAGCTGCTAAAATTGTTAGACGCCCCTCTAATAAGCGGCCCCTGTCTAATAGACTCCAATTAAGAGAATTACTCCAAAATACTAGGAATTAGCAAAAAGGAGCAAAATTATTCATTCATTCATTCATTCAGTTTCTTGCTTGATTAACCAGGGTTTGCCAATTTCATCTAATACAATGTCACGTTCAAAGTAGGGACAGACTAACGATGGCAACACAATAACCCTAAGCAAGGATACTGACATCGAAGTGAAGTTGGGTTTTAGAAGAGAATATGGCTCTCTAGACGGCCTAAACGTATCGAAGAATGATGGAAAGGATATTCCGCTATTTTTAAATTCTCTTGATATTCTTGCCGAAAGCATATTAGTATTGTTGAGCTTGTTACAGTTACGAGAATAAACGCCTCCTATCTATTACCACACCCTCCCCCCCCCCCCCCCCCACATGGACCCCTAAAAATTAAATACACGCCCTGGACGTTTATTAAGTCATTTAAGGTAAGTGCCTAGTTACGTTGCTACACCTCCCCCCTCCTCCCAAACTTAACGGTTCCACTAAGTTCAGTAAGTTAAATCGATCCAGGAAGAAATATTTTCTAAGGAAAAGCATAACAAAAAACTTCTATTTTGCATAATATTACGTTAAAAAGTTAAAGTATGTCCAGGAGAGCTGTGACTACATTTTCAGTACAATATAAACTATAATAAAAGTACATTTACGACCTTTCGTAAGGTAAAACTTGTCAAAAGAACCTTATGTTACACATACCATAAACTGGCATATGGGAACCATCCTGGTAAGCCTGTGACATGGGAACAGAAGCACCACCTACTGGGGATGAAACCTACAAGGATAGAAAGATCTCAAATTGAGTACCTTGATCTTCTAAAGGAATTAAGGTATACCGTATTTACCATAATAAAATTAAAGAAGTGAGTAATTCACTTTTTTGACATTAGAAGATGAGCATACCGCGCCAGGATGCATGTATCGTGGAGGTCCATGTCCCGTGGGAACTGCAACAAACTGGAAAAAGAAAGACAAGGGTACAAAGCAATGTAACGTATTACTTATTTTAGGAGGGGGTGTCACAAATATCTTGTTTACTGCACTACATGTACTGACACCAAAATTGTAAACTGATATGATGGTAAGCAAAGGCAAGAGACTAATAGACACTCCTTGTTCACGGCTATCCAAATTACTGACTAAAACTGAATAATACAAATGTACGAACATAAGAAAAGAAAAATTGTTGGATGAATGACCTACTTTTCCGGAAGGAAAAAAAAACATCCGCACTTATATGAAACTGTGCCGAGAAACAGGCAAATGTTTTGAAAAAAAAAGTCCATTGGGAGTTAGGGTGTTAAGAACTTAGAAATATTTTGAACAATTAATAAAACAGTATTATTGAAATCGGCTTTTGTGTGGCATGAAGAATTACGCAGATCTCAGAGGATGTTGTCCACCTCAGTCCTTCTTGACCTGCATAATTCTTCATATTATGCTCAGCCTTATTTCAATAATTATTAAACGATAGAGGCTTATCAAAGAGAAATTGTTTTCTTTTAACATGTGCCATCCACTGACCTGTGGTACCACTTGCTGGGGCACCATTCCTGCTGGTGACTGCACATACGCAACTTGCGGTGTAGGAACAGGGTAAACTGGTTGAGGGAATGTACCACCTGGAGCAATGATTGGGCTTCCTGTGGCAGCAGCTGCTGATATGAAGGGTGGTGACTCGCCTTGTTCGCGCCCAGGATATGTTTGATTCCTAGCTGCTGAAACAAAGGTGGTCTTGTTATAAAGACATTGTGCTGTTTCAAAAGATATCCATACTCTCCCTCCCAAAGAGGGGTTATGGTCTTAAACCCCCCTTCCCACGAGTGCTTGAAAAACCCAGGGAAAATTTGGCAGGGGTATCTTTTGGAAAACCTAAGTTGCAGCAACTGTCGGAAAAATCATGCGTTCATTTCTTGTGGATTGTTGTTAAGAAGAGAAAAGACCATTTGGAGCAAATTTCCAAGAAAGTACACTTCAATTAGACGAAGGTTCAAATGTTAGGGTAAATATGACAAATAATTGAACAATTTCCTATTGCCATTATCCAGTTATGGATCACACAAATTATGTCACATTGTTCAAAACTTTCCATTGGGATCACTTGGCAGCATTCAGTCATCATTTCTAGGACCCATGGTAGTGTGGAAACTGGAAGAGTAATCTATTTGATTCACTCATATTCATGCTCAGCTGTATTAAGATATGGGAAAAAACTGATCAGCAGACTAAGCCAAGCAGGGAGAACTTGACTTTGGGGTTGATAGTAATAAGATCCATGTGATTTTCTAGGGGGAGGGAGCCTGTTCACCTCTGTGTGGCTCTGCTGAAAACTGAGCTAGAATAAGTGATTTCCATTCTAAATTAGCATTTATCATCAACAGTTACATAATTGCACGTGAAACTATTTATTTGACCAGCCACGAAAAACTTGTTAATTAACCTGTCAACTTTGCATATAATTATCATTATGAGTGTTGTGAATATTACTACGTTGTGGTCTATTTTCAAGTGGGGTTTTATGGTACACTTGTCTATCAAATCCTTATTTGCATACTAAGTTTGCGCTGAATTATCAGTTAAGGAAAATAAATCCCCTAGTGTGACTATTCAAATGAAAAGCTCTGCATTTCAGTGTTATGGGTTCACATACTGCATTAGGTTATGCTGTGAAACTGGACCTCAACCCCAGGGACTGGCAAAATGACAGAGAAGAATATGGTTTGCTATTGTCTGACAGATGACACAGACAAATGCAGAGACACACACTAAAGACAAAATGCAAGCAAAACTTACGTTTATGGAATGGCTGTTTTCCTCTGTACATATTAATCTGCTGAGGTGAAACCATCATCAGCTGCTGAGGAAATGGAGCACCAGGGATGGGGGGAGACCTCATTGATGTCGGAGAGAATGGCTGTGTTGCAACCATAGGGACATAATGTGGGGAAGGCTGAGGTGAAGGTACAGGTTTCTGGAAGGATTAAACACACGTAATATCAGTATTGAACCACGGGTACTTACCAAAGTCAGAATTGGCAGGCCAGAACGGTGATTTACGATATTTTCACAACCCATCACAACTGTGCATACTAAAAAGGAAGACACTGACCTGAAAGGACAGTTCAGTTACATAGTGTAATTCTCTTTATGACTAAACTGGTCTGCTCGGCCAGTTCTGACAACTGGTAAGTGCCCTAAGAACCAGTTCTGACAAGGTGCTTTTCATGATAACCTTGAATAAATGAAGGTGTGCCTGAAATAAAGCCTTAAGGTGGCTTATCACAGTTTTCGGATGAAAACTATCAACTTTTTCAAACTTTAACATTTTTAACAACTGAAGGTCTCTACTGAACTGTTAATCACTGCAATTGATGTTAATTATCATCTTACCTCCTAAAAACATTTTGTTGCACAGTATAATGCAAAATATAGTGAACGAGCATCCAAAAAGGGGACTGGAACCTAGACCTTTAAAGGCTTTTTTCTTAAAAACTAGCCGTACGACCTGGGTTCAAATTTACTGTTACTTCTCATAAAAATACTACATTCTTTTATGATTTCCTTGTTAAGGCTTGCTAATCAAAGGAAGAAGTAGTATAAGCCATATATAAGAAGTCAATTAAGCCTTATTCCACACACCCATCATTACAAATTCCATGAAAGGATTGGCATCTGAATCAATTACAAAGGATGACTATTTTCAAAATGAAATGACTCTGAGATGTTCTTCACACCTGGCTTGGGTAAGAATGCAGACTCTGGAATGGCTTTGATTCACATTGCAAATGTTCATGTGCCAATCCCGGTGCATAAAATGATATTACTATCATGATTAAGAAACACTTGGAAATTTTTACAATTTTGGGCTATAAACTGTGTTATGTTCAGCATCTGAATCAAAGAGCATACTACTGGGGTCAGCCAAATATCAAGTCTGGCTCGTCAGAGTTTGGTATACCATCTGGGACTAAGCTTATGCAAAAATTAATGGCAGACATAATAATTTAACATGCCATCAATGCATAAAATCATGGTTACTTCATTATTCAAGTTTTAGTTTGTGATATTAATTTTGAAACAGCAAAATTATTTATTTAATTTATCTATCTATATTTTTTTCTCACATCCACAGTGATGGGTTATCCCCTTTGGGCATTGTCAATATAGATTTAGATTTTGAAACTAAAATGCCTAAAGCTATTTTGATGTCACAAACATAGCAGAACATGGCTGTTTACTCTTCATGTCAAAGCAGTTCCCAAGTGTCTGTATTTGAGAGACTTTACTGCAACTTGATTTAAAAGGTAGCAACATGATTATTTTCATTAAAACATAACTATGGAGTTACAAGTAGAAAAGTCGAAGACATTAAAAGAATAACATACATGAGGTTTAGGAGTAAACTTGAATTCTTTGGCCAATGGATTTAATTTTGATTTTGATAAAATGCTGCAAGAGGAAAAACAAAAAAAACAAACAACAATAAGGTAATCAGAAGAACAAAAGGCTCCTTCACCCACTAAAAATAAGGCAAGAACCCTAAAGCTTAGTGTTAGAGCTGTTCTCTTGAATGCAAGGATACACATCACGAAGATAATTTAGTGTGGGCCTTGAGACAAATGTGTGAACAGACAGGACTGTCAGTGTTTTAACTTTTCACTGACTACCAGAGTAAATGATGGAGTCGAGATGGTCCTAACTGGTGAGACCTTAAATCAAATCCTGTTGACCATTTAAAGCCAAACCTCTACCATAACGAAAATATAATTTGGAATTTTTTATCTTTTTTTGTTGTTTTTGTTGATAACATCTGGGAGGAAAAGGGTTAATAACAGAGTGCACAATGTGCTGTTACACTAAGCTAGGTTTTGTGCAACTTGTCTTGCATGACACAATAAAAGGTTGAGATCATAATACTATTTACTGCCTTGTGTAATAGGACCTTATAGAAAAGTGTACAATGCATGCCTAAGTGGACACAAATAACTTAAAAGCAATATTGTTTATTAAGGTTTCCAAGTTGCTTTCTTGAGGTCTACAGGACCATTCTGAAGACCACCTTTGTGAGAATGCACACTGTTTAAAGATGATTATTTATTATTTCTTTATCTGTTTAGGTATAATTCACCAGGAATAAGTCACAGTTCTACATAATCGTAAAATGACATGTGAGCAATGCAAAAGTTCACCTTTCTTCTTGAGGTTGGGGAGTCTTGCTATCTTCGGCTTTGGCAATTTCAGCTGGCGGAGTTTCTGATTTTGAATTGAATTAAATAGACATTAACAAGTAGCATTTAATACCTTGTTCAAATTAGTCTCTGTATATACAATAACAATTTATAATTTATAAGGCACAAAATAGCATTTAAATAATTTTTTTATGATCTAATGCACTCAAGGCAGTATGGTGAAAGATCTAATTTGTACTGCCTGGAATGCCAACTCTCTCTCATACAGACAGCATCAACAATATTGGCATTAACTGTTTGTCTTGGACATTTGTCCACCTCATAAAAAGCCAAAAGCAAAAATGGTTGAAAGAGCATCAGGGACCCACCCTAGATGCCTGTTTTATGGAGGTACAGTTATCATAGAGCAACCTCATTTCCAGAGTTCTCTCCTACCCATTCCTAGGAAGCAAGAGAGAGAGACCCTGGTTGGGTCTGACCACGTGTCTCCAGAACAAAATTTATTCTGAGGGAGGAGTCCTTTGTCTCTCAATTTTGTGTCTGGCTTGTTTTCACCATTTTTGCTAACCCTATGACTATAACTGAAACCAAGGGAAATTTCTGCCTAAATAGAACTGCCACTAGATAAACAAACAAATTATTTTACCAGAGGAGAGAGCAAAAACTCGCATTGTCTCAGTTTAACTGACGACACAAATCGCTAAAATGTACGATCTTGAGTTCTACACAAGCATGTTTATATTGAAGGGAAAATCCCTGTATGTTAAACTTGCATTCATGATAGTATCAATGTTAGCCTGACAGCAGCTGCTCTGCAGCCCAGTGATTTTTTTAAACTCCTCTTAAGCATATCTAACCCTCCAGATAATTAAAAAAGGAACAATAAATGGTTGGAGTTCATGCAAGCCATATTTATTAACAACGATACTTACCGTTATCCTGTCGATTTTAAACCATGACAAAAAAAAAACTGAAATACACAGAGCTGTAGATAAAAATATACCCTTTCAAGATTCTTTAAACCCCTTTTCATTTGAACAATCAAACCACATCCGCACGGCGTATTCTCTCTTCCTGTTGATTCGGCCTATTTTACTCATTTTCTAGATCAGTGAGGATGGCAACTCTTGATATTTGGCGCCCTTTCGAACTGCATAATGGTAGTCTTGAAAACACATACATTCGTTTTCTAATGTGGCCTCCACAACATAGAAAAGGCAATTCAAAGCCAGTGCATTTCA
>JBBMOI010000001.1:29455000-29610000 GCA_038088405.1 Porites divaricata | reverse complement strand
AATAAGAGATGGCAAAGGTGGATTACTGCATGTCATCGCAGTGACTTGTTCGTTTGTACGAAGGATAGTTACATTTGCAGTATACACTTTGTGCTTGGAAATGGTCCAACAAAAGAATATCCTCATCCAATATTGGCTGTTGCCAGTAAAGAAAAGGTAAGTCTGTCGGTTTTTCCGTTTATAACACTGTTTGGCATGTGAAAACAATTCATGCCGTACGTAGGTGACTTGGCTCAATCGCAAACGAAAGGCATCAGATGAACGGGAAGCAGACAAAGAGAGAAGCAAGAAAATTTGCCTTGAGCGATCTGCAGCAAAAACCCTATTTACCCTTCATCGCCATACTGGTAAATCAAAAGAGGAACACGAAGCTGCTGGGACCCTTTTAGACCTGTCCTTATAGTCAGTTGTAAGTGCGGAAGAGGCTGAAATCGAAGACTTACAAGAAACGGAGAAGCAGATAATCGACCAGTTTCTGGAACAGATCGACTCGCACGTTCACCGCGACACACTGATAAAAAAATGCTTAGAGAATACAGCACGCAAATAAGGGACCTTTTAAGTTGAATGCAATTTCCTAAATGTTTGCATCTAAATCACTTATTCTTAATTTATGCTTGATACTGAGGTAGCTGTGCTTATTTTTTGGAACTACATACTAGGCTTTAGGTACTGACAAACTGATGAAGATGTTATTTATGAGGAAAGTAATGGACCCACAGAAAACCTACCACTACACAGGTACATTCACTCTGAATACATTTGGAGACGAATATAAAAACAAATGAAATCTAAGTGAACCTGCAGATTGAAGCACTGGACTGGAAAGTTACTTTATCACCTGATCTCTGATATTGTTGGTATGACTAAGGAATGTCTGGAATGTCTTGAGGTGATTTACGGTGAAGTCAAAGAAAAGAGTCAGCGCATGAACGTGTGGAAAGGTTCACGAAAAACAAAGACTCTGAAAGCTCCAGAGTTGTAAGCAAGGATTCCACGTAACCGTCATTGAATAATCTATAGTCATCAAATGACTTATAAGGGGCGAGTCCCTGTTTATTGTAATCGGTGGAGTGGTAGATTAAATGGTTAAAAATATCAAACAACCCGAATGGCGGCAAAGAGTTGAAGTTCTTCACGGTCTTCAGGGAAATGGATCAGGAATTACCATAGCATGAATGATTAATGTACCCGCATCATTTGTTTGATGTTTTTCAAAGTTTGGGTCAATGGGTAAACCCATTCTTTCGACTGCAGAAGCGATTTCCACCAGCGAAGTTTTTAAATTATCTGCTCACCAAAACGCCGTGATCCTGTAAATATTTTTTAAATTATACCACAATCATGGCCTTGGAGTTGCTGCTGTTGTTCTGCATTGACATTTTGCCCCTGATGATACTCTTGTTTCGGGGAATTAAAGCGTAGAAAATATTTAAGCTGAGCAGGAACTCGTACTTTGCACAGTATCGGAAGGTGAATAAAAAACGGATGTTCTGTTCAATTTTTAGACTTTAATAGCGACTTCTGGTTCGACCACGTACAGTACGTGGGTAGGAACGGATGTTCTATTCGATATTTGAATTTTAAAGACTATAGGTCATGGAAAAAACCGGCTATATAAACGGAAACTTGAAATAGCGACTCGAAGTTCGTACACGTGGGTGAAACTAATGTCCGAACTTTGAGTACCTGTTTACATAGAAATTCACGAGACACTACACGCGAAAGCTGATGCTCAGAAGTTGAATTGAATAAAAGTCAGAAAAAAAGAAAACAGCAATAATATTGTTTGTTTCTATCCTGAGCACATGCTCCAGAAATCCATTTTAAAGTCCAATCTCAGAACTGTCATTGTATTAGTGAATAGGAGGCAAGGTTAGTCGTACATGTTTGAAACTTCGACTACTTTATTTGTACCTTGTGCTTGTTTTTACTGTTTTAAGAAGTGCCCATATTCTATAGAAAGGTATGTTTGAAATCAAGAGAACCCTCAGTAATAGAGATGTGTGCCTTATGAGAAGTGCGACTGTAAAGAATGTCCATATTGATACATTGTTATGGTGTAATCAAAGCATTTTAATGGCTGTGGTTGCACTAGGTGTAAAAACTACTGTTTACAATGGTGTTTTCAGTGTTTTTAGTGCTTTCAGTGTGACTAACTTTTTTTGCACTACAGATGTAAGTGCTAGTTGCTCAGGTAACGACGCATCTGGAAAGGAAATTTACCACCGTGTAAACCACGCTCAAAAGCATGGAAGAGAAGTGTTTACACAAAAGTCGATTGCTTTTGAGCCAATCAGAAAAAGGACCGGAAACTGCTGCACTTACTACCTGGATTACAGGTCAGGTCATTTCCAAATTTGTAGCCATATAAAGGAAAACGCTAAATCTGTATTGTAAAAACGTGAGTTTTCCACAGTGTTTATTTGCCTGTAGGAACAACAGGCAAAGAAGAAGGCCTGTGGTTGTTTAACATCTCCGTGAACTTGGATAGGCTTAAATTGGTCATCTCCAATGAGCCATTACCCGTGAAGGCAAACACAAGGAGCTGTCTTCTCGGAGTCAACAATCAACATAATAAAACGCATGCTTCATGATCAAGGCATGGAGATTAAATAGCCTTCACTTCGTAAACAATAAATTAAAATGACAACTTATGCGTTCATCTTGCATGTTTTTTTCTTACAAATAACACTTGAAATCTCATGTTCATCACCCATCTGTCACCAAGTCAAAAAATCAATTCTTATGCAAAGGAAATGCGACCCTCAAACAGTAGATTTAGTGTTAACAGTGAAACATAAACAGATACGTTCTGACACACTGGGTCGCTGTTACGCTAGAGGTAAACCCTAGTGGGACTGCAGCCAATATTAATTTTAGGTGGTGTTAAATTTTCACAGTACATTTTAGGGACTAAACAATAATAATTAAACTTTCAATTGACAGCAATGAAATGGCAAAGATGTGTTGAGAAAAATATACTAACCTTAAAATTGGTATGAAAGTCCTTCAGATCTACAAACAAAATTAATCATTGTTTAACAGATTACCCTCGTAGTGGTATAACTATGATGGTACCAATGAAACATAACCAAGAAACCACTCTCAGTAAATTTTGGGGCAAGGGAATTGTGTACGTTGGTTCAAACAAATCTGTTCACATTAGCATTTAGATGGGAGGAACTTGCTGTTGGTTCTCACCCTTGTTCCAAGTTTTTTTTGTCTGGATTCTCTACCTTTTCTCCCTTCAAAAAGAAAACTTTCAAATTCCAATTTGAACCAGGATTTGGAAGCCACAGGTCCATCAGTATGCAGAGACTTAATTGTTAACCACTTTCTTCACAAAAATTAATAAAGTCATAGTATTTTGTGTTTAAGACAGACTGGAGTGAGATAATATGGGACAAATGTCAGACCTTGGGACATGTATTATTTTCAAGATTTTTTTTTTTGCTTTCCAAAGATTTTGCAGAGGCAAATGACATCATCACCAGCTTGTTAGAGAAGAAAAAGGCCTAAGATTAACACCATTGGAATTCACCCTGTTATTTATGATTACTAGTATTAGTTCTTTTACCTTTTACAACTTCCTGTTGAGATTTGGGAGCTTCAGTTGCTACAGGTTCCTTAAGAGAACTTCTAGCTAACAAGTCTTCACCTAATGGCACTTTTGACTGAGAAGTTACTCTACTGGTAACTGCAGAACTGGTCGTGACAGTTGTAGTGGTAGAGGTGGCTTCAGGCTTTAACAAAAACAAAAATCAGTTACTGTTAAGAAAGCACAAGTTTAGTAAGTAACAAAAACAAGTGCAGTCTATAATTTTTGACAAGCAGTTTGACAATAATTTGTACCACCTCATAAATGTATATTGTTCCACTCAAAGAAATACTGGTTCCCTCCAAAGCAGACAAACACAAATCCAGGATTAAAATTTCCACTCTACGATATCATAGATATATATACACACCCACCTTTGATCAAGGGGGTTGGTGGGTTGGGTTTGTGCTACAACTAGGGTTTTAAAGTAGTATTAGTATTATATTGTGCATGGGTGTTTGTTTGTTTGTTTTATCAAAATGTAAAGGCAAATTTTCTTTGACATCTGTAAATAACCACCCCATAAATATCTGTGGGTACGAAGAGACTATAGAAGCTGCTCAACATTAGAATATTTTTCTAATTACCGGTATTATGAAGTGATCTGAAGAGTTTTGTTTCCTTCAATATCCTTAATTCATAGGCATGTAAGCATACCTGACAACCCCCAGAGTACAAAAATCTGGACTAACGTCTAGAAATCTTTGCATTGTAAGAATGTCAATTTCGACGATGTCTGAATACCGTATTTATTTGGCTATAAGCCGATCTTGGCTATAAGCCGAGACCCCAAACTTTGAACGTGTAGACTTGGCATAACGAGAACCAAAAATAAATTGAAAACACCTGGCTATAAGCCGAGACCCATTCATTATTACAACACTGAATTGTTAACTACGGGAAAACCTACCATTTTCGGAAAAAATCACACTGATTGTCATAAATGAGGCTTAAAACTAACTGTGTTGTTACAATAAGCAGCATCACCAGTCTACAAATCAAAATCTGTAAGTGTCTAACAAACAATCTCGTGTTCGCAATCATTTATTTCAAGTCAAGTTGTCATCATGCCCAAGGCTCGTCGCACGTCATACAACCTTGCGTTTAAACTTAAAATAGCCGCCGAAGCAGAAGCTGTTGAAAATAACTCTGAAATCGCCAGAGAATATGGCATCAGTGGGTCCATGGTCCGTCGCTGGAGGAAAGATCAAGCGAACCTTTTTAACGGCGAGATTGAATTGTCAGCAAAACAGAAGATGATGGAATGCTTCACGCTGAAGTATACGGAGCTCGATCAAAGAATACTGGAATGGTTTACAGAGCAGAGAAGCCAAGGTAAGTTTTCTGTCGAACAACAGAAACACAATCACGAAATAAATCAATCAGCTGATTGCAGAGTGAATTTTTGGGTTCACACTAGGCACTAAGTCTGTCTTAGCCTAAGTCAAGCCAAGTCACCCTAAGTCCGCTTAAGCGTTCAGACATATCTAGAAGACAAATTCTTTCCGTTCAAAGCTGTCAACATTAACGATACAGATAAGGTAACTAACACCATAAATGTGGTGAGGTAGTCACGATCCATTTTAGCGAAGAAGTTGAGATCAAAATGAGACCGAGAAGCCGCGTAAAATCGCTGTAATTGCGACTGTTGTCTGCTTATTGAATTTACAAAGGTTGATCAGCCAAATAACCTTACAAAATCTTATGTTCCTTCGTGAAAGAATGATGGAAGACTTTGTTCAAGAGAGTGAAAGCCTGCTTTTTCTGACCGCCCCACTTTTGAGCGTTCACCGAAGATGAGGTAATTTTCATCATGAGTGGATAGTAAGCTCCAAATGGTGGCATAAATGGAGGAGACCGACTAAACTGAGGCGGTGAAGCCGCATTAAAAACATGAGGCATTCGTGCTTCAGATCTGTTGGGAAATCGGCGAGGAATATCATAAGAAAAGAAAATGACACTTACGTAGGCCAATAAAAAAGTGATCAAGCCACGCAACTTACGTCGCATAAGGTGAAAAGTCGGTAGCGTAATTGCCTTCTAACGTTTCGTCCTCTCGGCGATGCATCTTTAGTTAATTTTGTTCGTGAGAAGAAACTGTGTCGTGCTTTCTTTGCTTTTGGTGTCTAACGCAGGAATCTCTATCTGATAAAACCCATGATTTTGAAATTTTTTTGCTATCAGGTGTCTTAAGTCAGCCTTAAGTCATGTTTGAAACAGACTTAAGAACTGCTTAGGTCGTTTGAGTTTGCTGACACTAAGACAGAAATCATGCTTTTGTGACTTAGCGGTTCACACCTGTCATTTTCACTAAGTCGACTTAAGAGATTACTAAGTCAGACTTAGTGGTCTAATGTGAACCCAAGTAATGTGAGTTGAATGTGTGACTCTCAAAACTATCATAGTATCATGTGACAACATAGTGTATGAAAGATTCTCATTAGCCAGTTTTCACAAGCGTCAAGTCAAACAAATTTTTATCCTTTTGCTCTCACTTCGTTTCGCTACGTCTAAGGCAAAAGAATTCAGCGATGATCCTGAGTTTAAAGCGTCCCTTGGTTGGTACCAGAAATAGAAGCGCCGCCATTCTGTCAGCCTTCACATCAAAACAACACTTGCTCAGCGTCTCCCAGAAGATTTGGAGCAGCAAAAACTCACGTTCCATCAATTTGCAATCACATCCCGTCAGCGTCACGGTTATTCCCTATCAAGAATCTTTAACATGGACGAGACACCGATGCGGTTCGAACTACCATCCAGTCGCACTCTCGAATTCAGCAACGATTGCATATTGTGTTTCTTTACTTTAGCTCGGCTTATAAGTAAATACTGATTTAGTAGAGTTTCCATGCGCTGGAAAAAAATTTTTTTCAAAAACTTTCGGCTATAAGCCGAGACCACCTCTAGAGCCCAAATTTTAATTGACTTCAGTTTTAATTTGTGTAAAAATTGCTTGGCTTATAGTCGAATAAATACGGTACTCTCCGAAAATCACCCGCAGGCCTTCCCAATGTTCCTGATGTCGATAACAGTGTGTGAAAACTGTGCCAACTTCTACCATGTATTGTGCAATTCTGACCAATTACGATACTTGTTAAATATGTATCAGTTTGGTTGCTCTGTTTAATGTTTTCTGATCGAGAACAGCTCAAAAAAGAGCACTAAATCCATTTGTTTTAGTTTCCTTTTTGACTTCTTGAAAATAACAAAATTTATGAAAAAATTTTGAAAAAGACCATGGTAAGTAATTCCCAGGAGATTTGGTGCTCTAACTGGGAGACCGGGAGATTTGATGAAAAACTTGGAGACTCCAGGGAAAACCAGGTGAGTTGGCAGGTATGATGTAAGAGTGGTTTTGCTGCACTGGTTGACTGTGTAGTCACCAGTGCAACTCCATGGTAACAGGTTTACCATCTAGACAATTTTAACTGTACTGTACTGTACTGTACAGAACCAATGAAATCAAAAGATAACACTACTTACTGTTGTAGTGATGGTAGCAGTATTAGAAGCAACAGCTTGCCTGTCAGTTGCTGTTACTGTCACTGGAGGGGAAGCTGCTAAAAAATTTGAACAAAGACAAACAGTGGTTTTAAACCAAAATGTACTGAAACAGAACAGTAATTACCATTTATCATTCAAATAATTTTTTCTTAAGCTTTGATTAGTTAAGAGGGAATTACACTACTACTGATGACCCCACGCAGATAAAGGGCTGAGTTATAGAAAAAAAAGGGATGTTCTACTGCAGACCATGCTCTGCTCATGTGTCATTTGCTCCCTGCCTTTGGGAGACAATGGTGGCTCCATACTTCCAAAAACATTACAAAACAAAGCAACAAACAGATAGAATGATAAGACAATTACTGAACTCAGCAATGCCTTTGCCATTTGCACTACAACCAGTTGCAAAAGTACTTGAGGCACTGTACTGTATTTTGGCTTAAATGGCCTGTCCATGATCTTGTGCTTGTGACCCCCCCTCCACCCCTTATCAAAGTTGCTAGCAATACAAGACCATGCTCAAAACTTCGAGGAACAACTTTGAATGGGAGGGAGGAGGGAAGTCAGTATTTTATCTCACAGACCTGTGACTAGCAGCGATTTGAAGCAAGAAAGGTTGTTTTTTCATGAGTGTCTCAACATTTTTGCAACTGGTTGTGGCATATAATATTGACTGTAGCCAAAAGGTATCCCGTAACTGTAAAATACATTGCTACAACCTTTGAGATTGTAGAACCAGTAAAAAACAACTTACTTGGCTGTGATGCTGGAGCAGTGGTCTGTGGTCTCACAACAGCAGCAAAAGCTTCTTCCTCGCTTCGTCCACTATCAATTTCTTGACGACGGCTATGTCCCCTGGACTGTGTCAGGAATCAAGTGAGAATTTGCATTAACATAATTTATTATTACTTTTGGTTTGATACACTTAAAGGCTCTTTTTCCCAAAAAATTGTTATGCTACTAATATAATGCTTGCCACATAAAAAAGGTACACCTATACAATTTCCAGTAAAATTATCTAAATGAAAGTGTATGTATAACCCAAATGGGCAAATTTGCTAACCTAAAAACCTATGTTAATACAAAGCAAGCTTTGATACAGAAATTTTAGCATGATGGTTAGTTTTTTACACCCTTAAACTGTGTTCTAACAAAGGTACATGGACAATAATTTTATATTATAGAATTCAGCAATTTCAATAATTCCATATAAAATTTTATGACTGAACAAAAAAGTGGTAATATTATCACTGAAAAAACCCTAACCCCTCTCCCTTATGTTCCTGTTCAAAAGCTGGGGACAAAAATAATACAGTGTGCTTCAGTTTCACTAACTCACCTCTTCAATTTCACGAGCTGTTTGTTCTGCTTTTAGCTCCATTTCACCGCTGCTGTCTTTAGGGAGTGGTGTCCTGTTTAAAGCAAATGACCAATGTATCTTAGTGTTCTTGATCTTAGTATAACCTATTTGACCCAAAAACTTTCCATTTGAAGTTAACAGTGCCATTTTTTGGTCAAAAAGAAAAAAAATACATTCAACTGGTTTTGCTCAAGTTCAGTCGCTAGACTTCACCATTTCATTGGAAAATAATTAATTTGGCAGCACTGGGCTACTAGGTCAGTGAATTCTGTTCTTAACTTGCCCAAAAGTGCAGTTTTTTACAGAATTTAAATTACAGAAGAACTGTAATCAATGCTCATCAAAAATTCCATTTGGGCTACTAGGCGCTAGCTACAGCTTGCCCAAGCTATAAAACTGACTTTCTTTAATTTGCCCCCTGCAATAATACAATATGGGACAAACAACTCATTATGTTGGACAAGTAATTTGTACACATCACCTGCTCAGGGACAAGTTTGCCTTTTGCTTGTTACAGTTTATCTAGAATTTTCTAAAAAATCAAACTTTTTGAAAAATAAAACGAAGTTGGGAACGCTTGAAATGCAAAATTTAATGCCCTTTTTTCATATTTGCCTATTGAAATTGTGAAAATAGAACCCCACAAAAAAAATGTCTTGCCAAAAAAGTGAAATTATGTACCAGCAAAATGAAGTACCAACAAGATATATATTATTTGCAAAAACCAAGCATGCAAAGGAGTTCATTAAATGGCAGGGTGGTTTGCTGAGTGAAGACAGCACCTTCATCCACAGTTTATTTATGAACCTGTGAGTGGAAGTACCCACATCTGTTACTCTGAAGATGAATGCCTATCAGCTGAGCTGTGTTAGAAACTTGCTGCATTAACCCTAGCTGTCTGTTTAATATTTGAATCTACACTGTTTAGAATCCATAACTGAGCTAACTGAGAATCATAAATGTAGGAAATTATTGTGAAAAAAAGTCATAATACTAACGTGTATTGATGTAAGTCATCATTGTAGGTTGAAGTAACTCCAAACTTTTCTTTGTTTGTTTTGAACATCTCGTCTGCAGACCAGCCATTCTGAAACCAAGAGGTAAAAACTGTTATTTCGTGTGCAATAAAATCTGATCCCTCCCTAATAAATCTGTTTTACTCTAGGATATGCCAATAGAGAAAATAGGTGATTGTTTAGAAAAACTGGAGCAAGCTTCAATGGAGGTAAAAAATACCTGAGTATCTTCAACTTCCACATCTCCAGTTGCATATTGACTGAGTCTTTGTCCCATGACAAAACAACTTACAGCCATGACACTTCAAGAACACCACTTAATGAGGAACTCATTGATTTATGATCAAATAACTTTGATCACACTCACTAAAAGGAGTGGCTTCTGTTTATGCTTAAACTGACTGGAGCAATTTTTTTTCTTATAGTAAATGCTTCCACCCTACAGTGCACAAGTTTAGTTCACCGATAGAATTAAATTTGTCACCCTCTTGAAACAGAATTTAGCTTCAAATGGTCAATGAATGATGCCCCAATGAGGAAAGGACCCGTCAAAATGGTGACTGGTAGAGGCTCAGCAGAGATGTTGCATCAACAAATGTTTCAGAGCAACAGAGGAAGTAGAATCACTCTACTATGAAGCCATCTTGGATGTTTTAAACATGATCAGTGATCTCAGTTAAGAAATGTCAGGTAAAATCAACCATGCATGGACAAAGTAGCAGGTACCATTCAGTTGCTGGTTTGTGAATGAAAACAAAGTGAATGACAAACAGCAATCAGCTACGTAGATGGCACATGACTTTACACAAAAAAGACATTTAAATCTGCTTTGCTTAAAACAGCCTTGGTAACAGTTTCATGAATTTCTCAAGTTTTCACTATAACAATAATAACATTAAATAAAATTTCTAAAAGACAGAAAATCTTGACTATCTAAATCAGAATATGCTTTGATAAAAAAGCTACAATCTGTGTACATTTGGCAGACCAATAAATACAATGCAATGAAAAAAGGATATTAACATTTGATGTACACTGTATGGTACATGTAAGTTGATCTGAAGAATGGATTTGTCTGAATTTTGTTTACTCAAGTGGTTTACACAAATCATAACTGATTGCTTTTATTCAGAGCATGACAGCCTGCATTATGCACCACATGAAAGTACTTGTCAACAACCTTCACAAAAAATGGAATACACTAAATAAAATTAATGATCTTCATTCTATAACTTAATAAGAATTACACAGTGATGTGTCAATCTCGTTTCAGAGAGCTGCCGATAATTTTGACCAGTTTAAACCTGGCTTACCATTTGAAAAGTAAATTCCAACTTATTTTCTTTGCCAAATACAACTCACTAGGTGCATCATCACCATCGGATAATAATTTATGTTGTTTCCAAGTAATACATACTGTATATGTTGTGATTCAACTTTATCCTTTGCTTTTAATTTTAATTTTCGTTAGCAGTTTGGTATGGTAATGTATGATAATGTGCATGTAACAATGGCAAATGAAATTTGAACCAAGGATAAAATTGAACCACAACCTATGTACAGTTCCTCTCAGTTAAGTTGGACACCTCTAGGACTTGCACCAAGTGTCTGAATCAGAGACTAGCTGCCATACAGGGAATCAAAGAATATGACTAAGAATTGACAGGGACCAACACGAGGTGTCCCTTTTAGTGAGGTTCCTGCCTCATAGAGAGTCAAAAAAAATGACTGAGGAACGGCAGGGTCCAACTCTAGGTGTCTGTTTTAAGGATGTGTTTCCCTTATAGAGACTTTAAAAAAATGACTGAGGAGCAGCAGGAAACAACTCTATGTGGCCATTTTAGGGAGGTGTCCACCTTATAGAGAGTCAAAGAAAATGACTGAAAAACAACAGGGACCAACTATAGGTGTCCGTTTTAGCGAGGTGTCACTGTTAAGCATACATTGTAGAAAAGCAGCAACTAGGGAAGAACAAATTCTATTTACCACATGCATATCATCTTCCAGTCCTCGTCCCAAGTGAACCTCTCCATCCTGTGGTACCCATTTCTGCAAACAACACTTCACATAAAACCTTTATACACGATAGCTACTTCCCCGTAACAAAATTCAAAGTAATGGTAATTAGACTTAATGGAGTCCAATTCAGTCTGTAATCATACGAGTGATTAACAAACCTGACAATTGCGTAACTATACAGTGGTACATCACATCTAGCTCCAGTAAACTGATAATGGGGCGGGGGGTGGGGGGACAGGGGGGCCTTATAGAATATATATGCATATAGAATTAAGGAGTTTTTCAAACTAATATTACGGAATTAATTGTTTTTGAAACCAAATTGTTACTATCACAAATGTAGTCCACTCATTGCCAACCTCCTCACACCTTTAAAGGCTTCCAGTCCAAAAAGACACCCTGTTCAAGATGCTAAATAGTGAAATTGTATACCCTTAAGAGCCAAGAGCCTATAAACCATCCTCTGTTCAGTAGCACTTACCAATTTAGGCTAAATAAGAGAGTCAAACCCCACCCCAGCCCCCTCCCTGGACAAATACAAATCCATAGCAAATCCTCGAATGATACAACTCAAATTTCATGAGCGTTGCACGATGTATTTCCTGAAAAAGTGCACTCGTGACACACTTCTTAGATGAACAGCAAGAAATCAAACCATAAAAAGTCACACAACATTATTTTAACATGTATTTTGCAGGATTTTTCAGATAGCACTACAGCAACCAGTGGCAAGTTAAGTGAAAAACAAATTCTCAAATTTGAAATCAGTGTTTGAGCACAATTTTCGTTACTTGAGTTGTGTACATGCACTTTGTCACATAAAAAAAATTAATGTTGAATTGCATAATGCATACCTGAAGTGGTCGCTCCGTCGTTTGACCATTTGTGTGCTTAGAGGCACTGATGGCTGCATCAGTGAAACTATCTACATTGACAACATTCAGCAAAAAGAAAAATCCCTATTAATATGATGTGTTCAATAAACAAAACCTGAGACAAAAAATGGCAAAATTACAGTGTATTATGTGGTTCAAATTAAGATTTGGTTCTGTTATTCTCTTATTGCCAAGTCTTTTCAAGGTTGTCCTCTAGCAGAGCCCGCTAGCCCCTGGGGACTACAGTAATTCTTACCATTTGGGCAAAAAGGAGTTATAGTTTTTCCTTAAAAGTAAATTTTTGCTGGACAAATCAAAATTGCGATGGCATCATGAAACTTGATGAACTTTATATTCTCTTCACTTTGATGCATCTGATTTGTAATATTACAGATACATGGTGATGTAAAGAAGTTATGATTTGTTTAATTGGAGATTTAAATTTAAATCGCATCATAGTTATGGACGATTTGAAAGATGGACATGATATTTACTGCGACACTCAGAAAACTGTGAACACAAGAAAATTTCAGGTATGTTGATTGTGGGGTGATCAATCACAATAATGTTCAGGACAAGCGAGCAAACTTCAAAACCACAAACTAATTACCATTGCTGTTTGCAGTTTAGTTTTCTCATGCCTTATTGACTATTTCCTCGCCACACAATAACATTCTATAAATATTTCTGGTGTTCACAGTTTTGTGAGTTTCACAGTAAGATGCCTTTTGACAAGAGTTTATTTTGGTCAGCCATTGGCTGATAACTGAGTGTTATTTGCAGGTTCATAGGTTGAGAGCTTTTACTACAGTTTTCTTAGAGCAACCCTCGAAGCTGCGACCACTTTAGGCGCCATGGCGACTAAAATTTTGGTACTGGCGACTTGATTCGGAAAATAGTCGCCAAGTTGGCGACTAGAGAAAAACTGAAGAAACGAAAAAGATGATCAATTGTCTGAATTGTACTGAAATGATTAAGGTCCTCTGCTGATATCCCAGAGGGAAAAGATTAGAAGATCTCGTCGATATTGATTCAAACGAACGCTTACTTCGCTAAGATTTCTACTAAAATATTGTTCTGTTCCACTGAGCACAGGTCCGTTGCCTAGCACGTGACAAATTTTTAACCTTGTAACGCGTGACAAACAGCACGCAATCGATTTGTTTTTCATAATTTTCTCTCGGAAACTGCGGGCGCGATCCATTCAACCAAAGTTCCAACTGGTCCGACCGGGAAAAGCGGTCCACCTCAAAAGGTGGACCCGTTTTTTCGAAACTTTTCCGGTTGGACCGAACCGATCCATTGGGTTTTGGACCGAAATTTCCGGAAATTTTGGTTGAATGGATCACGCCCGCAGCGTGTGCGGCTAGACTGGGAAGACTACAACCCAAATAAATATATATTTTGGGGGGGGGGGGGGGGGGGGTTAAAATAAATGGAAAAGCAGAAAGTTTAAGTCAGCATGGAACATTTTAAGATAAATTTGAGTAACATGAAATGTTGAATCGTTTTCTATATATAAAATAAAAAGCGACCATTTGCAGACTAATACAACATCATCACCAGACCAACCTAAACTTCGCAAAAAACAATTGTCTTAAACGTCCTAACCAAAAGTAAAGCAAAAGTGGTATTTTTGTTTGGGTTTTTTTGGGCTGATATTTATAGGGGTGGCGAATGGTACCTCGAAAAACGTGGGTCTCGGAAAATTTTGGCAGGATCTCGAAATCTCGGAAGCGTTTTTGAGAAGTCTCGAAGTCTCGTTTTTGCATGGTTTGTATTTACTTTTTTTGAGTCTCGAAACTTTTTACCAAAGAGTCTCGGGCTCGGATTTCTAACTAGGATCTCGGCGTCTCGGCGAGTCTCGGATTTTACTATTCACCACCCCTATTTATAGATCACGCCGTCTTTTCCGGCTGCGTCATTGAGGCAATTTTTGTTTCATAGGACAGACGTAAACAAATTCTCAATGTGCGGTTTCGTTACTAAAATACTGAAACAAGACTAGCTTTAAACCAGTTTTAGCTCAACATTCTGTTAGTTTTGTACGTCCTGGTACTTTTCACCAGTGTTAAAAAGAATGTTTACGGGAAAATATGAGACACCAGGAGACACGGTCATAGTGCTAACGCAATTAATTTTCACGTGCACGATTTCAAACATGTTACACTCCTGTTGGCCGTTTTCCTAGCTAATCTTCACTTTTTGGCACCTAAAAAAATCCTTTGGCGACTAAACCTAAAGAGTTTGTCGCCAAATGGCCACCAAAAGAAAAATTTAACTTCGAGGGTTGTAGAGGACAATCATCGAACATACATGTATGCCATAATTTAAATGCAGTACAATATACAGGGAATTGCAAGGGGAGTAATGCGATAGTAATAAATAATAATTTTATTATTGTTATAATCATTATAATAATAGAGTTCAAATATGTACCAGTTATAGACGCCATGTCTGGCTCTTCCGTCTTTGTGATGTTTACACTCACAATATCCTTTAGGGCTATCAACAGAGTGCTGATTAATCTCTCCCGACTAGGTACAATCCTTCCATCCTAAAATACGTATACATGTAATGTACAACATGAATTTTTTTGGTGAATAAAATTAGTGATAGTATCCCTGAATTGGGAAAATTTTTATTCGGTAACAATCAAAATATTGAGAGACTATAAGAAACTATTGCACCACCTGTATATAGAATGTGTCTACCCTTTGCTTGCCTAGGACAATTTTGTTTGCTTGTCTTAGCTAATGACTTAGCTACAACATAACTTAAAATGATACTTGTCCAGCAAGAAAATCATGTGTCCTGTAAGACCAGACAGGATTTTTTATTGTATCATGCTCTGACCACACTTTAGAAGAAGCACAGAGGAACAATATTCCTGTTCTGCACATCAAATATTCTAATAACAAAGGCATTAAATTTTATAACAAAATGTTTTCGACAATGACCAATGATTTACACACATGTACTCCTTTCTAATGCAATATTATTAGAGAGGTGTAAAAGCTTTGGGAAATGTGAAACCCTAGGTCAGCATCACAGTCCTTTAGTTATGTCCATGTGAGACAGGTTAAAATTAGACACAATAGCATTTAAGTACACTATACATGGTACACACACAAACCTCAATAAGGCCATTTGTCTGTTTTGGAATAAGATGAGCCTCGCCCAGAGTACAATCAAACTATTAAAGAAAATCAACCAAATTGATCACCGCAAGCAAAGTAACAGCCTATCATGGCCAGGATTGTCCAAAATGTTTGACGCAGGTACATGTAGCAAAATTGGAAGAAGTAGCTGGAAAGGGAAGTTTGAGGGCATGCTGCCCCAACAGTTTGTAAAAGTTTACATATAGGTTTTCCAAAATAACACTTCTTTGACTTTGAGAACAACTGCATAATGATTTTCACAAAATAGGTATAGTCTCAATCTATCAAAAAACATTAATATTGACAAACAAAGAAAATTTATCAAGAGCCTATCATTAATCCATTCTTAAATGAAAAATGAACAGAAACATTTGCTCCAAGATAACTAATTAAGGTGATAATCTACTTAGCTTGACCAGTGCATCAGCAAAAAATAATATAATAATCACCTACATTTTCATTGTACAACAATTACCGTATGTTGCCAGAGGCAACTGAATTATTCTTAAGTCAGTGAGCTACAGTACATGTGTGCATCCATGATAAATGAAACTAAGTTTTCTCACTACATATAAAAGTCAAAGTCATTTCTCTCCTTAATTAATAAAGTACTTTTTCAGTCAAGCAGAAATTTGAGAGAAATTTGAGATAGCTATTAAATAATTAAAGTAAGAGTTCACATCTTACCTTTGGAGAAACTGCCTTCAGTACACCTTCATAAATATCACCACTACGCACCACTATGCGAGCAACCTCCCCCTGAAATTTAAAAAGCATTGGGCACTGTTATCTAAACTAGTCTAGCACAGAGGAATTTCTGATCTTTCCCTGTTATTGAAAAATATGATAAATACTCATAAATAAGCTGGACTCATGGCTCAGCCACATGCCCAGATTTTTATTAACCCTTTTTCTAACTCCAAGCTAGACATTAATTATTTTACCCTAACCAGGGGAGAGCCTAAAATTCAAGCAAAAAGGTGCCACTTAAACAACACAATAAACCAGCTGGAAGAGTTCTGTTAAGAGAACCTGATTTTATTATGATTAAAAGAGTAGGACGTCCCACTTTTATCAAGAAGAGAACCTTAGAAAATGATAAAAGGTAGGAATCAAACACAAAAACCCTAACTGCTATGTTATAGAGAGTAGCTTGGGAGGAGAACTTCAATGTGTCACTGGCTTGCATCAGATGCAAATATACTTTTACATGAACCAGTATAGGTAAGCCGTAGCAAGTATAATTACCGTATTTACCCGTGTATAATACGCACTTTTTTCCCCTGAAATCGACCTTCAAATTTACGATGCGTATTATACACGGATTCCATTGTTTGGCCAAGAAAACAAAAGAAGACAAAAGCTATGTAGTAATTGGTGTTTAATAAACTCAGTAAAGTAAACTACCAATGAACTGTTTCCAAGAAAACCATCAAAATACGTACCACGGGGAATGAGAAGAATCGAGTAACAGTTGTGTTGGCGGGCTGCGGCAATGCATATGGATTCAAACTGAAACCGATGTTAATCTTCAAGAGGAAAACCATCCCTGAGATCAACAACAAGCATGGAGTTGTTGTTTCAGCCCAAGAGAAAGAATGGATGGATTCAGAGCAGATGAAAGTGTGGATCGAAAAAGTATGGCGTGCACGGATCGGTGGCCTGGGGAGAAGAAAGAGCTTGCTTGTTTACGACTCATTCGAAGCTCACGTGACAGATACTGTGAAAGCGTCCTTCAAACGTGAGAACACTGAACTTGCTGTTATTCCTGGTGGATAAACTTCCCTTCTCCAACCACTCGATGTATCTTTAAACAAACCGTTTAAAGATGGAGTCCGAAAGCAGTGGATGGCTGACGGAATTCACGAATTTACTGTTCGTAGATTTCGCAAGAGTGGAATGCCATTCCATCAGAAATGATCGCTGCCTCTTTTCTGAAGTGTCGCATCACAAACAATTTGGATCAGAAGATGAACTGGTTTACAATTCAACCGAGAACACTCATGAACTTGATGATTCAAGCATCGAAAACCTATTTGAATCAGACCCTGAGTCAGAATTTGAAGGTTTCATTGTTTTTTATTGAATAGAAAGGCGTGTAAATAAGTGCTCGGTGCGTGCGATATTTGTAGTTTGTTGTAAACGTGTCATTAATGAACTCCCAGCTCTTGTTAATTAAATGGAAAAATGGAAGTTTTAATTCTTGGTGTTTATTTTGAAATCTTTCCTTTTAGAATGAAGTGGTTAAAAATTAGGGTGCGTATTATACACGGGCGCGTATTATACACGGGTAAATACGGTATGTGACTTTTACATGAAATCAAATGAGTCATAGAGCAGCGGTGCAATGAATCACAAGTCCAGTACAATGTAGAACAATAGCATAAAGTTTGATGGAATATGATCATCAACTGAAAGTGAATAATGATGTGTTACATGCCATATTTATATTTAACTAAAACTTTTTAAACCACCTTGATTGTTCGTGAACTGGCGTTAGGAGACAAAGAGAATTGAGAATCAACCTAGGCTTAAAAATTTTAACCTTCATGTAAATTTGACGTGTAACAGATGCACGTTTATGTCAGATGAACAAATTTCACCATCAAGCCAAGACAAGATTTGAAATTGAAAATTCATGAAGTTTTACAGTAGATAAATGAATTCCCACAACTGCAGAAGAGTTAAAAAGAATTAAGAATGTGGCATGGTGGTGAATAGTGCTTGTCCAAGGGTGATATTCTGACAAAGTTAGTTTTACCCTGTAACATTCTCTCAAGGACATTCTTGTCTCACTAAAAATTCCTTAAATCCCGCAACAATCGCAAAAGACCAGTTAAAAAGCAAACTGGAAGGTACATGTTATTTGCATACAATCACATTAACCCTTTGGGATGGCTGGCGAGTGGTGAAAAAACCACATTTTTCACCAATTCCTCTTCTTTGGACTGGTTTTCAGCTAATTAGCATAAGAACGGCTAAAAATGAGTTTTGCAACAAAAGGGCATATTTTCCAGTTAATCATAGCTATAACAAAATTCTCAAATCTGTTTGGCTATCAACTGTCCTGATTTTAGCGCTAATACAACAGTGTAATAGGACAGTATGTGCCATCCCATGCACGTGCTTAAATGGCTTTTTTTCACTGCTAGCAAAAAAAACTCTCAGAAATTCTTGTGTTTAAGTTTTAAAAATAGCCTAAATATCACAAATTTCGTTATAGTTATGATTAATTGGTAACAGAACTTCGTGTCATCCAATTTGGTCTGTAATCATACTCGTGATTAAACAAATCGGACTCCTGCTACGCGTCGTCTGATTTTGTTAATCACTCATACCATGATTACAGACTGAATTGGACTCCACTAAGTCTTGTTATCATTATTAATTGGACATAATTAAACAGCTTTTTTGTTTTTCACGAATGTGCACAAGCCAAAATTTGGACCTTTTTTGCCAATCTATTTCGATATTTTTCTCTCGCCTTTATTTTTTTTCCTTTGCCTTTATTCTTTATTAGCAGTTTTGTTGCCCACTTTATCGTCTTTCTTTTGCATGGAATTGTGGCTGGCCAACATCAAAGAGTAGTAGGTAAACAGAGAAATTGGCAGTGGATTTCCCCCCAAAATGTTACCTTATTTTGTAAGTGTAACTCTGTTAGGATTTGTCAGAATATCCAAAATGATGTATCACTGGAAAGATCTATCTTTGCTGATGCTGTTGCTTACCAATTTATTAACTTAAACTGAAAGCTAAATGGGTCCAGGGAGGAAAATATGCATTGATCCATATGGAACAAAAACGACCAAAGCAGTCATCGAAGGGTTAACTGTGTTTGCAACAAATGTGAATTCAGATCTTCTTTTCTAAATCCTCATCACTGATTACTGATCACTCATATAAGAACATATGTCATTGTAGTAGAAGCTGAGGACTCATAGACTCTATTATAACACTGTATTTGGAGTTTTCCTCAATGTTCATGACACTTACCAAGTTACTGGTCACATAATAGACCATAGCCTTGTTGGCATAAATATCTGTGTTACCAAAGCCATCCTCAAACTATAATTAAAGAATGAGAAATTAGCATGAGATTGTGAGACTCGAACCTCCCGATTCAAAGTAACAGGGACAAGCAACAGCAAGGTTAAAAATCAACACTCCCAAAAAATAATAAGACTAGAAATGTCACTCCCAGAAAATCCCTTAAAGTAAACTTCCTCTCAACAAAACAAAACACTTCTGTAATGCAGACACTTGGATTGATCTGTCTCTTTGGTGTCCACAACAAGGAGTTTCATTGATGGCTAGATATGAGTGTGGCATGCTAATGTGTTTAGGGATTTAAGTCATCCCTACAGGCAGCCTATTGGAGGTCAAGCTCCCAAAGCAATGTAGGCATCAAAAACAACATGTATATCAGGTTATCCAAGATATCCCTGTAATTTACCGCCTGTAAGGTTTCAGTTTTAAAGTCTGTGTGGCAAAAGTGTGCCTCTTTTCTTTGTGTTTGTCTGTCCAAACAACCAAGACTAACAAATAACATAATTTTGTTATTTGAATTGGTCAATTAAGATGTTAATCTACCTAGTGGTGTAATATTTTACCTCTGTTTAATCATGGGTTAGCTGTTAAACTCCATTAGAGCAACCTAAATTAATCTTAATGGCTGATTAGAACATTTTAATCTTGGATTAGCTCTAATAAGGGCTTCAAATAATCAGGACCAGTTGTGTAGCAAAATTTACTGTTTCTTTAGCTTCAGCCTAACCATGCAAAGAGTACATTCAAGGCAAATTCAGGGTGCATTCCTTTGGGATGATCCGGATCAGGATCAGTGATCCACCGATGAATCCACTCTGGACAAGGATTCATCGGTTCATTTGATCTACCATGATCCAAGTGATCTCAGATCACTGATCCTGATCCGGATTATCTCAAAGGAACACACCCTAACAGCTTATTACAAGCAACTCCCATTATTGAACTGTGAGTTAGTTTCTGTAAGTAGCAGGAGTTTGATACAAACTGGTGACAGTTTGTATCAAACAAACATTTGCAATTTATTTCAGCCAGGGATTTGACTGCTTTATTTTGTAACAGCAAGGAGTCCACAATCCTAAAGACCTGGTCGAAACACTTGTCTTTCGTAAGCCATGGTATATAAAAGTGATGACTGATAACGTTTATTGTTGAACACCCTTATATTGAAGTCAATTAACATATATTAGGACTATTTATATGAGAAAAAGGAAGACATGTCTCAAATCAGACATGCCTTAAATAAGACACAGATTCTACGATTTATTAATCATAGCTTTAACAAAATCTGGTTGGTTATTAACTGCCCTGATTAAAGGACAGTGTAACAGGACAGTACGTGTCATACCTAAGTAATTGGATAGTACGCACCATTACACTCGCGCACTTAAATGGCTCTTTTTCACCTACTAGCAAAAAAATCTCTTGGAATTTCTTGTGTTTTAAGTTTTATAAAAGAGCCTAAATTTCACAAATTTTGTTATAGTCATGATTAATTGGTAACAGAACTTTGTGTTGTCCAATTCGGTCTGTAATCATACTCGTGATTAAACAAATCAGACTCCCGCTACGTGGTCATCCGATTTTGTTTATCACCCGTATGATTATAGACCAAATTGGACTCCACTCAGTCCTATTACCATTATTTATATGAGCACGTCCGTAAGCTATGTCTTCGGTAAGTCATGCATTATTTAAGACACAAAAACATTTTTGGCACCATTAATACATGGTCTTTTTTTCCTGGTATAAATGACCCTTTTGTACTTCCTCAATAATGAGCGTGACAGTGTGTTAATTGCTTTTGGCTAAATGGCAGCTTATATTACTTAATTTTAAATTACAGATAATACAGTCAACAAATAAAAAGAACAAATAAAAAATAAAAAAACACTCATCCCTATTTGAGGTGTACTCACACTGGGAAACTGGGTATAAGGTTGGGGAGGAGAGCTAGAGCCTGTTGGACGCTGACTTCGACCCCTGGAGAAACAGAAAGAAGATGGGTTACGGAAAATCAGTTTATTGTCGTAGCAAGAGGTATTAAACAAAGAAGGGGAGTCAGTTATACAACGTTTATCCAAAATTGTTGACGTAATTATTTTACTTAATACAATCGAATTTAACAAAGTTTACATCGAATTAGCACCAAGAGGCCGGGCAGTCTTCTTCGTGTAAATTCAAATTACACTTTAAAATGTGAATCTACCATCCAAAAGAAAAAAGTACCAGAAAGACTAAATTGTGGGTCATCATTTTCACGACGCTCGAGATATATAAAGAGTATGATAACATGATCTCAGAGGAATAAAATTTAAGCTTATCAAACGGACACGTTTCAAAATTCAGCTCGCATAAGCAAAATCTATAAATCTGGCTCGTCACTTTCGACAGAAATCAAACTTGCTTAGACACAACTTTATCATCTAAAATACATAAAAGGGAAATATAGTGATATAAACAGCAACTATTAACAAAAATAAAGAGGTGATCAAAGACGTAGCGAGTATGTCTGACTTGGCGACTTCCATGTGCCATTGCAATGTGTTGTCGTATGAATCGTACGATCGACAACATTTCACGTGAATCGGTAAACGTTTTAACTCTTAACCTTGTTGATTATTTCCTTAAACTATTATATCATTACACGCACTAGCAATTTTGAAGAGCGGTAAACTCCTTCGAGAGTGCACAGTATCAAAGTTTTCCATAAAAAGCCGGTTTGGTCTTCCTATAATTTTACGAAACATTGCATCGCAGACAATGATGTCGCCGGCCAGCGTTCATAAAAGATGTCTTTACACAGGGAAGGAAATACGTAAGAAGTTTTGAAATTGAAAACAGAAAAAAAACTGCCGAAGTTTATCAAACTTCGAGAATCATAAGTTGAACTACCTGCTTCCTCCGCGACCTCTATTGCGCTGTGGTTTCTGATGATAACTCATGCTCGTTCACGGAAGTTTGAACTTGATGTTCCATGAGTTTCAGACCAACATAATCGTCCACAAAACGCATGTAGCGTCGACGATTTCAAATAACAGAGAAGACACCTAATTCTTTGTATGTGACATTTACAATGGAAAGGTTTCCAAGCAGTCATACGCTAGCGACTGCTTCTATTTCCTTCCCTTTCAGAAAATTCTGCGTAATAGACTCCCGCGCTCCTCGATAGTTCACGTCCAAACTAAAGAGAATTTACAACTTGATCAACAACAAACTATCCACAGACTCTTCATTCCGAGAGGGTAAGTTGAGGAAAGATCAACAAACTTAAAGCAAAAAAATTAATATATAATTTAGCTATGGACAAAAAAAAAAATACAAAACAACAGCAAAAACAGCAACAAAAAAAAAGACATAACGCTTTTACTAAACTACTTGTCAAAAGCAGGTCAGGAAGAGTGACCTAAGTCTTGCGCGTCTAGATTTCAGATTAACTTCATCAATTCTTACCAAACAAAATTGCACCTCAACAGTTAAAAAACTTCTAAGTCAATTTAAACGAATTAAATAGTTATCGTGAATTAGCGCCGTTATAATTTCCAACTCCCGTGATGCTTCGAAATTCTCCCTACTAGTTAGACCGTTTCGAGTATGGCCCCGTCTTGTCAAAGACCCTTCCCAGCGTGCATCCAAAACTTTGAAGGAAGAGCACCGTGGCACCACCCCTCCCCACTGAGTATCTCAACTCGCCCGCCCGTGAAAAAAAGAGAGGCGAAACAAACTAAAATGATACCCGCTTCAAAAATTTGAAAGCAAGGAAAAACAAAACTTGCTTTTTATAAAAATGAAATCCGATAAAAGTTCACCAGGGTTTAAATCTGCGGACAATGTCAAAATGGCTCGCGAATGAAAATGAAATTAGAGAATATTAAAACCGATCGCATCACCGACCCCCGATATTTATCGCCGTGCAAAGCATTTCCGGTTGCCTTGCGGGGGTGTTCGGCATGGACCACCAACTGAGCGGCATCACACATTTTTTCATTTTCGGATTTTCCATTTGTTTGCTCACAAGCAATGTTTTCTTCTATCCCCCAAAAGGTTGACCTTCCGCATTTCTCTTTTAAGTCTTTAAAGAGTTTTTCCTTGAACTGTAGCCCTACCTTTTATCGCAACCATCCGAGAAGAAATAATCGTATACTGACTGTACAAATATGAAAGCTCTCCATATCGTCGGTATTGCCATTTCATCTCCAGCTTTTTCTATCTGAAGGTTGAAGAGCTTTTTTAAAAACGTCATAATGGCTGCGTAGTCCGCGCGCTGTAGAACCGCGAGAGCCTTGACCCATGCCAGTCTGTGCTCAAAAGTTTCAAAGTTAACTTAAATTAAGCTAGACAACTACTGTAGTATTTAATTTGAGATCTAGTTTTCAACAATAGTAAGAAATGACATCAAAGTTTCTAAAGGATTTTTTATTTCGTTTAATTCTGAAAACAGCTGGGGCCGGAAAAGCTCGGGGAAAAAAAACATCGATCGTCCCCAGGGCTATGGAAAATTAAAGGCAAGAGCCCTTGTAGTCCAGTTCTCGGGACGATAACGGATTTGTGGATCACAACTCCTATTATACTCTTCTCTGATTTAGCACTTATCGCACCCTTCTAAACTCTTGGATAAGGTTTAACTTTGGTTTTGGTCGGGATGGTTTATTCCTCTTAATTTTTAAAACACATGATGCATGGCGTCTATAAGTTCCTTGAAATCTAGAGTAATAGTGACATTGCCTTTCAATGATCGTTGATAGCCTGGAGTCAATTTTTTAAAAAGTTACTAGCTGTAGAGTGTAAAGGTTTGCGATGGGCGGTCTACATGTGTGGTACCAACAATTAATTTCCAAAAAATATAATTCCATGACGTTAGTTTGAAAAATTATTTTATTCTGTCTGCAAAACCATGTGAAACCGGGTAGCGAAATGAACAATTTGTCTTAGGCTATTGTCACACTATACTGGATAGCTTTTCGTGCCGACAAGAAAAAATATACAATAGCAAAGGCACAGAACTGGAAAAATTGTTTACACACATCGCTTCTCTCCGTTACAGAAATGGTGCCAAAATCACAGTTCTTGTGTGTGAACAACTGGCAGCTACAACAATATTACGAACACGAACAAGGTTTCGCCCACACAAAATACGCCTGCACTGCAGGCTAAAGCCCTATCCGGTATGGTTTCCCTGCCGCCCCTGGCACAAGAGCTATCCGGTATGGGTTTCCCTGCCGCCCCTGGCGCAAGAGTTATCCGGTATGGGTTTCCCTGCCGCCCCTGGCGCAAGAGCTATCCGGTATGGGTTTCCCTGCCGCCCCTGGCGCAAGAGCTATCCGGTATGGGTTTCCCTGCCGCCCCTGGCGCAAGAGCTATCCGGTATGGGTTTCCCTGCCGCCCCTGGCACAAGAGCTATCCGGTATGGGTTTCCCTGCTGCCCCTGGCGCAAGAGCTATCCGGTATGGGTTTCCCTGCCGCCCCTGGCGCAAGAGCTATACGGTATGGGTTTCCCTGCCGCCCCTGGCGCAAGAGCTATCCGGTATGGGTTTCCCTGCCGCCCCTGGCGCAAGAGCTATCCGGTATGGGTTTCCCTGCCGCCCCTGGCGCAAGAGCTATCCGGTATGGTTTCCCTGCCGCCCCTGGCGCAAGAGCTATCCGGTATGGGTTTCCCTGCCGCCCCTGGCGCAAGAGCTATCCGGTATGGTTTCCCTGCCGCCCCTGGCGCAAGAGCTATCCGGTATGGGTTTCCCTGCCACCCCTGGCGCAAGAGCTATCCGGTATGGGGGTGTGAACACAGCCTTGACAAGTGCAGGGTTTGAAGGCCTCGGCGGCTCACTTCCACCCAAACTTCCATTGAGTTCCCCCTCCCTCTGGGGGTATTTGGTCACCTCGCCACCAACCATTGTTTTGAACTTTAGGTGCCTTCTTTTGGAATGTTCCGGATCAGGATCAGTGATCCGAGATCACTCGGATCATGGTAGATCAAATGAACCGATGAATCCTTGTCCAGAGTGGATTCATCGGTTCATTTGATCTAACATGATCCGAAGTTACTCGCATCACTGATCTTGATCCGGATCATCTCAGAGGAACGCAACCTTTGATTCATGAACGGAAATTTCTTCACTGTTACTATCTTTTTTATTTCAAAGAAATTACCAGTGGTTGTGAAACTTTTCTGCCAGGTTTTTGATCTCTCAAATGCCAAAGTTTGCATCCACTGAACCTATACATGTATTTATATTACTATTTGTATTATCAAGAGCATAAGACGTTTGACCCAAGGATCGTCGTCAATTAGGATCGACAGATTTTTATTTCAGTCGACTTTAAACTCGAATAAACTTGACAAAAAAGTAAAAATCTTAGGTAAGTAATCCTCGGTATTACGTAAACTGTGTCAATTATTCCAGCGTTATTGTTGGTTTTCACATGACGTCACAAAAATTAAAACTAAAAAACTATCGATCCCACCGAGATTTTACTTTCACGATGCATTAGAGCAGCTGAAAACTAATTTTCATACAAATTTTCGCTTCAAAAGGGTCCTTGGTTTTGTGATAGAGTGCGCTTGAATTTCTAAGCTTTTGCGTGACGCGGCATTTACATGACGGCCAAGAGAGCTGTCATGTAGGTTAAAAAAATGACTTATTTCAGGAACTTTTGCTATCCAAACAGTTCATGTATTAGAAAAGGTATTACTTTAACGTTTATGAGTTTCTCGAAGAATACATTCACGCTTTTGTAGCAAAACTCGGTAACAGATGTTTCTGTTGGTTTCCGTCCGCCATGTTGGAGCTCATCCAGGTGAGCACCAGCATGGCGTCTCCATACAAATCTCTATAAGTTTGGGCAAAACATTTCTTCGGATATCTCGTATACGAAATATTCCTCTGACCTGATTCTTGGCGAGGGTCTTTGTATATGTACCTCCTTTCATTTCCCAGATTCTGGTCTTTATCTATTGAACGGTTTTGATTTTGATTTTGATCTATTTTGAATGGCGTGACACTGAAAACCAGCAATTCGTTGGTGTCGAGTCCACATATTGTGGTGATTTCGTTGGTGGAGAGATGACCGTAAACCCCTCTGGAGGCGCAATCACAAGAATTTGCTCGAGTTCAGTGATGGAAAGGAGGGCGGGAAAGGGCGCGCAAGGGTTTTCTAGGGACGGGCAACCAGGAGAAGTTGCTTCGGTTTTAGTCTTACGCTTATAGCATTGCTCTAACTTTCTATTTCCTCCAATATTTCTCTGCTTTCAAAATCAAAGATGGCGACAACTGCATTCACTTTCAACGAATTTACCTACTTTTACTGTGGTTTGATAGCCTTTGTCGTTTATTTCATTATGTCTTGTGTTTCTACGCCTCCCTCCCCCCCAGCCCTCCATAATAGGTCACACATAACATGGCCCTCCTACGGTTGACATTAAGGTAGCCTGCGTAGCAGGCGCTTGAAAGTTGTATGTGGGAAAGAACGAGGCGTTACTTCCAAGTGCTTAATATTACTACATACAACTCGGGACAAAGACACCAAGCAAACCCGTTGTAAAATTGAAGCCAAGCAAGAGTCCAGACAAGAACAGGGTGCCTGTTTTTGAACGATTAGGTCCCCGCCGTTCTTGAATACTATTAACCTGGGACAAGGCTTCTTGAAGGAGAAAAAAGGCCAATAATAAGCGGAGCGCAAAATACCACCGGAAAAAGACAGGGGAGAGAGAATGGTCAGACCTCCTCAATCCTGCGCACGGTTCGCCTCGCCTTCCATCGCACTCGCCCCGTTATTCGCCCTTTTCAACCAATATAGCCTGTGAGCAAGCTCCCCTATTTAGGCGAGCGAAGCGAGCCGCGCGAGAAGGCGCGCTTTCGCGTCTCCCCTCGCGCGCCTCTCGCACGTCTACTTGTCACGAGATAGAGAGCTTGCTCGCAGGCTACACCCAACAAAAAGGAGCCTGGTTCCGGGCTAGATCACTATCACTGGGATCCCCCCCCCGGATAGTGCACAGCTCTGGGGTTATCTTTCTAGATGTAGTTTATATCAGCAAGAAAAAATTAACGCTAAAAACGAGCGACGTTTCGCAGTTGTCATGACACCATTATCAAGTTCAAAATGATAAAAATAAACTGTGAGAGTAAAAAATAGTTCGCTGAAGATTTGCATAATAATAATATTCTGGAATGTCACGACGACTCCGAAACGTCGTTCGTTTTTAGCGTTAACTTTTTCTGGCTTATGTATTGTTTACCTCTGCTTATAAAGATATAGTTTAGATTCTGTCGTAGTTCACTGTCAAGCTCAAAGCTGTCTCACAAACTTTAGCCAATTTATTCATACAGTTGGGACCGGCCCCAGTAGCCAAAAAACCGAACTAAACATGAAAACAGCGGGTCATTATCCGTTCTGCGAAACTGCCCACCTACTCCTCCCCTAAGCCAAGATTAACACTTACTTCTCACTTACGGCAAAATGTTGGCTTGGGGGAGGGGTAGCTGTGCAGTTTCCTAGAAACGTATACTTCAAACATTGGGGAAAGGTTTAAAGGGGCTATGTCACGCTATTTACCATCTTTTTAAAAAGCTAAAATGTGTCTTTGCATTAATTGAATTCCAAAAATAATGGTACAGTACTGTTATTTAAGTCTATTTTTAGGCATTGAAACTGTTTCCTGTCATCAGTTGCAATGGATCACAGGGATGGACATGGATTAAAACTTGAAAAAGTTGATATTAATGTGCTATGCCTGCAAAAATCACCAAAAAAAAGGTCTGGTTGGTACAACCTCGTTCCCAGGTTCTCTCTCCTACCCGTCGAGAGACCCTGGTTGGGTTTGGTCACGTGTCTCCCAGAATCTGGGAGATTACAAACAAACGACTTGGGGGAGGGGCGGATAAGAGTGAGATTTGTCTCTACAAAGCGTAGACGTCGAGATCAGTGGAAACCTTGTCTAAAGGGTCCTGTTTTTTATAGTTCCCGGACTAGTCAAGACAAAACCTCGAACGCCGAATCCTTTGACAGCGAAAGCGTAACTTCCTGCAGAATATCTGGATGTTTATCGGATGTTGCAAAGGAAAATACGGATTCACCACTTGTGCTGTCAAAAATATTTTAGGCGGTTGTATTCATACCGAAACGCAGTAGGCTAAAATTGCGATTTCTATGTTATGGAGGCCACCTTTGGAAAGCAAACGTATGTATTTTCAAAACTATGATTATGCAGTTCGAAGCGGGGCCGAAAAGATGTATCAAGAATTGGACCACATACAAGAAATCCTTTCGCTTTGGAAGGTTATCACTGGGTTATGTTGTCCGTTTTGTCTCTGTTTATACTATTTCCTGTTGTCTTCAGTGTCGCGTTTTGGTCATGCTTTGCTTATGCACGTACTGTATTATATTTTTTTACCTCTATTTACCACTAAAAGCGATACGTTTTTTCTGTTGCAGCATCATACAAAAGGTTAGGGATAGGAAAAAGCTGACAATTCAGACTACAGCTTTCCGTTAAGTCATTAGAGCTAAAATATTATTTTGACCGTGAATGTAAAATGAATCCTCTGCTCTCAACGTAACTGCTTTGTTTTGTCACCGCTTGGTTTAGGTTTTGCATGTACTGATTCGGGCCGATTACTAGCCTCCCCCGCAGACAATCTTAGTGGTTCGTCACGACCGTGGGGAGAGGAATGATTGCGTGACGAACCACTAAGAATGTCTGCGGGGAGGCTAGCCGATTACCAGCCGCTGTCACCGACAAACATTGATTCTTTCAATGCAAGTTCAACGAACAGGGATTTTCCCTTCAATGCAGATAAACACGCGCTTGTGTCTTACTCAGGATCGTAGATTTTAGTATCTAATTGTTGTCATAGGTTTAACTGAGATAACACGAGTTTTTTATTTCTCCACTGGTAATTCGCTTGTTTATCTGGTGATAGCTCTGTTTAGGCAGAAATTTCCCGAATTTCAGTTATAGTTGGAGGCTTAGCAAATCTGTCTTGCCCTTTCGATCATTGCGTGAACGGCGAAAACGAACCAGACAAAAAAATTGAGAGACAAAGGACTCCCCCCTGGGAATTAATTTTGTTCTGGGACCACGTGACCAAACCCAACCAGGGTCTCTCCACGGGTAGGAGAGAGAACCTGGGAACGAGGTTGTGGTTGGTACTCCCTGTATTAATTTGTTTGATGCCGTCTTCAGAACTCTACCGGTCCCGGGAGCATTTTTTGCATGGTTAAAGGCACTAAGTTTCTGACTTCAGCAAAGGAAAGACTTAAAACAACAGTACATCCTCGTGAAATAGCTCCTTCAAACACATAGCAAATGCGAAAAAAAGGGATGGATGGACGAAACTGAAGATGACAATGGACCACAATAGGGTTAACATTTGTTGGTCACGAAGCTGTCTGTGTTCAAAATACCAGACTGCCTTGAACCTGACTGAAGAATAGAACTAGACTGTGTTCCATTGTGTTCCATGATGCCACCCATGTTTCATTTGCTGCATATCCAAACACAACTTTACTCTGACGCCTTCTAAGCCGATATGTTAGAAATACTGTTTTAGGTCACGGTCTTAAAACTATAAAGTATCTTCATTAAGCAGCCGTTTCATGACTATTTCTTATCTACTATTTTCTAGACATATTAAATTCTGCAGCATTACAGTATTCTCTTTGCAGAATTTAATACGTCTTACATTATTATTTTTGCTGATCAGATCTTTATAGATCCTACGTTCTCCAGCATATTCGTTTGCGGTCCTTTGCAGTCCCTTGTGGTTAATGTTTGTACTATTATTTTTCTCTTACTTCTTAACCCTCTTAGGGAATTTTCACAGTTCTCTGGGAATCTAATTGGCACCACACCAAGCAGAGAATCCTTCAAGACGATATCAACCAAGTTTACTTGCCGGATCCTGTTGCCTCTGCCAATCGAAGTACATTTCTCGCCTGTTGAACAGTTGGCATATCAATCATGTAACCATGGAAATCTATAGCCCCCTGTTGGCAGAAACAGATTAAAATTAAGTCAAATCTCTCTTAAAGGACAGCTAGCTCTATAAGGTGGGCACTCCCTAGACAGACACCCAGTTGGTCTCTGTTGGCCTAAAATTGACACCTACAATCATGGACAAAAGTCTTGGGACACTTTTGCGTTTCTGGGGTGTTTTTCAATTCACACACATCCAACCCCTCCCCTCACCCCACAAACAATGTTGGACCCATGTATCCAGAATTTTTCAGAGATTCAACTTTGTATAGGGTGGGGGGAGGGAGAACTGCAAGAAAATTTCGAAAATGATGCAGTTTTAAGAGGGAGCCGAGAAATGATGGGAAAATATGCATATTGCAGTACTGTTCCAAGGACTTTTGTCCAGGATTGTCTGAATCCTGGTTTTGGGGGAAAAAGTCTGTTTTCTTCGCTTTTCCTACGCTTTTTAGGCATTTTGGAGACAAGTAGGTGATCACATGCAACAATAATGACCTTTGAAACTATTTTCTCAACATATAGCAAGTTTTTACAAGGCAATTCGCTGATTAGCCATATCGGACCCACTCCCCTAAACTGGAGCCGAGTACAGCGGAAGTTGGTCAGGCACGATGTTTCGAGCATTGCGCACAGTACTCGGTCACAAAAACACAGTGTATTATCAATATTCGCTACAAATTCATTAAGGAAACATGGCTAAGATATATTTCAACCAAAAAGTAATTGCATTTGAAAGAATATGCGT
Source organism: Porites divaricata (assembly GCA_038088405.1). Lineage (NCBI taxonomy): Eukaryota > Metazoa > Cnidaria > Anthozoa > Scleractinia > Poritidae > Porites > Porites divaricata. The sequence continues at coordinate 29,578,706 of JBBMOI010000001.1, read as the reverse complement.
CAAAAAGGCCATCCCATAAAGTGAATACAACAGTACTCACTTGATTCAGTAAGGAAAAATTATCTTGTTCTTTCTCTCCATTTCAAAGTGAGTACTGTGACTAAAGAGCTAAAAATTGCGTTTTCGCTGTAAATAAAAGCATCAAAGGATGTATTTACAGATAAATTTTCTCTCACCATCCCTAAGATGTTAAGATTCTATAGGAAAAGCACACATTATTAAGGTTTTAGAGTGAGTACTGCTGGTGCGTACTGTCCAGCTATGCAAATCAGTTCAAAGTAAAATCACTTCGTTGTTTACTTAGTTCGTGACAAATATCACGCAACGTAATTTTTGTTAGCAAATAAACACATAGAAATATTAGCAACACTTTCAAACCAAAAACGATCTGGTAAAAGTCTCTAGAAGTCAGCGAAAAACTGTTTTGCCATGAACCAGGCGTACTATGAAACAACCGCTTTTTTCTTACATCACAATTGCATTCATAGCTCCTGTTGTAATTTTGTGTTGTACAAATAACACGGACGGCTATTCACATAGCTTAATATTTTTTCACGGCCGTTCTATCTTTTGGAAAACGTTATTTTCCCTACCAAGCCTACTGGATTTTTTGATATTCATACTCATATTGAGTACTGGCGGCAACTGTAATGTTGACATCTCTGAGCAAGTTATTACCAGGTAAATGACCTTGTGCTTTGTTGTATATGCACGACTCTAGCTCCTTGCCCTGCCGAAATTCTTACTGTGTACACCATAATGTTAGTAACTCGTTGCTTCCCTTAACTGTTTTCGGACGCGAGTCTTGTTTAAAGTTATGTTATCGTTTGAAATAAAGCATGCACTATGAGATTCCACAATTTCCGGTGAATATCATTTGTTTCTAGCAAATCCTTAAACACGTTCACAAAACTCTCAAAAGCTGGGAAAAGGTTTGTTCAATTATGATCTTTTATCAGAATCCCGAAAAAACACTCTTACAGGCTTGAAAAATGCTCAAAACTGCCTAAATTCTTCCCACCTCTTTTTCAGACAATCATGGACTAAGGTCTTGGGACACTTTTGCATTTCTGGGGTGTTTTTCAATTCACCTAGGTCCAACCCCTCCCCTCACCCCACAAACAATGTTGGATGCGTGTATCCAGAATTTTTTCAGAGATTGTATAGGGTGGGGGGAGGGAGAACAGCAAGAAAATTTCGAAAATGATGCAGTTTTAAGAGGGAGCCGAGAAATGACGGGAAAATATACTTATTGCAGTACTGTCCCAAGGACTTTTGTCCAGGATTGTGGAGTTGGTTTCTGTTGTTCTTCAAACATTTTCTTTGACTCTCTGTAAGGCAGACACCTCCCTAAAATGGACACCTAGAGTTGGTTTCTGTTGTTCTTCAGTCATTTTCTTTGACTCTCTGTAAGGCAGACACCTCCCTAAAACAGATACCAAAAGTTGGTCCCTGTCGTTCTTCAGCCATTTTCTTAGTCTCTCTATAAAGAGGACACCTCCTTAAAATGGACACCTAGAGTTGGTCTTTTCTTTTCTTCAGTGACACTCTTTGTTTTTCTTTGGCTTTCTGGTACATGCCCACACTGCTCATAACATTATGCTAAAGTATTTCCTTGGTTTATCTATTCTACTGACCTTTCCTTGTTTTTCTTGCTCTTCAAAAGCAGTCACAACATCTGATGCCCATTTGAACTTTTCTTCACTTGGAGAAAACGCCTTGTTCACGATGTCTATTTGTCCAGGATGTATTATTTGTTTGCCTGTAAAGAGAAAAACCAGGAAATATGGGGGGGGGGGGGGGGAACAATGTAAAACCCCCTGTACACAAGTCTTACATTCAAGGATGTCAGAGACAGTTGGACAGAAAACCCCTCTCTGAATGGCGACAAGAGAGCGGAGCTCCCCGTCATTTACATTCCTCTCATGGGAATATGTAACAACATTTCTGTTATGTAACCTGACATTTCACATCATTTGTGACTTTCAAACACTTCAAAAGAATTATTCGATTTGTTTGAAATTGTTGCTCTGAGTTTTGAAATTTGTATGCTAAAATGTTCAAAAGGTTCTTATACAAACCTATCGCAAGATAAGAGAGGCTATAAACTAAAAGAACAGCTTACAACTGTAGGTCAATCATACTGCTTGTTTGAGCTCACTATACCTGTGTATCCAAACCTTGCTCCTTCTTCTGCCTGTGATCTTAAACCTTCAAGGTCTAAAGCAAAATAATACTCACTCTTGCTGTTAGCTGCTACACATTAGCTAACAAATGATAATTAAACCAGTAAGTCAAGCTGGAACATACAGACATTTTTTTCAAAAGTAGGTCACCACAATACACTGCTCCTTTAAATGTTTGTTACAATGAAACTTATTAGTAAAGCTATAGCCCTGTGCCAGAGGAGGAGTGAATGTCTTTCCACAATGCATTGCATTTCAGACTAATATATCAAAATTTTGGTGACGTCATCATTCAGAAACTTGCACTGGACAAGGCAACATGGCGTCCTTTGTTTCCGTTGCTGGCGAGTCTTCAAAATCTTTGACCAGTTCACCACTCTGCTTGGCTTTTTTTCCTTAGTGCCTGCATCTTTTTATTCACTGCACATATTTTTCACATTACCTTTGAAATTAATATACACCATGTCAATTGCTTGGAGGCCATATGCCTTGGCATGTACTACCACACTCTGACGAGCATAAATTAACTCCTTGACATCTTCAGTTCGGGTGGCCCCTAAAAAACAAATTTTTTGCACTTGACGTAGAAGAACTCACAGCAACCAATCAATCAGTGTGAACTACTGCTGGAGTTTTTTTTTTTAAAGAGTCATCTCATTGCCAAGTGGTTAGAGCACTGGACTTGCAATTTGAAGGCCCCAAGTTCAAGTCCCACCCTGACTACTACCTGAATTAGTTCTCAATACTTTATCCTCAGCTCAAATCCTCAACCACCTCTCTGTAAAATTAAAGCCAACTGGTTTGTCTCCAGCCAGCTAGAATTTTTAACCCTGTTATGCTCATTCAAATCATTTGTTTCAGTTGTTTGCTTGGCCCCACTAGCCTTAGACTTACCACAAGTTGACATCACAAGTTTCACTTTCACAGCAGATAGCAAGCAGGGCGAGCTATTTAGGCTATGAAGCAGCCAAGCAAGCAACGAGGTTGCGAGAGGTCGATTGACAACTTTATCCCCAAGGGCCCTAAAGAGCAAATCTGATTGGTCTAAGCATAGCGACCTGTTTTTGGGTCACTAAAACTAGCACCAGTCAAGAATGAAAAGTCCTTCTGCCCGTGGCCCATATGAGTGCCCATATGAGTGGCCCAACAAGAAGGGCAAAAAAGCAATAAGTTTGCATTAGCAAAATAAGACTTGGCACGTGCATCATGCTTTTTTTAACATTTTTTAACCATTGCTACATGACCACAACATGAAAGTGCTGCATATTTTCAAGTTTTGTGGAGGAAGTGAACACAAGATAACCATTTTCTAGGGTTTTTGGAATTCAAAGGGCCCATTGAAAAGGATAAAATATACCAGTATCTAATCTGGAGTTTTTAGAAGAATAGGGGGTGGGTAAATGTATATCATTTTTTACATAAGCACATCATCTGAAACAAAGTTAGTATATTTGCAAATGCATAATATTTATAACTACCTGAACTAATAATCCTACCTATACTCACAAGAAAGTCATCAGAACCAAACACTAAGGCCTCAAACTTGAACGCTTTGTCTTCAGCTCTGCCACGCTCACAGATAGCTCGTAGGTTCAAAAGACTAATAGCACTTTCCATCTGGGTGATTAGGCCAAGCTGATTGCTCTTGGATTTCGCGATAGCTGAAACTTTATCACTTAGCTGAAAGGGGCAATAAAAAAGTCAATCTAGGATAAAACATGTTGGTTGATTTATCACTCAAATATGGAATTGTGAGCGTTTTACTCCCCTTGTTCACTAAAAATTGCATGTGGTGAACAGTGAAAAGATGCATGAAGTAGTGGTGTGCCAATCATCAATTTCAATCAATCATTAATCAAAATCTTTCAGTAGGGGTGAAGAATGGTCTTTGCGAGCATTCGTGAGCATGCTGAGCACTGCGATTTTTTTGTGAGCACGAGCAGAAATAAAAATTTGCTTTGCGAGCTTGCGAGCAACGCAAAAATTTGGGGAGCAAGAGCAAGCGAGCACTCGTTTAAATTTTGCGAGCAAATTGAGCGAAGGTAAAATTTTGTGAGCAGTTAAAAATTTTAATGGACCATTCATCACCCCTTTCAGTGATGTGACAATAATAATTATTATTGATTATGGAGAATGTTTAATTGATGATTATTGTGGGAAAAAATAAAATTTCTTGTTGGCAAATAACATAGTTAAAAACCTATGCATTGTCTTTTAAATGACTTCATAATTACAGAAGAAAAAGAATTTGATCACCCACAAGCCCAGGAAAAACTTCTGAGTTGAGTGATCTACAGTCAAGGGACTCAGTAAGGTTGTATTACAGTGTACAAGTAATGGTACTTTGAAATGAGTACCAAGTAAGAATTGTAATCATGACTAAAAAAGCACACACACTTAATCCTTTAGTTTCTCCATATTAAAAACAGTATCACTACATGTATGGCCTTAGGAAGGACAGGTGCCCAAGATATCTAGAGGCTCCCTGAGATGGCCAATAAAGCAGCGCCTAGATCAAGTACCACTCTCTTGGATTGCAGTCCCAGTGTAACTAGCAATGGAAAGTAATGGTGTGGAAAGGAGAGGAGGTCAACGTGACAAAATCTCAGCTTCCCAGATTGTGCGTAAAAGATAACTGCAAGAATTTTCAAGGAAGATTTTATAAAAAGAAATTTACCCAATCCAAATGTTCCACAGTATCTACTTTGGGCACCACCATAGAGTGAGGCAAAACCTTTGCTGTTAGGGCAGCTCTTAAATCATCTTCTGCTAAACCAGTTTCAATAGAGTTGATACGGACACACACTTCACTAGAGCCAAAGTTCAATTGACCAAGAAGATTGTGAATAGTGCTCCTTGCTTCATCCTAAACAAGAAAGTAGTAATGTGAACAAGGAGGCCCTCTTAGTTGGGGGAGGGGGGGAAGGTTCATATTTTGAGGAGTAGTTCATGCCCCCTTGGTATTTCGTCCATCTTTATGTTGTTTGTTACCATTTTATCTAGTCTTATGTTGCTGTTTCAAGGCCATGTCACTTGTCAGGATTTTATCCTAATATGGTCTCAACAAGGCTAGGATGGGAGGGGGAGGAGCTTGAAATAGGGATCTCTGGATTGTAAGTTACAGTAACAGTTCTAACCCCTCGGTCATGCTGCCTAAATGTAGCATAAACAACTGATTCAAAACAATCCAGTGAAGGGTAAATCCACAGTGAATGGAAAAGCAAATGAAAACATATGTTTGTTGTCTGCAGGTCATCCAAACTAGCCCAGTTTCCACTGCATTTTTAGGGGATAAGGTGTTTTGATTTACAAAGGCAGTGAAATCGATAATGTCATGAAATGAAATCGAAAACAATAACAATAAAAAGTAACCATCGATTTCTACTAATTGACTCCATCGATATCAATCAGAAAGTGATTATCGTTAGTTTAATACCGATGTATTCCCATCGCGGATTGGTTTTCCGATATCGGTTTTTATCCATTGCACTCGTCAGCTGTTATTAACATTAATGCATTTTCTAGCTAAGAACCAGAATTCGCTTTAACAAGATTAAAAAACAGAAAAGATCTCTTTATATGACAAGCTTTAAGTTTTCATAAAATTCTCTCAAATTCAACCCAAACAGTTTTAACCTTCTTGTTTGAAGCGACTCCATCTTCGCAATCCAAAACAACACAATCGGCTTTTAAACCAGTTGCCTTGGTCACTTTGTGCTCTTCATTTCCTGGGATATAGAGAAAAGATCGCCTTGGAGTGTATCCTTGTACATCACACAGCGTCCTAACCTGAGGCCTGCAAGGGTTAGTTTTAAGAAGTGTTCTGCATAACTTGGCCGCCATTTCTCTTCAAGAAGGTCCAACTTCATGTAAGCTTTTTAGTGCGTCCCTATTCCAATGACCCGACCATACCCTTGTTAGTAGCCCCCACTCCCCTAACAGGGGCGATAAATTTTGGTTCTGTGTTTGTTTGTTTGTTTGTGGAGTAAGGATTACCTCAACGCTGGGAGTTCTAGAGTTCAATTATAACAGACTATCTGAGTTTAGAAACAGAAAAGGAAAATCGTTGTCTTGCGTTCACGTCCTACATTGACGTGAAACTGCCCGGCCTGGAATGTGGAAGTTTCAGGTTGAAGGCGTGCACCAACGGCAAGGAAGTGTACAAAAAGCGCAATACACGAGCAAAACTGCTGTTTTGCTAATTTTAACGTGTTGAGTTTTTGCCCCTCTCGAGCTCGTTGCCGTCCGGAGAGTTGACGGACAGACGGATTGGACAGACATAACGGATTAAGTGGACGGACGGACAGACAAACTGGACGGACAAAGGGACGGACAGATGAATAAATGGAGGTCTAAACAGACGGACCAACTGGACGGTCTGAATTGATGGACAGACAACCAGATGGACGGAGGGACGAATGGACTGGACAATGGAGTGGACAGAGTTGACAGACGGACGGACAGACAACGCGTAAGGACGGATGGACTGGACGGACAGAGGGACGGATGGGACAAGGAATGGAAGGACTGAACAGACGAAGTGGACATTGAGCGGATGGACGAGTTTGCTTTATTTTTCTCTTGAATGAGTCTTTGGATAGGTTTCCTAAAATTTGGATCATTTCGTTCACACCCTGACTCCTATTCGAGAAAACGAATTTGCTTGCTAAGGTATCGTTACATTAATATGCGCCATCTTCTTGGTTAGAAGTGCCAAGCTATTAAGGTATGGTTATGTTACCGAAAACGCGGAGGTCACGGGTTCGAATCCCGTTGAAGCCCTGATTTTTTTCAGGCTTGTTCTTTCCTATTGCTTAAATTGGAAAATTTACTGCGATGATCGGTAGAAGGATTTGTAAGTAAGGGAAGATGAGGTTTCTTCTATTTTTTCTCAGATCCGACAATGTTAGCATAAGTGGTTTTGCTGATCTTGCAGCTGCTGGCAGTTATTCTTCTGATCCCAATCTCCTGCTTTCTATGTCAGTTTTCACAAAAGAGTTCAAAACCAAAGGAGCCAGCAAACAATAAAGATAAACTCATCATCCGTCGATGTGCGTGGTTTTGAAAATCAGGCATCTCCTCTCACTAATTCTGATAACATTAAGACGAAGATAACTCTGAAATTCCAGAGTAAAACAATTTAAAAGGCAACAATGGAAGGTTTTGTCTCCTTAAATACTCAAGTGAGCGCTTACAATATTGAATATTTCCATCCTAATATTCCACCTTTGTAAGAGAGCCCTTTATGATCGTTATTGACATAAACCATCACACAAATTGCTTTTAAAGCATTATTGCTGAGAGCATATTACAGTTTACAATGTTTGAGAGAAGTATATTTCACCATATCATTAAATAAGTCTCATAATCTAGCAAACACTACTAGTGATAAACATTAAATAAATTTACTTATTCAAGTGTTCTATTCTGGTACTGTAAGCTGGACAACTCTATCGCCATGGCAGTTGGTTAAAGAAAGTCATACATTCCTCTAACTTACAAAATTAGTCTACAATATTATTAATTTGACTTGTTATGCTTGTTACACACACTAACTATCCAGCAGGTTGGCCTCTCAAAATCAGTGGACATCAACTTTTTTCCTCTTGATTTACAAAAGCCAACCTTTTTATCACGATAATTTATTTAATATTATTGACACATCCGTGTCAAACCTAATCCTAAGCTTTGCTATCTGATGACGGAATAAGACACTTTCAGCAAGTTCACGCAAAATGTCAGTGTAGAACGGAAACTTACAAGGGCTGCGTGTTGTGCGCGCAACCACTGGCACGATACTTACCTTTTACAGGTTCTAGAGATTATGCTAGTGCAAACACATCAGAATAGGTTATTTCCGAGTTGCCCCAAGCTACTGTTTCTGTTTCAAAGCGTGGTTAAGTGCGAAGCCATTGACAAAAAAATGATTTCATTCTCAAGCAAAAATAGAATTCATTTTTACAAGAAAGGTTTGCACTTTGCCTCGTTTTGAAAGTGAGTCTTTTTGGAACTCGGAAATGGCCTATTTTATCTCATTCGATTGATTTTTCGTGTTATGCAATGGGAACTTCAGTTGTAATTAACGATGAGACGTCCTTTAATTTCGCGAGCGCAAAAGCCAGAAAAAACGCTCAATGTATTATTAACAAATCGATAAGCTAAAACAACCGGGTTAAGCTGGTTTCGCATAACTTATAGACAATTGTGCACTGATTTCGAATTCCAAGCGGCGCCTGGAAAGTTATGTAGTATCGCTGTTGATAGAATCAGGCGTTCCACCGACTAAAGTAAAGCGCTTCGCAGACTTTTGCACTCGCAAAAAACGACGCCTGATCGCAGCTTACAGTGATTGAACATAATTCAGATGGCGAGACGTTAAAAATTATTCATAAGTTGGCTGCTGAAGCGCACCAATAAGCCCCTGAGCTGTACTAAACAGGTTGATGGGTGAACTGCCATCTGTGATAAGTGTAGACTTCAGACCCAAAGACTGCAGTAATTTGACCTATGGAATAACAGCAATGGTAAGAGAGTTGCGAACACAAAGGAGAGAGTGTCATGGAAGAAATTGAGCTGACAGTATCACCTTTTCCTGACGTGTACACTTTCCGTGCATCAGGGCAAGGTCTGAGAGACGCAAATGCATTTATATGGCTTATGATCATGCAAAAAATACAACTTAGCACGCGCTAATCGAATCCACACAGAGAGATTGCGTGTGTATGCGTGAGAGGGAGGAAGGGGTCCTCGAGTGCAGATGTCCCGTGAGGGTTCTCGCCTCCTACCAGCAGCTGGACCGATTGACTAAATGAATAACGAGCTATTTTATTACATTTGTTGGCTTCACACTAGAAGCGAAGTTAGTTTCAAGTAAGTACATGATTGAAGAGCACTTGGAAATCTTAAGTCGCCCTGTAGAAAACATGGCTTCACACTTGTTGACAAAGTCTTTTATTTGTTCATTAGAATCTTGGAACCGCTGCACGTGCACATCATGCACACGACTTCCATTTCCTATTGGTCAAGTGTGTTTTCAAGTGTGGTGTAGACCATACTTTAGGACCAACTTCGGCTTCTTTGAACTACGAACGTTGCCATGGGCACCAAGTAAAGTTGAAGTGGGGTACATTTTACTCCTTCACACTGAAAGTAGGTTCCAAGTACACTTAGATCATACTTGAAGGCTCTAATGTGAAGCCAACAATTGTTTATAGACTCTCCTGACTACGTGTAATGAGGATGGGGATAAAAACTAAACCTTCATGAATTTTATAAGACACAGATTATTGACTGAATAGGCTACGTGGCTTGAGAGTGTCCCAGCAAAGCTTATTGAGTATGGGGGCAGGCATGGCTACACAAGCTTTGCTGAGACACTCTGACCAACAGAGTCACCGTTGTTACAGCATTAAGCCATGGTTTTCGATACAGTTACCGTAGGATTCTTACCTGCATCTCTGGCCCAGCTGTAGCGATTGCCTGAATAGTATCAGCACCAATAGACGACACCATGTTCTGAAATTTCTCTGTCTCAATAGCAGCCATTTCTTTGACTTTGGAAACGTCCAAACTGTTCTGTTCTGACTGGTATTTTAACTCTGCTTCCCGTTCTTTGCTCAGACGCTGCAGGGCAGATTCCTTATCAGAGAAAACAAAGCAAATCAAAACGATGAAAAATCTAATGGTGCAAAATGCTGTCTAATCTAAAAGTCGTCTGGTCAAACACATAGGATTTCCGCCACAGATTTATCCCTTTACGCCCCAATATCCACATACAAATTCTCCACACCGATCTCCATACATTTCCTTAAAGAATAAGTTGAGATAATTTGGTAGAAAATCAAAGCATTTTCTCTTTAGTGATCACTTTATTAACTCTCATAACCAATTTTCATGGCAACATATGGAGATTGTTAGGAGAAACTTTACGTTGGTCACTATTGGGACTTAGAGGGTTAAACAATGAAGTGATGAATAATCTTGCTATAGTCTATGTGGACCTTAACCCTTTCACTGACAGAGTTTTTGATAGCGTTTTGTAAGGCGACTCTAACTTTTGAGTCTGTGGACGAAATCCTATGATGTGACCATTCAAATGAAAGCTCTCTGCCTGGACTTTCACATAATGCTATTTGTTTATCACAATTTTAGAAAATGAAATTTGGAAATTTGGTCGAAATTTGCCTTTGGCCCCATTTGGCAGTGAAAGGGTTAAAAGGCGTCAGTCAGTTTCCAGCTATATACTGAAGGTCAGAGTTTTAATGTTAAAATTGCTAAAGATTGGGTTCTGTCAATAGGTTGGTTCCGTTTATACAAGTATCCGCCTACAGGAGCTGTCTGTTAGCAAAGGTTGACCATAAACTTAGAACAAACAGCATATTGATGGAAGGCTTTCATTTCAATGGTCACGAAGACAGTGGTTACCAAGAGATTTAATCGAAGTTGTCTTATTCACGTTTAGATTTAGATTGTCCCATTATCGTACTGCATCCTAAATTTGAAAGTTTGTTTCAAAAGCGCTACAGATTTCTAAGCTACTTCTAAATGTTTAGAAGCCCGTTCAGTAGTACTCTTAGCATAAATGCAAAGTATGAGACCTGCAGATTACCCTGAGAGAAAGCCCTCTTTACGATCTCAGGGGTGTACTCGGTTGACGGGGTGAGGACGAGAAAGGAAGACTTTCTGCAATCCTACCCACAATCCAAGAGACAGGACTCAATCCAGGCTTAAAACGAAACTCCACTTTTTCCTTCCTGATATCCTAAAGAAGCATGATGACTACTTCCCAAATTGATTAAAACATGCAAACAAAAGCTACTTGATTCGATTTAATTTAATGAAACTGATGATAACGAAACTTGGGGTAAGTAATTATGTTGACTGTAAATTAACATAACTTGGTGTAAGTAATCATATTAAATGTAAGTTGTCTTTTGTAAATTTAGTTAATATTATTTATTTTATAGTAATTATGCTTGATTATGACTGACTGTTTCTCCACGACTAGCTAATGCTACTTGCGGACCAGTCTGTTGTTACTGTATTTGCAAATATTTTTCTAACAAAGTTGAAGTTGTTGTTGTTGTAAAAGGCTACTCACAGCTTCAATCTTAGCAGCTTCAGCCTTTAACTTGGCCTGTTGTACAGCAGCTTCCCCTTCAATCCTCGCCGCCTCTGCACGAGACTGTGCTTCAGCTTTAGCCTGTCCTGTTGACTCCACAGCTGCACTCTGAGCCTGTAACTCTAACAGCTCCTTCCTGGCGCGTTCCGCTTCTGCCTCGTCTGTTATCTTTTGTCGCTCTAGTCGGCCCTTGGCTTCTTGTTCCAGTCGCTCTGCTTCATGCCTGAAATAACATAAGCAAAGAATATTGAAGATAAAAGGTTTTCAAGAAAGCTCCCCTACCCTAAAACTTTACATTATCAGGGTTCATAACAAAAATTGCAACCATTTTTAAGGACTTTGCGAAGAATTTTCAAGGACCACCTACCTGGAATGTAATGTCACAGAAAATTTAATTTGTACAAAAATGCACATTCTCAGTCCATTCTAACAGGACTTTGAGGCTTGACCTTTAACTTCTTTAAGCTATGATTATTCTGTCTTGGACAACCAAAAAGCACAAAGAAAAAACACTTTCGAGGCCACTACATTCAAAGTTGACAAAAATTCAAGGACTTCCCAAGGATTTGAAAAAAACATTAAGGACTTTTCAAGGAAAATGGAATTCAAGGACTCCCCCTAAGATTCAAGGATTATTCAAGACTGCCAACCATGGGGAGAGGTTATCCCTGTCTCCCCTTTTCTTCCTAACCCATGTCTTCTATTCTCGTCCTCTCTATCCCACCCTCCTTAATTGTTTCTTTGGTTCATTTATCAGTATCTCCTTTTCCCTCATCTGTCTCTCCCTAAACCATTCCTCCCACTTCTCCCACCCTTGCAAGCTATTTCCCAGTCTCTCATATTGCTTTCCTCTCTTCCTGGACTCAGTAGCGACCTTATAAATTTACCACGGCGATTGCAACAGGAACGTTAGCGTCGAACCAGGCGGCTCTAGGCTTCAGGAAAGTCCAGAAAGTAACAGGTTTAGTTAGCATAACGCCCATTTCTGTAATGCCTTCGCCGTCCAGGTACAAGACTTGCACAACTACAACGTGAAACGTCCAAATTTTAAGTTCTCTTGAGAACATGAACGACGAGGCAATAAACTTTTATTTATTTGTCTGAGCTGTATGTTAAGCTACATTACAGCTCAATTTTCCAACTTTTACAAGACTGAATGAATTCGAATAAACGCAAAAAATTTTGAAAGAACGCGAAGTCAGTTTTTCTGTTACGTTTTCACTGTCACTGCCGTTGTTGAATAGTAAGCTCTTTAATAAGGAACAACGCCTAGACAGCGATGGCAGAGAAACGTCACTTAAAAATGAACATTCCTTCCTTCAAACGTCATACCGATTTTTCAAACACACTCAATTCATGAAAATTGACTAACTCTCCTAGAATTGAATTCGTTAGGACCGGTTCCAAGCCAAGATAGAAAAGACAAATTCGTCGTCGTTTGTTTACGTCCAACATAAAACGTCACATCACGAAATAGACCCTCCACGTTTTTTTTTTTCAGCTTTTAACATGGACAAGTTAGGGAAAATCCGTCAACACCACTGGAAAGGGCGCCTTCAAATTAGTAGAACTGCCAAGTTTGAAAGTGATTTGTTGAAAACTAACGAAGGTATAGCTCCTTAAAGATGCGGAATTTTACAGACGTTTGTATGGTTGGGGGGGTCCCACTTGCCCCCCCTCCCCGGATACGAACGTCTGTAAATTTTCGCAACTTTTAGGAGCTATACCTTCGCTCGCTTAAGATGTATCACTTTCAAATTTGGCAGTTTTAATATCGTAATTTTAAGGCGCTATTTCCAGTGGTATCGACGGATTCTCCCTAACTTGTCCATGTTTAAAGTTGAAAAAACCCGTGAAAGCGTCTTTTACATGCTCCAGCCGCGCCGGCAGAGACTGTAAAGAAATCCTCAAAAAGAGCGAGACACGCTCAGAAAGCTTTGTTCTGCTCATTAACATTTTCGTCGCGGTTGCCATCGCCATCATGACATCTTTAACTCCCCTAATGGCCCAAAAAGTCCTCACCTTGCCGTAGCTTCTTGCGAATTCGTTGTAATCTCAATGGCTAACTGGACAGACTTCTGCAGCGCATCTCTCGTACGTTGGTCAACTGGTTCTACAGACTGGATGTCAATACTCGTTATGTTCAGACTGTTTGCTGGAAAAGTGAACTTGTTACGAATTTTGTGATTGTCGTCGAGTCCAAACACTGAAGAACGGATGATCTTTGCTGAATTCTGCAATGTAGACAACAAAAAAGATTTTTTGATAGTATGAACTGTACCTAATAATAATTTAAATCCATGTTCACACAATAACGGATAGCTTTTGCGCCAGCACGATAATCATACAGGATATGGCTTTTGTTCACACATAACAACGGTGATTTGGACGCGATTTCTGTAAAGGAGTGAAGCTGCGCCACGTCGATCTCGAAAGTCGGTGGAAAGTCTGGTCAGTTCTGTGCCACATTTTGGTGTAGTGTGAACAGGTAATCGAGCCGTAGCGGAAGTGAATAAGTAGGAAAGAGGGTTGGAATCCACTGAGACGGAAGTAAATATTCAGGAGTGAGGACTGGGATTTAGTTCACCAAACCCTCCCAGCCAACCGCTCCGGCAAGTTTTTCGTCGTGAGCGAACGACTTGATTTAGTTCTGCGCCGGATAGTTATTCGTTTCGGCATGAAAAGCTTTCTGGTATAGCATAAACATAACCTAAGTTTACAACATCTCGAGGAGAAAAGATTTTTTACCTTGTGGAAATCGTCAAATTGAACACCTGCGACTGCACCACGGATTCTAGAAGCAATTGCTTTGCAAGCATCTCCAACAAAATCAGGAACAGAAAACAGCTTAGCAGCATCTTTGGTGCTCTTGTCGCCCACTTCAAAGTGCCTGTGAGAGAAGACACAAACAGCTTGAAGCTTAAGGGGCCACTATGTAAAGCGTAAATGTAGCACACAATGAATTTAATACATAGAAAAAGTATTGTTTGATAGCAATAAAGGAAAGTACTGTAAGGGTTGGCTTTGAGTGGGGTACTTCATAAACAAAGTCGAAGGTTAGGAAGATCTTATGCAACATGGAACAGAATTACTGGGGATGTTACTCAATCTCTCTCACTTGAATTTTTGACCACATGGGTTCATAACAAACGATACTACAGGGACATACAATCTCTTTACGGCATTTGACGGGTCAGGCAATCCCATATACGGATGGTTATTAAGTCTGCTGAAAATTCCTGCACGGCGAAATGGGATCGATTCCTCGTGTTTATTCACTCCTAAAATCTTCATAGCACTTTTTGTAAGTTTCTGAGTGTAAGTTACCAGTTGTAGGACAACTGAAGCTGTAGTCTTGCGTGGTCAGAAGTTTCTACAGTCACAATATCGGTACAGAAGTCTGGGCCGAGAAGCAGACACAAGGCTTTGATCACATTTGGTTTCTTTGGTTTTCCTCCTGACAGACTCAGCTGGGTGAACTGTTCATCAGGGCACAGCATGACCAGCTCCGGACCAAACACAACCCTACCAAGGAATAACAAGAAGGGTTCAGTTATTAACTGGCTCAGATGGATGAAATTTCTTTCCTAAGTCTGCAGCGTTACCTGGCTGTCTTCTCTTTGTAATCGTAAATCTGCACTGCTGCATTGTGAGGCACTCGGAAAGTTACAACGTTGGTTTTGTTTCTTCCAAACCTGCTGGTGGGTTCACCTTTGAAAAAACAAATTACTTTCCGTAACTGCGTATGTAAAATCAATCAATCGATCAATCAATAAATAATAAACCAGTAATAATCAATGGTTAGGGAGTGCTGGGCGAGTGTCTTGCTTGTGATCGAAGGTCAAAACGCGAAATTTTGCTTTCTGCGCATGCCCGAACTTCGCAACTTCGCAAGCTGATATTTTGCATCTGGAACAGAAGACCGTGAAGTGTACGACATTTAGACGTATTTGTGGTAAGTTTTAGCTCTTTACAGCACAACAGTGACCAGAAAACCACTCGACAAGCTTCAAAACGAGTTCTTCGGCAAAATCTCTAGGAGCGAATGGGTGAAAGTCTCGAGTTTCATTGCTTCTTCTCTTAATCTCTGCCTCTTGAAACTTTTTGCCACATAGCGGTCTCCGTTTTTCAAACAAAGGTCTTGTCAAGTCTTGGATTTTATCATTCACCAATCCTACAATTATATTCCATTCTTGTACATCCAATACAACTCAAAGCCGACAACATTAACCTATAAAGCAACCCAAATGTTGGGTTACAATCCTGTTTATGATGGTATAAGGATATAACGTTAGGGTGGAGCCCACAGCCCATCCATTCCCCTACAAAAAAGAGAAACCGGTCATTTTGATACAAAGTTGTTTCGATACAAGTCGTTTCGATACGAACCCAAGTACGTGAAACTATTTACACCTCGAAGGAGTTAACTGGTATCAAAACGACCTGTAACCTAGAAAACCAGGGTGATTCAGGGACCGTGGAGAAGATTTTGGGTTGGTGGGGATTGTTCGCGCGTAGCTCTAGCTCAATTAGCGACGAAGGCCCGAGTTAACCGGGGTGATCCGGGGGTATGTTCCCCAAAAAATTTTGAAACTTAGAGCTTCTGAAATTACCGGAAAAGCGTTTCTTTCCATTAATCCTCATGAATCCTTATTAAAAATGCGACGAAGAAAATTGTGTTTGTTTTCAACGCAAAGATTAGAAGCACTTCTGTAAACGCAAAAAGTTATTATGACGTACGTCTTAGTTGCAGGCCTGGTCGTCCTGAAGTAGTTTGCCTTATTTCTTGAGCTTGGAACTCATCCCACTGATTTGACATTGACTGTAATGTAGGAAGGTCTAAGCAAATATTAAAATTTAAAGCCCTTTGTTAATCTATTTTAAAAATAAAGAAAGAAGATTAAAATGCTCCGCAAGCTGATTAGTGGGCCAAAAAGACAAAAATACAAGTTTCCCATGGGATTTCAACCCATGATGTCTTGGGAACTACTCTGGTGCTCTAACTCAATCATGCAAGTTACTCTATTTGCTATTAGAGAGCTTAAGCAAAGACGTTTTTGAGCGACGCACGTCAACCGGAAGTGAGGTCTTCTCCCTTACTATACGCCTTTATGCTAAGAAATTTGTATTGATAAGTTTCTTTTCTCTTATAAGGACGATTTACCTGAGAGTTTCAACCAAACCACCGCTCAATGATGCAAAACGTCCACTTCCGGTTGACGCCCGTCACTCAAAAATGCTGTTGCTTAAGCTCCCTATTATTTACTATTTTACTTTATAAAATAACTAAGATAGTACGCGCGCTCTGATTGGCCGAGAGGAGTGTTTGCATGAGAGTATGTAAACATGGTTTTGACGTCAAGATGTTTTGTTTTTCGCGCGCTAATCACGCAAGCACGAATCTGAAAAAGTTTTCGAGTTCAAAACTCGACAAGTTTACTCTATTTACCCATTCCTTCGTCGGCTGAAACTTGGAAAATCGTTACAAAGAAGGTGTGTCAATTTTTTTTCGCTTAAGCTGACATTCTAAGCGAGAAAAACCCGTATTTTGGAAAGCATCTTTTTTGCAAAACAAAGACTGATTACGCGTACAAGCTTCGTGTACAAGACTTTGCGACTGGTAAGAATTTCTCTTTTAATCAATGCTTTAAACAAAGGAGTGTTGCTTTTTTTTCTGGGGAAAGTTATTTTATAAAAGCAATAGAAAACTTTTTTCCTGTGTTTGCATATCCTGATATAAACACTCGAGGGGTTGGGAGAATTCTTGACAGTTATGCAAACCCTCGACTTCGTCTCGGGTTTGCATAACTGTCTCGAATTCTCCCAACCCCTCTCGTGTTTATATCAGGCTATGCAAACACGGAAAGCGTTTTCTATTGCTTAAATTTTATATGGCTGATCCTACTAATATAAAGGATGAAAATCACCATTTTTTTAAGCAAGTGGATGGCCAAGATCAGTGTTAGTCTCTCAATTAAATAATAATAATAATAATAATAATAATAATAATATTTATTTACTTATAGAGCACTATATCCAGAAAAATAATTCCCTATAGTGCTTCACAGCAATAAAAATCTGCCTTACAATATTAAAATGGCTTACAAATGCATTGTAGACTCTAACTAAGTACTAAAAAAGATGGAAAAACAAATTTTACAACCAATGTTATTAAAAACTAAAATTAAAACCTAGAGATAGAAAAGGCTCGGAAAGAAACCTAGAGCTAAGAAAGGTTAAAAAAAAAAAAAAAACCGGTTAAAAGTGGTTAGAGCACCTATCCACCGAAACAAGACCAGAAGTTCAAAGTTGGAATCCCACTGGGGACTTTCACACTTCTCATATGATGAACATAAGGTTAGTAGCTAATATTCTTACTTGTCATTTGTGGTACAAGAACATTTCTTGTTCCTCTGTCTGCCAGGGGATCTTTTCCTCCGACCAAAAGCTGTTCAACTGTAGGTGGCAGTTCTTTCTCCCAAAGTTCTTCATCTTGTGTCAGCATGTATGTCTGCCCACATACTGCTCGCACTCTCCCTGTCTTGATGTCACGAACATAGATTCCTTCATTTTCATCAAGTGGAATAGCTTTTCTGCGTGACACAACTTCAACCTGTACAGGGGGGACATACTCGCTAGGACCACGGATCATCCAGCGATCACCAGGTCGTCTTGGAACCTCTTTCTGTAAACAGTAAAGTTAATCATTTCTCCATTAATTATGGTTCTAAAAAAGTATTTTATGCAATTTTGAAACAACAAAAAAGACCTTGAAGAAAACTGAAAAACCTCTGTCTTATAGACTATGAAAATCCATACACTTTCTATAAAACTGTTAATTCAAAAGCAACTCATTCCATTTCATATTGTATTGGTATTCAGTACTCCTAGTTGTATTCCACAGGTTTTGTCCAAACAAATGTGAAAATCAGAAATACATACAACTGAAATTAAACAAAACACAACACTTTGTGTTACCTCCTTCTCATCAACATCGATAAATCCTTCATTTGTCTTCAAAATCAAGCCCTCATCTTCACCAAGAATAAACACGTCTTGAATGCCATGCTCAAGTTTCTCTCCTGGAAGCAGGAAAAAGGACCTCTCTCCCTGTATATTGAAGGTAATAATATTCACAATTTTCGAAGCCGGCTAAAAGTGTACAAGTCATTTAACTAGGGCTGTATTCAAACAGGGCATGGTAGGCCTTAGCAACTTTGTTATAACTCCCCTTGTGTGACAAGAAAATCTTATTTTTTACACAAACACATCTGGAATCCTTTTCTCAAGTTTCTCTCTTGGAAGTAGGAAAAAGGACTTTTTTGGTCAAAACACAGTTAACCTCTATTGAACTCACTGCCAGGAAACTTTCGATTATAAGCACTCTGGGCTTAAACGAATTCATAAGGGGTTTCAGGAGGGCTTATAAAGGGGGGATGGTTCTTATATTCAGGGGGACCTTATAATCAAACTAAAAAAAGTGTTTAAAAACAATTACGCTACATTAGCAGTGCTGATCAAAATACTTTCACAAATTTGACCGCCTTTTTAAGCTTCAAAGCATTAAGTCAAATTCATTTCAATACAAGCTAGAGGGGGGCTTATATTTGGGGGAGGGGTGCTAATAACTGCATACATGGACTGTCCCATACATGTATTTTTTTGTTTACAGGTTGATGAGCCAATAAATGGAGGGCTTATATAATCGGAAGTTTACAGTATTTATGTAGTTGACAGCCACCACATGTACAACATGAGGAGAAGGATACAAAATAACATTGTAACCACACCAGGTTTTATAGGTTTTCAAGTATTGAACCCCCTACAATAGAGTTATTTACTTAGAGCACAACATGGAGACTCTAAACTAAGAAAAAAAATCAGCAACTGTTACCTTGACTAGTCTCTTCTGGCCCAGCTGTGGTTTGCCATCTTTATCAACTGGATCAAGAATGACACAGTATTGACGATTGTTTAATGTTGTGATGTCAACAACTCCGACAACCTGTGGCAAGGTAAATATTTTATTAGCAGGAATACATCATTTGTCAGTAATTAGAGTTTGAAAAAGTAATACTAAAAATTTTTGCACCACCAATTTGTAAAGATACAGTTCTGGTATGGGTGTGCATGAGTCAAATTAAAGACGGCAGCACAGCTGGAGCTTAACCCAGTAACTGTATGGCATAAATTAAAGCACCTACAATCAGGGACAAAGGTAGTTGACACACTTGTCTATAAAAATGCACGCTTTTCTCAACAATTTCATTCATTTATTATTTAATTCTGTTTAAATGCTGTAACTCCCCCACCCCCAAATCAATGATGTTAGTAGTAGAAGAAAAAATGCAAGGGTCTTAAATACAACATTGATTTTGGGGGTAGGGGGTGGGAGTACACAGGAGGTGAGGATAGATATGTCCACTATGCAAAAAGGAGCTTTTTTTATAAGTGTCTCAACACTTTTGTTCCTCATTATTGTACAGTTATTGCCACTCCCATCTGAATGGAATGCTAACTGTCCATCACAGGGTTACCCCTTAAGCTCATGCAGTTAACAATGATACCCATTTATATTCTTAGCTAAAGAGAGTCAACAGATGCAGTGAAGCAATTGATTGAATTTTCTTGCCTCAAGAAACTGTGAGAATGTAATAGCAAATCAATCTTATACCTCTTCATACACATTGGGAATGTGAGCCTCAGTGTCTGACATCATGATCAGCCATTCCTCTCCATTTTTGCGCACAACACCTTTGTCATCTTTAAAGGTCCGTGTGGAGCGTAAATGCAGGGCTTTCTGAAATGGAATTAGTTTTTTTTGGCTGTCAGATGACTTGGCTGATAAAATCCGGTGCTGGCTGGCCAGAACTTACGGGGAGAGAACAGTGAGGGAAATATGGTTCCAAATAAGGTGTGTGTGGAATGCCTCTTTATGAACTCCTTCTTTTGATTCACAGTCAAAAACAAGGCAAATTGAACAAAGACTCTGACAGTTTATCAAAAGTCACTTGGGGCTTTATTCCAGGCAAAGAGTGCTTCTGATTGGTTCAAGAAAATTTCCCTGGCAGTACAACCAAGCAAAAGTACTACCCAGATCTGGGTAGTGACATGTCACCAGTACGGAATTTCAGCAGTCGTTTCTCAGATGTCATTGATTCTGTGGAGTCAAAAGATGTTGGCTGTTTCCTCAGGCTATCAATAATAATTGATAATACGGCCTTAAAACTCACTTTTTCAGTTAATACATAGGCTTCAACCACATCCACCACTTCCTCATAAGCACCTGGAAGGTAAGCACCAATCTTTTTCACCAACCACTCTTCACCAGCAACTCGAAGGTTATCATCACGATCCTAATAAACAATATGAGAAAACTTCTCATGAATTATCAGAACACAGTATGATTACTGGATGTTATATGTAACCTTTAATATCTCCAACTTTACCCAAATAGAAAGTACCCGCTGGCAAAGGGGTCGTAAAAGAGGTTAAGGTAAAGAGTTTGGATCAATTCAGGTTTCTGGGAAACTGCCCACCTACTCCTCTCTAGCCTGAGATCATGCCCTCTCCCTATTAACCCTTTATGTCTCTCACGGGAAGAGGGCATGATACATTTGTTTGTCGGATCACATGTAAAAAAGCCAGAATCTGGACTTTTTTCTGATTGGATAGGAAACAATATGAATGATTTGTGCCATTTCGATTGGCCAAAATGCCGCCATCCGTCAGTTGTTGTTAATTGATTTCAGTCTGCATTTTTGCTTGCGTAATGCGGCAGTGAATACACATGCGAGTTCGTTATGAAATTTCTGCCGGCTCAGTTTTCTTGAATTTGAAGAATGCCTAAATAGAAATTTCATCCATTGAAATATTTTCCATCTCATCATATACTAAAAATTCACCGATCATTTGAATGCAATTTGATACTGGCTACAAGTTACAGAAGCGACAAACAGGTTCACTTTTCAGATAATCAATTCATGAACGGAATCTTGACCTGGCTTGACTGTAATTCTTCCTTCAGAAACCTTTCACACCACCTGTCAGTTCGTGAAATATGGTGCTTCAGCCTAATTTTTTTTTCACTGCTTTCGGTACAGAACGAAGTCAACGAGCTTTAACCAGTAAATTCTTTATTATTTGTAGCTGTTAAATAAAGGTACGGCAGCTACAGCTAGCAGTATTTCATCACAAAAAAAACACATTTAAAATTTCTTTTTTAGGAAGCGCCATCTGAACATGGGCGAACTTAAAAATTTTCTTTTCCCTAAAATTGATTTCAAAAGAGACATTATTCGCGTCAAAATTTGATTCCCTTATGGTAAACGCTTATTGTCTAATAACATGACAGGTCAAGCAGACGTTACATTATATAAATTAGGGGGCGGTTGACGGCTTGTTAAATAAATGTATCAGGCGTTATTTTTTTCCCTCTCGAGCCAAAGAAGCAAAGAAGCAAAAAAAGAGAAAAAAAAAATAACGCCTGATCTCAGGTTAACTCCTCTCCTAAGCCAACATTAACACTTACTTCTCACTTAGGGCAAAATGATGGCTTAGGGGAGGGAAGACATATCTTAAGTTACATCAGCAGTTAGGAGTCTAAAAGTACATAAGACATACTGTATACAAATGATAGAAAGATAAAAATACATAAGACATACTATATATAAATAATAGAAGGATCAAAGATCACATTTAAAAATAACCCTATTTACAAAAACATTCTTAAATCTGTCAGTCTTTATATCCGAGCGATGAGCACTATTGTTTCTGAGTACAAGGTACTTTGTTTCTTTCTTCTTCGGAATAATGTTACTAAGCGGGCAATCAGGATCCACTGAACGTACCTTGAAAATCTTCTCAAAATTTCTGCCTTTTCGAAAAGTTCTCAAATGTTCTCTTAGATGTCTATTTCCTTTTAAAGCATCTATCCAGAAAGTTTTGTATGACCGTGAGATCTGAGTCTACGGCGCCATAAACAGGCAGACCATAAGTGAAATTCCATAAAACTAAGGCGCTAAATAGGTGGTCTACTTTTTTATGGTGTGTACAGAATAAAGCAGATGTAATGATGCCCCTTTTTTCGGGAAAACCTTTAAATTTGTGTGACAAACAAAGGATATATGCATGTATAGATTGTGGGTTGTGTATTGTCTTCACGAACGACAGAATTCGAGATAGCACTGAAAATATTATCAAAAGGTGCACAAACAACAAAAAAGGTCACTGCTTGGTTATGGCATCAAAGGGCACCCAAGATTATATGAAAAAAGTAAAGTCAATTCTTTGAGTCTAACATGACTACCTTTGTTTCTTTTCTTGCTTTTAGTCTGATGGCTTGGTTTGGTTGAATAATTGTGGCTCGGATTGTTTCAACAACCTCAACTTCTTTCTTTGGGATATAAGTCCCTGCAAATGGTAAAAGATGCACTGGCATTACATTATTGGGTTGCCTGTGCCCAAGGCCACCATCATGTTCTAAGTATTTATAAATAACTTGGCGGGTTTACTATTTTTCCGGTAGGGGGAAGGGGGTTAGTGGACAGGTGGATAAAAGCTGAGTTTTGTAATGACAAGGCAATAACAACCTACTGATACAAAATTGGCCACAAGTACCTTTTTAGACACATATAAATTCTTACAAGCTCACTCTTGGGTAAATGGCCAACAATTTTATCAACCTTTTTGAGTGTGTAAACAGGTACTTGTACATTATTCTCTAATAGACTACCTAGTAAATTATTTCTTTTAAAGATTTCTTTTGGAAATTTACCCCCCCCCCCCCCCCCCCCAAAAAAAAAACTCTTCAATAAAAACTCTTATGAATTTTGTTACCTACCTGGTCCCTCAAACAGCCATTCATCACCTGCAATTCTTTTCTCTCCAGATTCAGACTCATAATCCAGCATAGCTCGAAGTCTGATCGCAGAGTTAGCCATTACAACCTTCAACGATGTGACACCTACTTTCAGCACTTCTCCAGGATATAAAGGAAATGGGTCTTGAGCCAGGCGAATATCCTACAACATAACACAAGCATGTCAACACCCTTATTTAAAAAATATAGCTACAGCGAAACCTCTATTAAGTGGACCCCCAATTAAGTGGACACATGTTATTAAGCAGATGCTAAGCTGGGTCCTGAAATAAAGCCTTATAATTCCCTTTATAACAAACCCTCATTCAGCGGAAACCTCTGTTAAGAGGATGCAGACTATAAAATAAATCGTATTTAGCTAATTTCTATCGTTAAAAACCTCTATTAAGTGGACACCGGACTGAATTGACAATAGTAGTATTGGATTACTTCCTTGAAATATGTACTTTACATGTAGTCGATTAATAAAGATAATGAATACATTCAACTGTCAATAAACTGTAGATTAGACCGATATCTGGCAAATAATTGTCATCTGCGATCAAAGTTCACCTAAAAGTCTTGCGCAAAGTACAGCACAGCTTCCTTAGCTTCCTCAACAATATGGAACTTAATCACAGTACAGAGTAACCATTGAATGTTAATCGTTAACAAACATTTTGCAATTTTTACAAACCTCTATTAAGTGGACACTTGGGAAGGTCCTGAAGGTGTCTGCTTAAAAGAGGGTTCACTGTATTTGAGTTGGGGGTGTCTTAAGAGTTATTATAAAAGATAGAATGATCGATATAATCTCTCATAATAATTTGATCATGTTTACATGATAGGTGGGGTGACCCACTGCATATTACCTCACCTACCTGGGGTCCCGCACCTCCATGTAAACAGGCCCTAAATAAAGTTTATGAATTACAGAGTTTTACTAGCCGGTACTTAATTTCTATTTGATTAGCAAAGTCAGAGAGGGTGTGCTTTGTTATGAAGTTTACAAGAATAAATGTAATCTCATGAATAAAAGAGTGTAATGCAGCTATCATTGTTGATAATCACCTGATCTGCATGAGCAAGCTTAATTTGTCCATTGATGTCAACCACCACACGATCATCTTTGTCTCTCAGTACTGGATTCTCAACCACACAATAATGACGAGGAGGAACTGTTATCATTTTATCAGGGCCAAGAATGACCTGTAAAAATATGTGGAAAATTGTGCAAAATTGCTCTGTAATAAGGTGAGACCCAATGGCTTAATCCTAATGTAGGGCTCTTAAAGAAAAAATTAATGTCACTGGTGTTTTTCTGACTTCGCTGATAAAATCATGATTCTCTGTAATTTTATTCCAAAGTTAAACAGTGCCTACAAAGTTGGTGGAGCCGGGCAATGCTCTAACATGCGGAGGAGGTATCCATGGCAACCCTGCGAACAGCCCCCACCAGGCACCGTCACACTGAACAATTCAGTGGAATACTTACTGACCAATACTTACCTGGCACATACTTCAAGAAGGCTGGAGGGATGGGAAAAATCAAAGCACAGAAAGGCACGCAAACAACAACAGCAAGCTATTGCAACAACACTTTGCGAAGAACTGCAAGCAAGCAACTGCGTATAAGTTACGAGGTGCCCCTGCTAGAGGCATCGGGCCACCCCTAGTATAGCTGGGGAAACTGCTGGCCAGCATTGCTTCGAGGTTAACTTTGCCTAAATTACATTTAGCCACATTTAAACTCATCACCAAAAGATGAGCTTGGGCGTTGGTGCCTACAAAGTTGGTGGAGCTGGGCAATGCTCTAACATGCGGAGGAGATATCCATGGCAACCCTGCGAACGGCCCCCACTCAACCAGAAACTCTCTGGTGCTTGAAAAGGAGGGGCCAGTGAACAGGGGTGAAATGGAACCTCCGACTCCAACAACCCCAAGCACCAAGCTGAAACAGATGCGTCAAACAGACAACACACTTACCAAAGGAAAGCAGCTGACAGGGCAGTTCGATACGTAACTCGACGGTAATGTTGACAGAGCTGTACGTAGCAAATGGCAAGGACACATGATATCAAGCCAGCTGACTAGAGATGCCTGCAAGAGCTTCAGAAGGTGTGCGGATATAAAGCTGGTAAGCATTGCTAGTCCAACGTCCAAGAGCCTGAATTAGGTGGTCAGGAATACCGTTGCGAGCTGCCACCATGGCGGCCGGAAGCTGTGGCTGGAAAAATTGCCTTCAATCCCCGCGGTGGAGAAAATTTGCCACAGCCAATCAGTCAGGATTGAGTGGGACAGAGGTTGACCATTCGCCAGTAGGAACAACAGGCCAGGGACATCTCCCCGTAGGGAGAGGTAACCCAGCAATGCCTGAACTGCGCAGAGGGGTGCCCTTCCAAAAACCAATATGGATGTGGCAACCTTGACGGAACGGATCGGTCTTTGACGCTTTTATCTGAACATGGCTGGAGCGAATCCACTGCGATGTCTGCCACTGAAAGGTGAATAGCTGGCGAAAAGCTAGCTAAATTGGGGACAGTAAATTCTGAAGCATGGAGAAAACCAAAATAACCCAGCATGCAGGCTGCCCAAAAAGTGCAGTGATCGAAATTAGAGAGGTCCAACGCCCGATGAATAACCAAGAGGAGGCTGTCCGTAATCGGAAGGCGCCGGGCAGCCGGAGCACCTTGGGAACTCTTGACCCCTCTTAACACTCGTTGAAGCAGGGTTGTCAAAATGATTTGAAGTAGCCGGAGAATTAAAGTGAGTAGGCGGCACTGGGGGCCGGAGGCCCCCCAGGAGGTGAGGGGTCTGGGGGCTGCCTAAGCCCCAAGCGGGGTACAGGGGCAGCGCCCATTTTTTAATCCCCATTTCATTATTCTCTTAGATGCCATATCCTAGTACATGTTAGGTCCATATTTTTTGTTTACTATAAGAATGTTAACTATTTCTCAGGAAGATTTTTTTAAATGATAACAGATCTTAAGAGTGACAAAGTTGTGTGATTATTAATTCACTATTATAGATCAGAATCTGTATGGGTACTTGTATTAAATCAAATAATTTATCACATTCATAAGGAAACAGAAGGATTCAAGTAACTACAAAATTCACAATTAATATTAATACAAACCAATTCAAGATTGCTATAATAAGATTTATGAAACATTTTATGAAAGCTACCAAAAATCAAGATCACTTTCACAGTCACTTTCAATAGCTGAATCATATTCAGGGTCTGGAAGACCTATTGTAGAGGCAACAGCTGCTGCTTCTTCTTCTGCAGAAGCTTCCACTGGAGTGGCAATGCATGCTTCTTTTTCTTTGGTTTCTTCTAAAATAAAATTACCGTCAGCAATGACGCCATCACGCAAAGCAAAGGAAAAAACAGACGTAAAATCACCGGGAAGAAAAAACTTACTGCTAGTCAACAAAAACTAGTTTACTTTAGAACACTTTTGTATCAAAAACATCAACACACTCACCTTCACTTCTTGCTCTTTTGCTAAAAAAGTTGACCATAGAGGACTGTCGTTTAGCCATTTTTTCATACAAACTCCGAATATACAAGTTTCCAAAGACCACGTGTGGATTGAGCAAGTGTCACTGGATACCAAGAGCGGGAATTTTTATTTGTTTCCTTTGGTTGCATTGCGTTATCGGCACGTGCGCAAGTCAGAAAAGCATTTTTAATTCTGCATCAAAGTTTTACGGGTGATTTCCTGTATACCGGTAAGAATGAAGTTTCAGACAACTTTCCTAGGAAGATACATCACAACAAATTTTATTTCTGCACATCTAGCATCCACGACTCTTTTATTGGCATCAATCCATGCAAAAAACGAAAATGATGTTCTACATGTCTGACAAATTAACCAATGTCTTCGAATGCGTCATGTTTGTCAGCCAATTTCATGTACATCGTAAGATAGGTACTTTAATACATCGCATTACATTTGATTCGATTTCAAAAGCAAACTCGTGCCAGATGATTGCGAAAACCACTCGAAAGCTTTCGCATGTCTTCTATTCTTTATTGTCAACGAAGGATTATTTAAAGACTATGTAAACAAACCCGTCGCATGCATCAACGCTATTTTTATTCGCTTTGTGGTATCATATTACGGCTACAGAAAGAAGTAATCGGGAGCGGAGTAGAAAACACGTTCAAAAATGACGAAAAAGAACATTCAGGGCATGATGAAAACAATTTCTTTTTCTATTCTATTTTCTACTTTACAACTTTTTTTTAGTCCTCTATTTTTTGCTTTTCTCCAACAATTTACAGCCGGCGAAAACCTGAGAGTTAGCCGGCGCATTTTGACAACCCTGTTGAAGCCGCAAGCAATTAAGCAAAGGGTCAGGAAAACCTTGTTCAATGTGCAAGGAGCAAACTGCAGATAAGTATACTTTAATTGACGAATGCTGAATTGAATCGGCAAGAAAAGAAACAAACAAACATAAAGTCCACTTATCTGCAGGGCAAGGCGAGCCATTGGGGTGGAGCTTTCCAGCTTGACGACACAATTCGATGAACTTGCGGTGACCTGACGCGTATGATTTCTGGGTGGACGGTGCCAAACCCTGCGCCAAGAAATGCAAGCAGCATTGTTCTAGGGAGGAGGAGTTAAGCTGTCCAGCAGAAGCTGAGGAATCGGACAAGGGGAAGACTGAGCCTCTGGAGCCAGCCGCCAGAACTCCTGCCAATGGAAACGAGAGATAGCATCAGCAATTTTGTTCTCAACTCCTGGGACGTGAGCAGCAGTGAAAGTAAAACACCAATGCGCTGCCGAGAGCAGAAGATCACGAAGAAGGTGCATTAAAGCTGGAACCTTCGAAGTCCTGGTCGTGAGAATCGCGACTACTGCCTCGTTATCAGATCGAAACAGGACATGTCTCCTAGCCCACAAAGATCCCAAAAAATGCACAGCAACCACCACAGGAAAGAGTTCCTGGTATGCTAAAGATTGTCTGGCCTGCACCATTGACCACGCACCGCAAAACCACTGACCTCGAGAATAGGCACTAAAGCCAATTGCACCTGCTGCATCCGAAGTGACCTCCAGGTCTGTGGCAGCAGACATGCCAGGATACAACCAGAACCCAACTCCATGCCAAGAAGATAGAAACTGCTGCCACCACTGCAGATCAAGACGAAATTCCTGGTTAATGCGAACGGGATGGTCCTTGTTACGGAAGCAGCACAGTAAGTCAATAAACCAATGGAGAAAGGCCCTCCCTGGCCAAACTACCTTAGCAGCATGGTGTAAATGGCCAATCAGGGATTCCAATTCCCGCTTTCTGCACCAGCGACAGGGGATCCAAGAATGAATAAGTTCTCGTAGTACAAGCAGTTTGTCCTCAGGAAGACGGGCCACTTGGTGAACGGAGTCCAATTCAATTCCCAAGACAGTCATAGAAGTGGCCGGACCCACACATTTGTCAGCGTGAAGAGGCAACCCTAAGCGATGGTAGACAGAGATGGCCGTGTTAAGGTTATAAGCACACAGGGACGACTGTGGAGGACCTGCGGTAATAAAGTCATCCAAATAATGTAACAAATCGGAAAGGCGATGCTTATGGAGGAGAATCCATTCAACCATATCAGCTATGGAATTGAAAATAAATGGTGCAGAACGGAGACCAAAGGGGAGCGAGAGGTCAATGTACAACTGACCACGCCATCTCATGCCAAGCAAGAAGTGATCATCTGGGTGAACAGGAATGTTCCAATAAGCGGATTCTACATCAAATTTTGCCATCAGGGCACCTGGGCCATAACGGGAAACCATGCGAATAACTTGGTCGACATTAATGTATTGGAGAGAAAAATCCTGAGGATCAATGCCGTCGTTCACGCTGGCACCCCCCAGGGAAGACAAATCGACTATTAAGCGCCACTTGCCCGGCTGGCCTTTCTTAGGAATGACCCCAAAACTGCTTATATGCAAACGAGGAAACGGGGGGGGGGGGGGGGGGGGGGAGGAGAAGGGGCCTGCAACCCTGCCCAGAAAGACTTCATTAGCCAAATACGCATCGACAATGTGGGCATGGTGAAGAGCAGAGGGCTTGTTTCTTTTAGCTGGCTTAAGCTTGTGAGCTGAATGGAAGCCTAACCGGAAGCCATGCTGGAGATCCTGGAGGACATAGGAAACCTGCTTCTGGTCAGGGTGACTGGCCAATTCCTTTGAAAATTCCTCCACCTTAAGGGGACTTACTGCTGACACAGGAGGGAGAACTGGATGAGCCAGGAAGAAAAAGGGGGGGTTACTTTAAAAAAGAGCAAAGCCAGGCTGGTAAAAAAAAAAGAGGGGGGAATACTAAAGAGAGAACTCTTGGACCACAAACTTCAAACTCAAACAACATGACAACTTTATTGTAGCACATACGGCCTGACCTAGCTGCCGATTACAAAACCAAATGAAATAACGCAACTTAATAACAAGTAAAGATCAAACAAGGGCAAACACAGTCAGGAACAGCAAAAAGGCGCATCCCCTAACACCTGGTTTCCGAGGCGAACGAGGTTACGGCGGGAGGTGAAGCAGATTTGCGTTTGCGATCGTGTGAAGATGTTTTGTCGAAACGACGGGAACATTCCAAAGCACAGTGGGACCCTGCACAAGTGCTGCAGCGATGGGTGAACAGACACGAGGCAAATTGTGCTGAACAGCAACCCCTGTTCCACGACCGGCAAATGACCTGGGAGGAATCAGCTCCAGATGGTTCAGGTAGCTTGCTCAAGGGACCACCAGACCCAGAATGCACAGAAGCCCCAGCAGCGTGAAAATTGTAGAGCTGAACGTTCATGGTCGACCAGTCTACGAGCTTTGTCGCCGCAGCATGCTGGCAGAAGGCCTGATTGTATGCCAGCCAAACACGACCACTGAACTGACGATATGTGTGTAGGATAAGCAGCTTGTAGGAGGTTAAATCTTTCCAACGGTGTGGAATATACGGCGTCAGAATCAGCGTGAAAATTGTAAAAGCTTCGGACCAGGTCACGATGTCCTCGATGCGTCGGCGTTGCTTCTTGGCACTAGGCAAAAACACTAAGCGCCCGTCCAGAAACGCTTGAGACTCCGGCTCGGTCTGAATGATGTTGACTGATAGCAACTCCACCAGATCCACATGCTTGCCGGCAACAATTTGGCTAACCGTTTTTGCCAGAAAGGGTGAAAAACCGGGGCCAACTACGAACGGTTGTTGGAGAAACGGTCCCGATGGCATGCTGGCAACCATGGAGATATCGCTGAGCAGTATCGGGACCGGAGCGCCCACCGTGATCGAGGTGCTTAAAATCGGCGCGCGCAGAGTTGCAAAGGTGGCAACAAATGATGGCACAGTTAAATTAGGCCTACCTTGAGTCGAGGAATGTAAGGATATCGCCTGTTGCCCCGGAAAAGCGCCTCCAGAAGCTGAAAAGGTCGCTGTTTGCTGGGACAAGCTGGGCGATGGGGCAGGAATGCCCCCAGAAGCTGCTTGTGGCTCCACGCTAACGGGATTTCCATGCACAGTGCTCGGGGTTGAGCCAGAGCCTTTTTCTGCCGCTAAGGAGGCCTTAATGGCATCGACGATCGCCGCGATCAGAGCAGGATCATGGACACTAGCAGCAACCACTGGGGCGGAAACTGTTGATGGTCATTGTAGCGCCGCGGTTGCCGCAGAAGTGGGCAACGAAGGAACCAACGATTCGGCTTGCAGCAGAGTATCCGATGGCGAATTCTCCCCGTCCAGACTAGCAGCCAAGCTATTATTGGTTCGACGAGCAGTCATTGTTCAAACAGAAAACAGCAAGCAAGAAAAACCAAAGCACAGAAAGGCACGCAAACAACAACAGCAAGCTATTGCAACAACACTTTGCGAAGAACTGCAAGCAAGCAACTGCGTATAAGTCACGAGGTGCCCCTGCTAGAGGCATTGGGCCACCCCTAGTATAGCTGGGGAAACTGCTGGCCGGCATTGCTTCAAGGTTAACTTTGCTAAATTACATTTAGCCACATTTTAGTGGAGTTTTGCCCCCTTCATAAGTTTACAGTACAGGCCTAAAAAAGGTAAAGATATAAATTAAAGCATACACTTTATATTGCACAGTAAATTAAATTTTTCTATAAGTATCAAGACAGGCCCCGGTTGTTAAAACGATGGATAGTGCTGTCCACCAGAGTATTAGGGAAACCAATTGCCCAATCCAGTGGATAGAGATTTATCCAGTCGATAGCACTATCCAGCTTTTAAAAACTGGGGATGGATGAACAGACAAATGAATTTGCATTTCATGTAGTCTTCAAAGTTGCAATATTTTGATTTTCAGGAATTAAGGTGTGGAGTAAGAGGTTTCATCTTCAGAATCAAGGGAGTTTCCTGTCCATGACAGAGAGATGCACCCTGATCACTACAGACCTAACAAAAAGGAGGGATTCTAATCTTTAGCACTAACCATAGAAATTCTTGTAGGCCATTTGGTTGAGAGATATTGTCTACAAGAGTACCAGAAAATGTAAACAGATCAAGTGTCAGTACTGTTACCTTTTCATTGTCCTGCCGGATGAAGGTCTTTGGTCCAACTTCAACCTTGGTGACATTGGTGTTCTGGTCCAAGACATGAATGTAGTAATATGGTGGGATGCGGTAGATGCTCTCGCCTTCTTGAGACATGGGAGCTCCTTTACGACTCATTTTGTAAGCTTAGCCCTTTCAAAACAGTGACAAGATTAGTCATGTTACAAGTAGTCTTGAATAATTAAAGGTATATGAATTTTCATAATCAAACAAATGTTGTAATGGTTATATATTCAGAGGGGAAAAAGGATCAGAGGCCTACACCCTCTAAATCACTTAACCAGTTATGGCATGCATGCAGCTAAATGTAACTTGTATGACAGGGGAGGTGGTCTACGTACTCCCTATGATGGTCTCTGTGGGGAGGCCCTCCCCCCCCAAAAAAAGCATCTTTTTCAGGCTTCAGGTGCACAACAGGGCAAGGATTTCTAGAGTTAAAGTATTTGAAAGGGTATGAGAATCTGTTATACATAGCTATTTAAAAGGACCTATAATTAAAATATTTTGAACAGAAACACCTTACACTGTATATAAAAACCACATTATTTTATTTTAACCTCTCATAATGTTATTTTTAACTTAATTCCAAATGTTAAGAAAAGAGATGCACTTGTGAGTTGTCCGTAAGCAGGCATACGAAAGATACAGAACAAAATGTCACAGGTTTATTCACAGCTTCTTTATCCCAGGATAGATAAATGTTAACCAGTGATTTTGGTACCTCTGCCTCCAGCGTTTCTGACGCATAAAAATCCCCAAAGACGTAAAATAATTCATGGCATGTGTCCCATAGGAGACAAAGATCAATCGACTGATCTAAACATGTGAATTTGTAGAAATATCCTGTTTGCATAATTTCTGTGGCAGTTATTATGGCTGTTGTTTAACGATGCACATTTCTTATAGCCTTTGTTGTGCTTTATAGAATAAAAGGACCATATTTCAGTTTCAGTATACTGTAATACAGAGTTTTGGTGTATGTCTTCAGGTTAACTGTCTGGTTACATATTTAAGGCCCAAGCATTTTCAATTTCAGACTGTTTTTTTTAACTGGGACTCATTGGTTCTGGACTTGGACTTGTAATTTTTCACAAGATGAGTCCCAGGACTCACCATAACTATTTGTAACAAAATCATGCACGGCTTACCCCATATTATGTGTCCTCGCAAAAACGGACATTATTAGAGACCTTAAGATACCCCGAAATCAGTGTACGGGTAACGGGTAGCGCCATGTTTTTTTCATTTTGTGGTGACATCATCGACCTTACCCGGTAGAACCAGCCGTTTTTCCGGGGTAGACACCAGTTTATCCGTAGAAGATTTACAAGTAGCTGCAAGTCCTACATGATGGAGAAACGAGTAAGTTTTTAAGACTTTTTAAGTACAAATGTAAATTGTACGACTCCTTGGCAATGTTATTGCAAGTCTGTTCAAATATTTTTTCCAAATTTGAATTTTAGCTGTAAAGAAAGCCCTTCATGATGTATTGATTTTGGACCTCAAATGCACAGGTTGAACTCTGAAATGATATCAATGTGGCGGTATTTGGGGGGATTTCTGAGAATTGCTCGAACGTTTGAGTTTCGCAAAAGAAATATATATGCGATAACAAGCTTTCGGCCGAGGGACTTCCCGCCAAGTTTCTTAAAATCTTTCTATGATATTTCAATAAGCTTATGCATGAATGAATTATTTGTTGCAGCTTGATGTTAAGATATAAAGTGTAGAATTTGAGGGAGATTTTGTATGCATTAAGCGACATGCATGTACAAAGTTAATTTTGCGTGCTTGTTCTTTTAACTAAGGGAAGAAGAAGAATTTCGATGTCCTCATCCTCAGTGTCGAACGAATGAAGAAGAAGCATATCGTTAGCGTGCTTTCTAAAGAAAGACCATTCATAAAGAAGAATTTTGGATAAATTTGATAGACTTTATTAAACAATTCAGTCAACTTATTTCAGAGGAAAAAGAGCCAACCTCGCCCCCGCAGCCGCCATCTTTGTAAACAATCCTTACCAATCCCCACGCGTTAATTCTTCGGGTATCTTAATTGAAATAGTCACGCACATGAACATTTTACATGTATGGGTACACTACCCGTACCCGTACACCGATATCGGGGTATCTTAAGGTCTCTATTATATTGCATATTCAAGTTAGCTGTGTGGACCAAGCCCCCGTACCAGCCCCCAAATCAATAGAATTAATAGTTTGTTTGCAGAATTGCAAGGTCTGCAGATTCTCAGCAACTGCCTGTCATCTCAGTAAATATAACTGCGTTGCTCTGGCAGTTAACAGTTGTCTAGATGGAAAGTTAATTTTTTGAAAAATATTCACTATGAAGCTTGGAATTCCGCTCACAAAGTAGAAAATTTTATCTATTTTCTGGTGATAATGAGAAAACCCTAACTCTGAGCTGACCCGCAGTGTGAAGGCAACAACATAAACAAACTAACAGTAAAAAAACTCGTAAGAATGGGATTTTCCCAATGGGTTCCACGCTCCTGGTTATAATTAAACGGCATCGAAAATGCAAGTTTTAAAATTTTTAGCTTTGAGCAACCTTCTGGCGCAAAATGATACCATGTGATTAGAAAGCTTGGTCAATTTCATTTATCTTCTCCTTCAGCTTGTTCTATTGGAATCCATATCCACTATATATATAAGCTACCTACAAAGTTCTTCCCTTACCTTAGTTCTTGCAAAGATCAGAAAGGAACTTGTCACTCTTGGAAACTAAAAGATTTCGGGTACTAAAAGCTTGGAACTATCCGAGGGCGTCGAAACTGCAAGGTACTTCATTTCTGGGTCATCCAATCACAAGCTCACAAAATGCGTCATAATCTTTCCTTGACCAATCAACTAATCAGCCATTGGATCCCCGCGGAGGTGAAATTGTTTTCTTTTTAGCAGTGATCATCGAAAAATATTGCAATACTTTGCAGTCTTGCGGAAGTCTTTTAGAGCTCTTCCCGTGCCCAAAATTGCATTTTCAGTCGCAAAGCCGATGTCTTGGGCCGTAGAACACGTTGAAAAGAGGCGGGGGTGGGGCGAGACTGGAGAAGTGGCTGCTCCCCGCTTAGTGTATGTTATACCAAGGACTGGACGCTCAACAGGTGATGCAAGTGTTGCTGTGTAATGTAAAGTACGCAAGCTGTGTTCAGTGATATATCAACAGCAAATCAATCATAACAGAAATTCAAGTCAAATCTATTTTTAAAAAATCAAAGAGTGGGTGCCAATTCTGTTCCGAACCTTTTCCCTGAAGTATCCTTATATTTTATAACTCAGGAAGGATGAAAACCTCCCTGGCCTCCAGGTCTGGCTCACCCCCACAGTGAAGGATCCATCATTCCCATAAGCTTACAAAAAAAACAACACACCAAATGTCATTCTCCTTTCATAACAAAGGGCTCAAAATTAAGTTACCATCTCTCTTAGATTTTTTTGGCACACCAAATCTTCTCTGTGATAGCCCCAAGTGAGGGGGGTTTACTATGGAGGTGTGCCAGTAAGTCTTTCAGACTCTGGACCTGTTCCAGACAAAGATGACTTTGTCACCTTGCTGTTCCAGACTTCCATGTGCAACCACCTCCCCTCCCACCTCCCTCAGTGTTCTCCTTTTTTTCAATAATACTAATTACAAGTACGTGTTCATTCAAAACTATTTTCTACTTTCACAGTGGGCTGAAAATAATATAGAAAAAACTAAATTTGTAAAGGAAAGAAACTAAATTAAAAGGAAAAAGATGCAAACCTAATAAGTGAAACAATACAGCAGTAAAGTGTAGCTTAAAGGAATAAGTATTATGGAAATTACACTAGCATTCACATGTCTAAAGAAGTTTTGCGGCCCATGTTTTTTTAAATTGCGATAAGCAGTTAGATCTAAAAGCTATGGTGCGAAGAATATCAATTATTTTGTTATTGGGACGCAGTAGAAAACCGTCAAAGTCCAGGACGCTGTTGCGTACACTTGTAGCAAAAACATTATATTTGGTGACAATCAAACAGTAATTAAGCACTTCCCAGTTGTTTGACTCTTTGTGCCAACCATATAAAATAGTGCTTTCAGATAAAGCCAGTTTTTGATTAAATTTTTCATGCCACCAGTTAGAAAAACAGGTCCAAAATGAAGAGGATACACTATAGGTAATTAACATATGTTTTAGAGACTGGCTTTCAAGGTTACATAAAGGACAAACATCAGTCTCAGTTATGCGCGCATTGAAGAGGCTAGATTGGGTAGCTGGTAAAATATTGTGAATAATTTTGACCTGGAACATGATCAGTTTTGGTTCCTTCACGATTTTGAACGGGGGCATGTAGATGTAAGGAATTTCCCCTTTGGTGAACCCATGATTAAAAAATAATAATGATAATAAAATAAACGACCACCTATCCAAAACAAGAAAATTTTCCCAGAAATCACTAGTTACAAACCTCTTGTAAATGCCCACCCCTCATAAGCGACCATGACCATGGCCTTAGAATTTTCCACAGTTTTTATCCTTCTGTAATGAGCAACCACTTAATTGAGGCATGGTTTGATCTCTATGTACCCTGAGAAAACGGGCGGCATTGCACAACCACCAACAGTTTCCCCATGAAATGATGTCTGAGAAGCGAGCCCAGAAATCCCATACAGATATGCGTCACTACCCCAAGACTAGGTAGTGCTTCTGATTGGTTGAAGCAAATTTCACCAAGGAAGTGACCCCTTGTGGTTCGATTCCCATAAGCGACCACTAACTCTTCGCATTTTGAGTGGTTGCTTATGGGAAGTTTGACTGCAGTAGGAATTCCATTCCTGTCACCAGCTCTGTGAAAAATAACAAGGGGAATGTTGTTTTGCACTCAAGCTTGATCAAGAATTGTCAGGAGTTATGGGGAAACAATAATAATTTGATCCTGTACCAGAGTCAGACTGAAGCAAAATGTTAGCTACGCAGGTTAGTATAGACCAATGATGGGAGTATCCTCCTTTCCCAAGGCTCACAACACAGTAAATGTATGCTAAATAAACCAATAATTATTGATTTGGGAGGGGAGGGAGCCATGGAAACTTTCAAATTCAATCTGCATGGGGTATAATGAGTAAATTTCACTACACCACTCCATTCATGCTGAAGCAGAACACTGTCGTTCTTTTTACTCCTACATTGTACTTTATTTCACAGACACACATTATCTGTGGGTTTCGAAAGAAAATAGCCAACTAAATCAACATACAAGCTTACAACACTAGCCCCAAAACACTTTATTGTGCAAATATGTTATATATCACTGCCTATTTACAGCTATATTTGAGAAAACCTTCACAGAGTTGTGTCCTATTTTATTATCAACTTTTGACAAATTCAAACCATAATTTCTTTTAGAAATAATTGGTCATAATGTTATTTTGTTCCCATATATCATAACAGTCATTAATCAATAATTATTTCACGCTGTCTAAGCCTAATATGTTTTTGGCTACAATATATTTTATTAATAATCTATGTAAACATAGACTGACTGATGGTGACTGACAGTAATTTTATTTCCCAGCTACCAAAGTAGTGTTTGTTATCTCTGCATTAGGGATGGTATTCTGCTGACACAGTATGGCTATTGAATTATGACAGTGGCCAGGCCAACCCAACAGAATGTTGTTGCAGTATTGGCTTAACACGGTACTGTCAATAATTCTGGCCAGCAGGAACTGCTACAGTGCAGCCCTATCTTAACAGGGCAAATGCAGATTACTGTGTGTAATAAACTACTTCACACTCCAGACTGACTCAGTGTTTTTACAATGCTAGGCTTAGACAGCCAAAAGAGACGGAAACAAAACGTCTGTGAAGGTCTCCTCCCACATTTCACAACCAAGCATTTCAGGCTCAGCATCCAGTGGTTTGAATTCTTTGGAGAAATCTTTTAAGTTTAAGAGATCATCCAATGAATCAAAGCCATCACATTCTATTCCAACCAAGTCTTCTACTGTTAAGTCACTGCTGGATTGTGGGACTGACTCATCATCTGTGTGGGGGACTTGCTCTTCTGTGGCTGAGGTTTTGCCAAATTGGCAACTGGTTGAACAGGACCTGCCCTCTTGTTTGGGCTGAAGTAGAGATTCTCCTGCTTCATCAATTTCAAAAAAGCCAATACCCATGTCAAACTGAAAAGTAAAAATAAGGAATAAACATTGCAATTAATGCTTTCTATCTTAATAGGTGCTAAAGAATAAAATATATATAGAAAAAATTTCTTTTTGTAAAACCCCAAGGAATAGTACTACACAGAGGTTCTGCCAGAGAGGTTTAATTTAAAACTTAGGTAACATTCATATTTTGTCCACAGACACAAAAGTTAAACTGACAAATCATCTCACCATAAATCAGACTAGGAGCAAAAGTTAGGCTTAAATATTGTTACGAATTCACATTAGACAATAAAAATTTCAAAATACATTGGCTTGCAAAAGAAGAAGCATTAATAAAATTAATTATATTATGTAGAAAGAGCCTGAACTTAAATAATGTAACAGCTGCAAGTTCTCATGCATATTCAACCACTGTGTGGGGGAGCTTAAAGTAATGAAAACATTCCACTATATCAGATATGTATCCTGGATACCAACTGCCTATCAGCAATCACTACACATTGAGCAAGGTTTCCTCTGTAAAACCTGTCTTTATAGCTTTGCCTATTTTTTTTCAGAAAATTCGAAGATAGATCACCTTAAACTTTAGTTTTCTTTGTTTTAAAGACTTTTTGCACAATAAAATAAAATTAGATTTCACTACAGCCAAACCTCCCATGGATTACCACCCTGAACACCAAGATTTAGTTGCATGCAAGTGGTTTTAACTACTGGGAAGACTGTGGATGTGTAGTGGCTTGTAAGTGGTAGTTAGACACAAGAGGTTTGACATTTGCCTCTAGGCAGGGATATTGCTAAGGTCAGTTGAGTAAAAAAGCCAGCTTGACTACTAAAAAAGCCTGCTATCTTTTCCTTAGCTACATCCCTGCTCTAGGTAATCCGAAAATTTACCAACAACTCGTACAAGCTGTTCTAAAAATAATCCATACCGTATGGAAAATTCAGCACGGAAATACATACCTGTTGTTGATCATCATCCATGTCGTGATCAGAGAGAGAAACAGAATCAGGCGTTCCTGCTGCTGAGAAACTGTGAGCGATGCATACTCATTGCATTCTGTTTCTTTCTTGATCACAACTGAACTTGGTTTAGAGGGTGTGAGTTCTGGACTTTGTGGGTATGCGTGGTTGACTGGCTCAGGAGAAACAGGGGGTGTGAGCCCAAGACGAACTCTCAACTCTGAATTCTCTATTTCTACTGCCTCAGAGTGTTTCCTTAAGCTTTCATTGCTTAAGCGAAGAGTTTTATTCTGGAAAAAATAATGCAAAGAAGGTTTAGGATACAAATTAATAATTCCAAAGCCTTTGTTAAAAACATGGCTATATAGTATTACCCCCTTGAAATTTTACCTAACAAAAACCTTTGTGATATCTAGGATGTAGGCTTATATTTGTTAATAATGTTAAAAAGAATTTCCATACTAATTCATTCATGTCTTCAATATCCAACAACATGCTATACCCACACAGTCAGGGTACTCGTTGATGACTAAACAAAGGAAAAAATATTAAAACCATTTTATGTAATATATATTATCGACTTTGTTATGTTCAGATGACATTCAATATTGAAGCACTCTACGTGATCTTACTCGTACGATTCAGGAAGGAAATTGAAAAAAAACAACGAAAAAATGATCAATATCACTTTACTACTGACGACAATGCAAAGAAGCTGAGGATTCAAAGAGAGCTAAACACAAGTCTTTAAATATCCGATATTTTTTTATCGATATCGTTTAACGATGGCCTTCGTTTTTTTCCTTTCAACAAAATAAAGCATGGCAAAACTAAATGATTCAACCAAGTGACCTTCGCAATTTCAGAGCAAGTTTACGCTTAATACCTCTTTCTCTAATTGTGCTACCATTTCTTCGAGTTCCGTCATCCGAGCTTTCTTTCTGTCTCGAGCAGTTTGTGCTGCCACGCGGTTCTTTAATTTTCTAAGCAAAATAAGAACGAATTCATTAAACCGAAGGAATGGAGGAGACAGCCACAAGGAGTAAGCTTCTGGTAAAAGACGATCGGAGGGAATCCAATCAAGAAATTGATCAACAAGGACATTCGATCGACGCGCTAACCTTCGAAGAGCTCTTTCTTCCGCCGTTAAGTTATCCAGTCTTTTCCTTTTTCGTGGTTGTCCATCTGATGTTGAGTTGTTAAGAGCAAGTGAATTAAGTACGGCATCTCTGTCGACGGTTTTCGACTCCATTTTATCTAAAAAACTTTCAAACTTTAACAACCCCTTCCTACACAACCCTACTTTTAACGAAATGAGCAGGAAATTTTGACGAAAGTTTCATCATAACTCCAAATATGGAAAAGTGTTTCCCAAAATAGAATGACGAAGGATGACTTAGCCAATGAAAATTTGCCACGAGTTCCTGAGGCAAAGGCTCCCATAATATTCATTCCTTTCAAAAGCATTTACTTTCGAAAGAAAAAATGCAATATCGCATCACATCACTATATACATAGCTTTCTTAAATTTTTAGTATCTTGTATCGTGAATGAAGCCATGTACCCATACTCTTACGGAAATCCCGGGACGGAAGTTAGCCTCAAGGAAGTGTATTTCGTTTCAGGGAGAAGCATGCGGTTATATGCTTCTAATTCTGGTTTCAGGGCAAACTACATGTAATCCAAGTAGTGAAAAAAAAATAGTAGGCACGTGTTTCCGCGTTCGTTTTGCTTGAAACAGATGAAACGCTTAAATGATATCTATACAAAAAAGCGCGGATAGAATTTAAAAAAAAAAAAACTAACTAAATTCAAATCTGTGTATTTAGAATAACAAAATTTTAAAAAGTGTTTCGTACGTACAATTCACGCTTCAGAGGCAAAACTGACGGTGGCCCAGAAGGGTCACACGTGCAAATTAAAAATAGTACATGCAAATTAAAAATGTTGCTGCAAATTAAAAATATTACCTGCAAATTAAATATAGTACATGCAAGCT
Source organism: Porites divaricata (assembly GCA_038088405.1). NCBI lineage: Eukaryota > Metazoa > Cnidaria > Anthozoa > Scleractinia > Poritidae > Porites > Porites divaricata. The sequence continues at coordinate 29,537,868 of JBBMOI010000001.1, read as the reverse complement.
AAAAATTGTGCTGCAAATTAAAAATGAAAAGTCGTGCGCGCGCAGTATGAGTGATGAGGACCCGGTCCGGTCAGCACTCGTTAATAGGGAGCTTAAGCAACAGCGTTTTTGAGCGACGGACGTCAACCGGAAGTGCACTTTTTGCATCATTGGGCAGTGGTTTGGTTAAAACTCTCGGGTAAATCTTCTTTAAAAGAGAAAAGAAAGTTAGCAATGAAAATTTGATAGCGTCAAGGCATATAAAAAGGAAGAAAGCCTCACTTCCGGTTGACGTGCGTCGCTCAAAAACGTCTTTGCTTAAGTTCCCTAATAACATCCGTCGAAAGGCCCTTGGACACCTTATGAAGTTTACACAAGGTAGATTAGGGACCGGTCATTATTTATCGAGAGGGGGGGCTGGTTGAAATAAGGGGTGGGTCACCATTTTTTATGCAGAAGTTTAAGGGGGGGCCACAAGAAAACATGCAAATGTATAAGCAGTGTAAAATAGGGTTGACAGGCCTACACGACTCCCCAGCGCGTGTTCAAAATAGCCTTTTTATAGTTTGGCTCTCACGAGTGTGTCTTTGAGCGACCGCCCTCTTTTATAGAACGTTTTCACATGACGTCACGGCGGCCAAATTGGTGTTCCAAAACAATGAAACGGCGGCCATGTTGGTGTACCAACAAAATCCTCTGGGAGTTGAACTCTTTTCTCATGTAAATGCTTTCTTTTGTTCCAATAAATTAGCATAGCTGCTGGCCACGTGAGTGAAAACGCTCTATAACGAGGGGCGGTTTTCTGTAGATTCCGCTCAGTAATGGTTGTTGTTCTATTAAATGCCAGTTTTTCATGAGAATTTGTTTTAGGTTTGGCACTGATGGTTGGTATTGTGTGACAAAAGGCAAGATTCGTTGGTTTGTCTTTGGTTTCTTTTGAAGGGCTAGTTTCCTGTCTTTGAATTTCACTTCTGAGAGGGTTGTTTTAATAAGATCCTCTGGGTAACCCCTCTGTAGCAGATGCGCTTTGAAATTTGTAATTTTCTCTTTGAATATGATTTTGGAAGAGTTTGTTCTGAGGAGTCGGAGGGCTTCCCCTTTAATGAAGCCTTTTTTAACTCCTTGCGGGTGACAGGAAGCAAAATGGGTATACTGAAATGTCTCAGTTGGTTTGAAATGAGTACTCACATCAAGGATTGCGTCTCTTTCGAATCTTTCCCCTTTGTAGATGTAGGCGTCCAGGAATGTTGTTTCGTTATCGGAAATTTCAGCCGTAAATTTGATCGTAGGGTGATGATTGTTTGCTTGTTCAATGAAATGTTCTATTCTGTCTCTGTTTGTAGTCCAGAGCGAGAAGATGTCGTCTATGTAACGTTTCCAAACGAGCGGTTTAAAAAGGCTTTGGCTAAGGATTTCCGTCTCTACCTTGTTCATGAATATATCAGAAAAGGCGACTGCCATTTTCGTGCCCATGGCCGTACCATGTGTTTGAAGGTAGTTTTTACCATTAAACTGGAAAGAATTTTCTTGGAGAATTAGCCTGAGCGCTCGTTTTAGTAGTTGTGTAGGGGTAGGAGGTTCGTTTCCATAGAATATTTCGTATGCTCTGCATACCGTGTCTATTCCCTCCTCTTGCGGTATATTTGTATACAAGCTCGTAACTTCCATTGAAACAAGTATGACGTCAGCTGGGACTTTCGTATTTTCTATGAAATTGACGAAGTCGGTAGTATCTTTAAGATACGACTTTTGTTGTTGTGCTATTGGCTGAAGGAGTCTGTCGACAAATGATGATAGTTTCTCCGTTGGGCCATCACACCCTGATACTATCGGTCTGCCGACCGGGGACGGCTTGAGTATCTTAGTGAGGGTGTAAAATTCTGGAATTCGAGGCGGATTTGGTGTTTGACAAAGCCATTTTTTAGTCATGTCGTCTATGTGATCTCCGTTGTGGAGGTCTGTAATAAGTTGTTTAACTTTATGGTCTGTCTCAGTGACCATAGGTGATGCAAGAGGCCTGTAGTTGTCTTTGTTGTCTAGTAGAGTTTGGCCTAGACTTGCTTACAAGGGTGGGTCAGCAAAAATCAAGCAAGCCATATTTCATATTGCACCAGCCCCCCCCCCCCCCCCTCCCCCCATCTCGATAAATAATGACCGGTCCCTTAAAGTACACATAGCATCAACCCCAACCCAAAAAAGGAACCTAACCAGTTTCGAAACAGTGCTTAACCCTAATCAGTAAAGTAGTGCTTAACCCTAATCTGTAAAACGCAGTGCTTAACCGGCTAATCCAAAACGATAAGCAATACTACGTTGTGTAAACTTCATAAGGTGTCCAAGGGGCTTTCGACAGGTGTTAAAAAGTGCTGACCACCTGGTCCGAGCCGTGTGACAGCCGTCGGCCCATTCATGTTTCATGTTTGTAATATTTTTAGTTTGCATGTACAATTTTTAATTTGCATGTCCTATTTTTAATTTGCAGCAACATTTTTAATTTGCAGGTAAAATTTTTAGTTTGCAGCAACATTTTTAATTTGCATGTGTGACCCTTCTGGGCCACCGTAAAAACTTCCCCTACCCGACTAGTCCTAGTGCTCAAAGATTTCCCGGAGGCCCTTTTTGAAAAAACCGGCGTTGTCATTGGACAAAAAAAAGAACCAATCAAAGGTTATGATACAAAATACAAATTTGAGGCGGCAATATCATGGCGTCCATTTTGTAAATTACTCATCAATTCAGCCACTCAAACAGACAAATTACCAAGAAAATGCCTCTCAAAGGTAATTGCTTGATTTCTAATTTATATTTCAGAAAGGCTGGTCAATAATTTATACGTAAAGTTTTCGTTTCAAGGTTGGGCTTGCGTTGATTTTGCGATTTTGTACAGTTGCGAAAAATCAGCGACTCAGCCACCACGTCTTGCATATTTAAGCCCATAAGGAGTTTATAGCTTATGTATCTGGGAGATTCTAATGAGTGCATTAACAGTAATGAAACAAGGCATACGTGAAAAGTGTATAGACTGGGCCAAAAATGTGGTGAACTCTGCCATCTCTACACCCCTCTCCTCTCTGGTGAACACATGTACATGTGGGCCTCTCTATGGCAGGGCTGTCAACTCTCCCGGATAATCCGGGAGACTCCAGATTTTGAACCGTTTCTCCCGGTCTCCAGGTTAGAGTCTGAAATCTCCTGGATAATCGCCGAAGTTTGCCATTTCTTGTAGATTCGACTTTCTGACAATGAAATTTCAAATACTTTGCATTGTTCGAGCTATTTTACTGTTAACATCGAAAGTTTCCTCACAAACTCCGTTATACTATTGTTATATACAAGCAATAATGCGATTGGTTGGAAGTAAACCAATTAGGTCAAATGTTAAAATTCCAACAACATCTTTTTTGTGCCTTTTCTTTTCAAATGACGTCATGTGCCATGTACATTATGATGTCATTAATTTTATCATCCCTTCCCTATCAATAGGCCATTTTACAGTTAAAGATGGAAGTGAGACTGACGGTGACCTTGTTTTGATACAAACCTTCCTGCTTTATCATGTAAATCAAGTTATTCTTATGCTAACTAGTATTTTTCAAGGACAATTTCCATAACAAAGAGAAGGGAGTTTGTATCAAAACAAGGTCACCATCAGCCTCAAGACCAGGGTACTAAGTCCACAACTGTAAAATGGTCTATTCTCAATATTTGAAGATGTGGGGGGTTGACAGCCCTGCTATGGGTACGCTGTGAATGTAGTTTCGGCACACTTTTTCCATCAAATCGTCAATTTTTCAACAATTTTTTTGTGTGGTAATGCAAGCAACCTTGACAAAGACGACATCATCAAGGAAATAAAAAAAGCAACGGCAGGGCTGTCAACTCTCCCAGATAATCCTGGAGACTCCAGATTTTGAACCGTTTCTCCCAGTCTCCAGGTGAGAGTTTGAAATCTACTGGATAATCACCAAAGTTTGCCATTTCTTGTAGATTCGACTTTCTGACAATGAAATTTCAAATATTTTGTGTTGTTTGAGCTATTTTACTGTTAACATTGAACATTTCCTCACAAACTCCAGTTGCCATTGTAATATAAGTAATAATGTGATTGGTGAGAAGTGAACCAATCAGGTCAAATGTTACAATTCCAACAACATCTTATTTGCGTGTTTTTTCCACAATTGAGTATCACTGATAAGTTTCATAAAAAAAATCATGTGTGGTTGAACCACTCCTCACAGACTCCTTTCTATAACAAACAGTCTTTTTGATGAAAACTAGAGGCAGCAAAAGTTTCCTACAATCCCTTATGCCCTGTACAAATGGACACAACATTGTCAGCCAAAAACTCCTGACATAGTTGGAAGTTGTTGCATCCATTTGCCCATAGCTAAAAGTTTGACCAGTTTCAAACATTGTGCAACAACTCCCAACAATATGCAGTAGGATGTGCAAACAGATGCAACATGCAACATCCGACAATATTGGGAGTTGTTGGCCAACAATGTTGTGTCCATTTGCATGGGGCTTTACTCTGTGAAGTAGATACTTGCCTCTGTTTACTTGTATGATTTGGTGTCTGTAGAGGGTTGACTGTATTTGATAGCATGTGATGGTATATGGATCAATACCGGTATGTAAAGATATCAGATGAGATGCCACCTTAACACTATAAAATAAGATAACATTGAGTAAAGTTCTCTATTTCAGTCATTTTTTTTTTTTCAATTTGGTATAAACTAAACATTACTAAATCACAAGCAGTACTTATTTTATATTTTGCTCAGGAAAAGCAAAAAGAAGCAATGGCTCTACCAATAAAAAGGTCCAACAAGCAGCAAGAGGGTTACAGGAGTCTACCAACAAGCCTGTCATTCAGGTGATTATATTAAAAAAAACAGACACTCCTGTAGACGAAACACAGCATTGTTGCATTTTACAGCTCACGTTGTGTATGCAAAGTTTAACATCATAACATGTCCTGGGGAAAATATGTCATGTGATCAATGTTTTAGGGAAAGGAAGATGACTATTCATCAATGTACTTAGTGTAATGTGCATGCACTTGACTGTACAATATTACTGGGAAAGCTGTTTATACTTTAATCAATATTTTTGACCTAGCTACATTGTACATCTATGCTTCATTGATAATGAAACGAATAGTTGCTAACAACACCCCAGTGGGGTGTTCACTTCATGGGCTCAGCATGATAGCCAACACTGTTGCACCCCTTACATGTACAGGGTTCATACTCTTGAGCTCTTCAAATTCCATGATTTTCTCTGACTTTTTCCATGGAATCATCCAGTTTTTCATGACCTTAAGTTTAGCTGTCACTTTTGAAAATTATCAAAACTATTCTTGTTTTTGGAGGAATCTTAACTTAATTCAACAGACACAAAAACTGGTGTCCACCAAAGTGCGTGCCATGCATTCACACTGATAAAATAACTTGTGTCTATCTTACTTTATCTTTGTTTTTGACATCTGTAATTATAACTAATCTACTAAATGTAACATGAATTTTCCATGATTTCAAGGACCGACAATTGAAATACATGAATTTCCAGGGCTGGAAAGTGAAATTCTTAAATGGCTGTCCAGGTTTTCCATGAACCCTGATGTATGCCTTATTCTAACTTGGGATTATAGTATGTCCATGGTTGCTTGCTTAATTATTTTGGTCTAGGTGTGATGGTGTACTAGGTAAATGTATCAGACTTCAGATCTGGCCCTTGTTTTTTGAAACCTGAATAATGCTACCAACTCATTACATTATTTTTCAGAGTGTTACCTCTATCATTTCAGGAAAGCCAAACTAACAGCTCATTACCAGAGGAAAAAGCAATGAAAGACATAACTGACCCTGCTGTACCAGTGCCTCCACAACAAACACAGGAAGCATCTTCCATTGAACAATGCACATTAAGTGAGGAAAAGCCTTCATGTTCACTAGACTCGTTGACAGACTGTAAATCTAATGAAATGGCAAAACCTGAAGAAAGACCATCAAATTCCATCATTGATGAAGACGTGCCAAATGAAAAAGATCCAAAAGGAAAGTCAAATGGGAAAAAGGTGAAGACAGTATCGAGCACTTTGGATATGTTAAAGTGGAGAAACAAAAAGTCAGGATTAGAAACTAAAAAGGGAAAGAAAAAAGAGTAAGAAAATTGTTTGTTAGTCTTACTTAATCCTTGAATCAAATCATGTGATAAAAAAATATTTTCATAAGTAGCTTTTGTTTGTTATAAAGAAAAAAAGGAGGCTTCTTTTAGTACTAACAGTAATTATGAAAACATTGAAAGTACAATTCATGTAAGAGCACAGTGGATGATGGGAAGATGAGATGCAAAGGAGAGAGTTGTGCTTTGTGTGGCTATAGGTTGGTGTTGGTATAGAATTATTAATATATTTAATTACTGATATTTAACCAGGAAGAAGAATCAGGAAATGCATTCAAGACAGACTGAGATGTTTGAATATTTTTCAGTTAGGCGAAGTGACAGAAAGTGCAAATCAACCATAGAGGTATTTCCTATTTTTGATGTTATTTAAATGTCACCACTACATGGCTCAAAATAATAGCTGGCCAGTGGACAATGTCTGGCCAAGATGACCATTTGGCTGGACAAATTCTCATTTTGCTAGTCGTTTTGACCAGACACTTAAGCAACCAGTAAAAAAATATCGCTCCATTATGTTACAAGGGAACAAGCAACTTTTCCACTTAAATTTTCCAATTTAAATTGGCAAAAATTTACTGCGATGATCATTCTTTACTTTCATCTACAACCGCAGTTCAAATATGAATTATTTCATATACTTCACATCATTTCATTCCTCATGGGAGACATGAACTCAATAAATTAACCTCGCTCCCAATGTGTGCCTTCATAGCTCAGTTGGTAGAGCAACGCACCGGCAACGCGGAGGTCATGGGTTCGAATCCCGTTGAAGCCCTGATTTTTTTCAGGATTGCTTAAATTGGAAAATTTACTGCGATGATCATTCTTTACTTTCATCTACAACTGCAGTTCAAATATGAATTATTTCATATACTTCACATTAGTTCAAGTTAGTTTGACTGGTGAGAAGAAAGACATCACCAAAATATTCTTGGCCAGTCAACGCGAAAGGCAATAAACCCAAATTTATTTTGAGCCCTGGGGCCCCCTTCTTGAAAGGCCCAGAAGCTTTTTGGGCCCAAAGGCAATTTTAAAATCAAAACTTGTTGAATAGTAGCACCGTTCCTAGCTCACAAACCAGTCAATTTTGCTTTGTTAACAGATAGTTTCATTGTACTAGTGTCAAAGTTATTGACACTTTGATCTTGAATGTAAATACAGGAAACACGAAATAGCTTTCTGGGCCTGAAAAGCTAACCCGGTCTTTCAAGAAGCAGGCCCCTGGCTTTAACCAAAAGAAGATTGCCTTGTGGGCAATTTTTTTGTTATCTTTTAGTCTCAGAGATCTGGAATCAAATAAATGTTATTATAGTAAAATTCTCACTACCTTTTGTATTATAATTTTGTTTACAGAAAGAAAAGCAAAAAGCTCTTGAAGAGGCATTGTTGTGTGGCAGAGAAGATGGCCTTGAGGTGAGATTTCTTATTCAAACTGAATTTTTTTTGGTTTGCATATTTACTCTGTAACAATTGCAGTTTAATTAACTGATTGTTACCCTGAACAATAGATATTAAAATGACAGGGAAGAATAATAAATAAATTTAATGATAATTTCAAAAGTAGGTTGAGTTTGATCGTCTGGGTGATCGTAGTCCTGAATAGGACTGTTGTTGTTGACAGTGACTGACGTTTCGACAACCTGTGCGGTAGTCATCTTCAGAGTCAAAGTGAGTTGTATCACGTCAGTTGATCGTATTATACTCTGGTTATTGATCTGATTGGTCAATTACGTGATAATTATAGTAATAACTTTTTTTCAATGGGGCATAACTATGGTAACATCAAAAGGAGACAACCTTGACACCCTGATGTTGCGGAGATTTCTGAGTAACAAGGTAAAACAACGATTCAGTAGAGGCGCCATGAAATTTCCTATCTAAAAGATGTGCTTCAGGCAGTGAGAACCGCGACAAACAAACTCAAGTGTAACCGCTTGTACCAGGGTATGTAATATACCACAAAAGAAATACCAAGGGAAATTGTATTTCCTCCTTTCAACAAAATCATTATCTTGGTTTCCTGTTTTAGGTACGAGAAGTAGAAGGCAAAGGGAGAGGTGTATTTTCCAAAAAATCTTTTTCAAAAGGGCAGTTTGTTTGTGAATATGCTGGAGAACTCATTGACTATAAGACTGCTAAGGAACGAGAACAATTTTATGAAGGGAAAACAGAATATGGGTGCTACATGTATTACTTCAACTTCAAGAACAAAAAGTTGTGGTGAGTATAATGTTTTGAATGAAAACGAAGCTCTGCAATGAGAAACTGTCTTATAATCCTGTCTTCTTGCAACTTGTCTTGCAATTTTGTTGCGATACAAGCTAGAGAAAATTGTCTAGTCCAAGTTCACCCTCTGTTTCACAACATTATTGTTACGACAAGCATTGTACAAAGAAGAATTATTGAAAAGTTATACTTTTCTAGAGTATAGGTAATAGTACTATTTGCAGAAGATTACTACGAGTCTCGTGCAACATGTCTCGCAATGGCACAACAAAACTTTATTGCAAGCCGCAAGGTGCTGTATATAAAGGCCTTTAAAGTGTTGTCCGTAGTTTTCATGGCAACGGAATAGAAGCAGCGCTGCTACTTCTCATCCATTCTCGATCGTCTAAAGCTCCGTCATAACTGACGCAACATTGTTGGCAAACAACTCCCCACATTGTTGGGTGCTATGAGTTGCATCTGTTTGCATACCCTGCTGCATGTTGTTGCGTGTTGTTGGGGGTTGCTGTGCAAAGTTTAAATCCAATCAAACTTTTGAGTCAACAACTCCCAGCTTTTCCTTTGTATCGTCATCGCTAAAGCGTAACGCAACAGTGTTGGATCCGTTTGCACAGCACTTCAGCTCTTTCAGTTTACACATGGTCTCCTTGAACGTCATTCACGTATACTGTGTCACAGTATTACTAAGTCTTATAGGTCGTATCCTTTCCATAATACACTTCAAGTCCCGATATTGTTGGCAGTTGGTGTCTCTCTTTGTTTTGCGCACGCTCGTTAAAAACCCTTCAAAACAATCAAACCTTGCCTCCTTGAAAGAATTGTTTAAAAATGCCATCTGTGACATGCACTATTTTTACTAACCTGTTTTTGTCCTCGATCTAAACAGTGTTGATGCTACAAAAGAGAGTGGAAGGCTCGGAAGACTGTTAAATCACAGCAAAACTGAAGCGAACTGTGCCACAAAACTGGTGTGTGTACAGGACACGCCCCATTTGATACTGGAAACAATCCAAGATGTGTCGGAAGGACAGGAACTTTTATATGACTATGGAGAGAGAAGCAAAGACGTAATTCAGCATCATCAGTGGTTAAAAAGTTAACAGAGATCTCTACGGCTGTTTCTGCCAATTGAGTTCACGCGTGGTTAAAATAGATGTCAGCAGAGATTTATATGTAGAGATAAGGACGCTTTGTTTTGTCAGACTGTAGAAGGTCAACCCCAAATTTGTATGGTTGTATATGTTAATGCATCTGGAGTCACTTGTAACTGGAGAGAAAATACTGTAAAATTCCGAAAATAAGCCCCGGGGCTTATATTTTTCAAAGGCCCTTTTTGAGGGGTTTATTTTTGGAGGAACTTTTTGGAGGGGCTTATCTACGGAGGGAAATTTGCGTTTCAAAATCGATTGGGCTAGCCTTATAGTTGAAAGTAAATTTACCGTTTTTGCTTTGTTTTACTTTGTATTTAAGGTGGCTGAACACAGTTTTGCGGCGGTCAGCGGTAACTTGCATGACGGCGCTTGTTTTAAATTAGACAAACAAACATGGCGGCGAAAATGCAATGGTACACAGAAGACGATTTCTCAAAATCTACTCATTAAAATTTTGTGATATTTGGCAGAATTTTTACTTTAATGATACTTTCAATAATAAGAACTTTACAGTGGAAGTTGAACAGACGAATTTTGTGACACATTTACTAATTACAGGACAATCATATTATTGATTATCTAAAAACCCGTCTGTTAAAATTTGGTCAAATTAGTTTCAAATGGTAATGATTAATTATAGTGCGCTGTGTGCAAGTTTATAGGAAAATCTAATGAGCGAATTTTATGTAAACTGAGCAAAAGTGAAATTTTAAGGTTGTATTCAATCGTTCATGTTGCCATGGAAACTACGAAAACGTCACATTTTACCTGCTAGTCAAAATCTTTTATCAGTATATTTTTCACTTGCCAAGTTTCAGCTTGTGAGCTGCAACCTTTCTCTTGCCATGATTTGGCAAAGGACATACACTCACAAACTGCCAAAACTGTGTTCAGCCACCTTAAGGGCAATTTTCCTGGTACAAACCCCGCCGGGTGCTTATATTTGGAGGGACGATTTAACGGCTTTCTTTTTTTTTGCGTTACCGGTTTGGGGGGCTTATATTTGGAGGGGCTTATTTTCGGATTTTGCGGTAGTTTTTATACGACGACTTTTCCGTTTTCCCTTCCATTCACTGCCTTAAAAAACTTTATAGCTTCTGTATAGAAACGTTTTGGTCACCTAATGTGACTGATTATTTGCTGTACATACTAACCTATTCCTTCCATTAAGTTCTTTATTCGGTGACTTTAAGAGTACGTCATTCATTCATCTAATTTTTTTATGTGACATTTGATTAAAAAAGAGCCTTAAAGCTCCATAATCAACATCATGATTGTGATGTGTATTTGCAATGTGGAGCAACGCGGTCAACATGAATCACAGGCTGCCCACTGAGTGGTCGCTTATGTTCAACCCATAAGGCTGCAAATAGACCGTTATAAAGTGCGTGGCGATTGAATGTCCATATTATGACTTGAACGAAAGTTAAGTAAGTCATCATTTCACTACATTATGGTTGGTACAGAAAAATAATATACAATATTATTGGGTTCGAATCCCAGCAAACCTGAAGTTATTTTAGGCTTTCTTTTCAGATCTGCATAAGTTGCGTTCTCTATTGCGAAGGTTCAAGATATGAAATTCACATACAGTCAGACCCCGCTTTACGGAAACCTCGTATTACGGACAGTTTGCTTTGTCCCTGGGAAGAGAAGACCATTACATTTTCTCTAAATTCAACTCTCTTAATACGGACACGCCCCTAAATACGGGCACTTTCTATGTCCCCTCAGTTTCCGTATTGACGGGTATATTCATAATTTCGAGACTACGTTACGTAAAACTGAACCAAAACATAAACCCCTGTAAGTGCTGCCCCTCATTGTTAAGTTTGAGATCGGGTCAGGTTTTGCTTTAGACCGGAAAAAATTTAGACGCGAGGTGGAAATGGGAAATATTTCATAAGTTGATTCCAAATCGCAATATGGCGCTGAATAAATCGTGTACAAGGTTGCAGTTATATTTGATGTTCCAGTTATAACTTACAAAACCCTTGACAATAGTGTTTGAACAGATGCCTGATGCCATGAGCAAACACAACCCCAGTTATGCTAATAGGGTTTGCTTTTCACAGAAAGATCTATCAAATTCAAAAGACTTTAATTCAAGACACACTTGCAGGTCAGCAGTTGAGCCCCAGGCATGCAGGCCTGTGCGGGATGGCCGTGTGGTCTTCAAGGCTGACATGTGTTTGCACATTTCAGCTTTGCTTTGCTTTGCTTTGTGATCGTTACGGGTCATTACTAGTCACGGATTGTGACATCTGCCGGTTTTGCTCCCACTCCTCCCACCCCCGGAGAGGTAAGTAGTATGGGTTATGGTAAGTATTCCACTGAATTTTTTTAGTGTGACGGTGCAGGGTGGTTAACGCTCGCTTGGTTGCCATGGTTACCTCCAAGGCAAGGCTTCCCTTCGGCGGTATAGGCTCTTCCACTTTTTAGGCACCCGCTTCTAAGCTAAGCTATCGTAAATTGTAATAACACGTTGTCGTGAATTGTAATAACACCTAGTCATATTTTAAAATAAGTCTTGAAAATGAACAATTATTCAACAAGAACTCCTTTTGATAACCAGTATTGTTCTGTTCTACAGGAATCCCACAAGGCAGCTCATCATGAGCTCATTGCCCAGCTCAATAAGCCCTTCCAAGTCCCAAAACCTGTCACTTTCAAAACTAGGCTAAGAGCAAAACCTATTTTTCATAATGAGTTTCATCTAAATCAGAATCAAAAATCATTTTCATATCACTTGCTTTGCACTCAGCCTTTCTTTGAAACAGAGGCTTGGGGAAACAGGGTGGCAAGAGTTTCTTTTTCTCATACAATTTCAACACTATGCTGGCTGTTTACTTCTTTTTGTTGACTTTTTGAGGTACGAGTTCAGTAATAAAGTTCACTAACTGGGTCTATCTTTTTCCGATGAATAATCAGCGTCGTGTTTGCCTTCTCAAACAATCCGAATTAAACTCACTTCAACCGTGACAACTAATTATTACTTCGCGCAAAATACACAAATGATGCACAAGACGAACGGATACTTTGTTTTACACTAAAACTGTAACACGTCTTTGCACTTAACAGCTCTAATATTTCGATCCATGTATAGAATTAGTTTCAACGTCTAAGCAAAGTTTACGTTACAAAAGATTTCACTGTAATTCGACGCGTTTTCAAGTTTCTCTTCTTTTTTTTAACCCAAGGAATTTGGTGAGCACTGAGTAACATATCACAGTGGCGCCTTATTCTTGGCTATATTCTCTAGTCTTGTTTTAATTAAGTTACCGCGGGGACTGCGGAACACCAGAGAGCATAGGGATTTTTTCGTGTTGATAACTGATAATTCATATGTTTCTTTATAAATGACGTCATCAGTAACATAATAATTGTGTTGAAGAAATAAGTTATTGCGTACTCTTTCGTGTCCGTTGATTTATTGTTTGTCGCGACTTTTGTCATCAAAATAAAAAAAAATAACAAAAGTCAGACAAACATTTCAAATTAGTCACACTGTTTTTTGCGTGTGCTATTTGTGTGGTTCGAATTGTCTCTAACTCCCACCACCGCCGCCCCCCCCCCCCCCCCCCTTCAATATGTGGTGGAAGTAACAAGCAGTTGCTCGCAGTAAGTTGGTTGTTTGACTGTTTCAAATACGTTTATAAAATGGTGAGTAAGATAACTTAGTTGCTGCCATAATGCTGGCTACCAAGAGAGGATCTTGCTTAAATGTTTTTGATTGACAAGAAAATTTCACTAGATAAGCCCTTAGCATTAAGAAGTTTTACAAATTACAACAATGTGTTATTACAGGGTTCGCACACACCTTGAAAGTCCTTAAAAATCCTTGAATTTTAAAATAAAAATTCAAGGCCTTGAAAGTCCTTGAAAATTGCGGTCGGTGCTGGAAAGTCCTTGAATTTCGGTGCTAACTTTATAATTTAAGCAGAACTCCAAAGGAAGAGGGGCAAACACAGAAAGACCTTCGAGATAAAATTACCTATGTTGTGGAAGAACTAAAAAAGACATAGAATTAAGGCTCTCTTTGAATTGAATAGAGTCCTTGAAATATGGGAAATGTGTCCTTGAAAGTCCTTAAAAAGTCCTTGAATTTTTTGTTCAAATACGGGTACGAACCCTGTTATTACAATTAATGATAGCTTGGTTATTGCAATTCTCGACAACTGATTACAATATACGACAGGAATTACAATTTACGACGATTGTTATGACAATTTACAAAAAGTAAGTTGGTTGTTGACTGTTTCAAATACGTTTATAAAGTGGTCGGTAAGATGATTTAGTTGCTGGCATAATGTTTGACAAGAAAATTTCAGTAGATAAGCCCTTAGCATTAAGAAGTTTTACAAAATACGACAATGTGTTATTACAAATTACAACAAAGTGTTATTACAATTAACGATAGCTAGGTTATTACAATTCTCGACAACTGTTATTACAATATAAGACAGGAATTACAATTTACGACGATTGCTATGACAATTTACAACAGGTATTACAATTCACGACATTATTAGACCTCACGACAGAACATGCACCTCTATAAGTTTTGTAAAGCTTCCTACCTAATTCTTTGCGCAAGGACCAGAACGAACGCCTTAAGTCTACGTTCCTTTTCCATTTTCAGCGACGATATTAATATTTCAAGATGTCAGTAAACTGGTTTTGGATCGTTGGCTGGTTCGTGACCGTTTTTGGCCTTATGGGAAATACTTGGGTTATTTCATTGCTAGACGAAAACGATTACAGACAACTGCCAACTGGTTTATTTTATCTCTTGCTGTTGCTGATTTCAGCGTAACAGGTGGATACTTCCCAGCTTCCTTTGTTTGCAAGGTAAAAGTTGAGTGTAACGATGGTATACGCCTTAATTTTGGCAACTTTTTCATGGAAGCGTCAATGTTTGCTTTAATGGCGATGATTGCTGAACGTTACATTGCCATCGTCCATTCCTTACAATACGTGCGTGTCATGACTAAAAAGAATATCGTCGCTATGGTTGCACCCCGTGGGGAATTCCAACTTTTCTGTTTGCTAGTCGATGGGTACAGAGCAAGTACAACCACAGGCTTTCTGACAGAGGAGAACTCATACTTATAATCTGTTATACAATGTTGTTTGAAGTTGCACCAACAATAATTCTAGTGACCACTACTTTACATATCCTATTAATTTCACGAAAGATATCTGTTGAAATTTCAAAGCTATTGAACCAGGTTCGCTTTAACAAAGCTTCAGGTTCAGTAGGAATGAGAGCTCCTAAAGTAGGTGTGAAAAAGTCAACAGTGTGGCTCGTGATAGTGATTGTGGCTACTTTTGTGACTTGTTATGGAACTGAAATCTATATTACCATCTGTGAAACGTTTCAACTTTGTGAAGTGGCTGTGGATACACAGTCAGCTTTCTTAGTGCTCCTTCTTGCGAATTCTGCCTTAAATCCTTTGGTTTACGCTTTTCTTAAGCAAGACATAAAAAGAGAAACGAAAGTTTTGCTATGTTGCAGAGTGAAAACCCACCGCATAAACTGAACCTTATTGTTTCGGCTCTCAGACTAAGCATTGCGTGTAGCGAGGGCGAAACATGAATAAAAAGTTGTTATGCAAATCAGTACAAATTGCTTTTAGCTTGGAATATCTAGTCTATATACGTATAATATTATACGGTTATTATTCGAAACAATTCCCTGTTTTTGTTTGGCTTATATTCCCCGGGAAATATTGATATAATGACCTGGCCAAATTGGAAATATTCGTTAGTCCAATCATTTTGTTTATTACTGAACGAAAAGCGTCAATCGTCTTAAGCATGAAGAAGCCGATCGTCCAAGGATGACATGCATAATTCACTTCATCTGATACTCAGCCTCAACCAACCTCGCTTCTGAAGCCCTCACACTGCAAGAGTATGGTGTGAGTCAGTAAGGTTTAAAATTGACTAATAGAACATAGTACCACAGTAAACAGAACTATAATTCATTTCTTCAATTAGAGAATTTTAACTCCGACAGCGTCATCATCTTTTTTCCTCTCTAGTTTCTCCATTGTGCCATATAAGATATATGTGCTATGCCACACCCGAGCTCTCTGGGGAACGTCTTTCCATAAACTTACACAGTCACAGGGATACGGAAAGTCGTAAAGTCTAGAACATAGAAGGTATTTTTTAATCAGCAGGGAAGGACGCTGCTAAAACGCGGAACGTGTAAGGAGCACGGGGAACGGGAAAATGAAAACTGGGAACAAGACCGAGAATTAGTAATGGGGTAGGGCTCATGCTACAATCGACGACAAAATGCTTGGCACACTATCTTCAAATGGGGTATCTTCGGAGAACACACACACCTCTCCCCCAACCCCTCGGTCCACAGTTGGTGTTTTTACTGTTTCCTACAGGTAGCTCAAACAGCGGTACAACATTGTATGGAGTGGTTGGGGGAGGAAAAAAGTCCTGATACCTCGAAGGATACATTGGTTTTCCTTTTTGTCGTGAATTTGATTTTGATTACCGTTTACACGTTGGTTATGTGTACCGTAAGTATTGAAACATACAATTTTAATTTTCCCTACGTTTGTGCCTTATCTTTGGTAAAATTAAAGTATAAAAGCGATGGCTTGTTGTAAACTGAAAGCTTAACAGATACTATGCATACCCGCCGAACGGAGAGCGAAACAACAATAACAATTTTAGCGGCTCTCAGGAGCCCTCCTGCGGCTCTCTTAAACATTCTTTGCGTAACTCTCCACCCGGCGTCTTTGGGTCCTTGCTCTAGTTTTTTTTTTTTCCTTCTTCTTCTTTTTTTAATAACAACTCTTTAGCGACGGTGCAATCACAATAGAACTCTATATTGGAATATCACATGTACATTTTGTGGCCATTTTTGTGGTTAGTGCTTGAGCTAGCTGCATCTGACTCGTCCCCAGTCGTCTTCGCTTCCTTCCCATCACACCCCTCGCGCCACTAAGGAGAGACAGAGAGAGACGACTGGGGACGAGTCAGGAACTGCATCACGCGGTCACGCTACAGACAAGACCAGCGGAATTGCCCATTAGCTACGTAACCAAGCTTCCAGCCACGTAGAATATCCTACTTCCAGGTTCTCTTAGATAGTATTTTTCGATAGTAATGACGGAAATTTCCTTCTCTTACAACCACTAGATTTTTTTTAAGGACCATGCCTTTCACAACCTTAGAAACAACCAACTTTCCTCTTTACGCTGTGAATGTTCTTGATCGGGAGCACTTTTTGATCGCCGGCGGCGGTGGTGCAGCAAAGACCGGTGTTCCGAACGCTTTGGTATGTTCTGTAGTTTGTTTTC
This sequence comes from Porites divaricata, assembly GCA_038088405.1. Lineage (NCBI taxonomy): Eukaryota > Metazoa > Cnidaria > Anthozoa > Scleractinia > Poritidae > Porites > Porites divaricata. The sequence goes on along the minus strand of JBBMOI010000001.1, from coordinate 29,520,992 downwards.
GTTATTTTGTCAAAATATTTTGTTTTCATGGCTTTCTTGATTGTATTTAAGCTGCTCCTTTGTCACAATTCCATGGTTTAGTTACTGTTTGAGAAAAAGGGGCTACTGCTTTGGTTGGCGACAATTCTAGTTTGCAAGTTATTTTAAACTTATGTACATGTCAAATCAGCTGTTTTTAGTATATATAATAGAAATTTATAAATAGAATAAAAATTGGTAAAACTTAATATCGTGCTTAAATAAGCGCTCTACCGACTGAGAGAGTCCTGATTCTGTCGTGAAAATACTTAATTGTATCTTCGAAGATTTATAAATATTTCAATTCAAAGTAGACAGACTGCAAATTTTCCTAGTTGCTAAAAAATATATATCTACGTGTCGCAACTGTTCATCAGTAGGATGGTAGTTGGTGTACGTGGTCCCCTTTGAGCATGGCTAACAAGCTATCTCACGTTAAGATCACAGTATACGGTCCTCAATAGACTGCGATCTAGCCTTAGCCACGTGACATCTGGTGTTCCACAGGAAGTGTTTTAGTGCCTGTGCTATTTGTCCTGTGCACCAGGCCTCAGTTGTTCAAAAGCTGGATAGTGCTATCCATCGCATAAATCACTATCCAATGGATAAGTATTAGGGAAACCAGTGGATAGCACTATCAGCTTTTGAACAATTGGGACGTGCTACCTAGGACCCTGGGAATGAGGTTGCAAGTTTCTGTGAAAGACAGTACTTCTATCTAGCTAAGCTACCTCATGTAATCAATGTAAATGAGTTCTCTGCAAAATGACAAGCCCATCTAAGCAGTTTTAACCCCCTTCATATAAAATTTAAAAACTATGTATTGTGTGGCTTAGATGACCACGGCTCCTTAAAAAATATCTTTTCCTTAAAACTGATTTGAGTATAGATATATAATATTTCAAACCAGCCACAGTGTAGTCCACATGCAGAGCTCTGACTCTTTCCTGCTGTTCATTAGAGACATCAGCTGATTATCGCAAGCCATTGGACCGAAAGTTGTTACTAATGTTTACCTCTGTGGACATTTTTGTTTTGCATATCATATCAGAATATTTACAAGCTTGGTACAGATGGTAAAGAACTCAAAGCAAGCTTGGTTCATAACTTTGAGGCAGGTCGAAGGGCAATAATGAACTGTGCAATTCACCCCACTGCAAATGTATTAGCAGCTGGAATGGACAATAAATGTCAGTTATTGGAAGTGGATGTGAAAGAGGAAGAAGTCCAGGTTGAAAAATTAGAAGGCAGGAAGGCCAAAGTTATGACAAAAAAGAAGATAAAGAAATTTAAAGTAAATGAACTGCAATCTAAGGTGACTGTATCAGCAGAAGATGGTGACGAGAAAGATGAGGACTTAGGATTTCAAAAAGTTGTGCGTTTTACAGCGGATGGAAAGCATATTGTAACAGGTGGCTCAGATGGTCATGTTAGAGTCCTCAAGGTAATTCTCTATTAATTCCCAGTTGTCTCAGCCCTGAGGCAAACTTGAATTGAGCAAGCAGCTATCAAGTTTTGCTTGCCCAAGGCAGTTGTGTGCATCTGGTTTATTTTGTGAAATTGGGGTGTGGGGTTTGATCACTGTCCAAGTACAGTAAATGATCTAATAGAAACTCAGCTTGGAGCATTTAATAGATAAAAGGCATTTTAAGGGGAGAGGCATTTACTCTCATAACTGCTGCAAACTTTAGAAAACTATTATACTTACAGCAAATATATCACCACAGTTATCAAATAGCAGACTGTCCAGTCTATCCATTGATATGTTTAGAGATCCATATAGTTTTTTTAATGGTCAACTTTGACATCAGATTTTGACATTGACTAGTTAAGGAAGACTGAATAAAATAGACTGGGGAAACAATATATTGCTGATTATATTTTGTTTCAGTATCCCTCTCTAGAATCTGTACACAATATAAAGGCACATTCTACTGATGTTGATGACCTTGACGTTCATCCCAACTCTAATTGGGTAAGTTGTGTTCTATTTATTTTCAACATTACTGTCAAAAAAAAAAAAAATTACAAATACGTGTTCTTTTAACTATTCAAGACTATTTTCTACTTTCACAGCGGGCTGAAAAATTTTATTATTATTACCAAATTTAGGTTTATTTATTTTCTGTTGAGTGTGCTTTTTGGTTTCAGTTTGTTACATGCTCAAGAGATACAACAGCCTATGTGTGGAGATTACAGGAAGGAAGGAAGCAGTTTCAACTTTATTTCTCTGCTAATAATGAGCCAGAAAACTTTTTCAGGATTAGAGCTTGTAGGTAGGTCTAAGAGTTTGAAAAGCTCCCGGATACCACTGTCCACTGGATAAATCTGCACAATGAATCATTCCCTGGTGTATTGTGTGGGCGTGGCAGTGTATTTGGTTGTTGTCAGTTGTTGACAAAATAATTTTTAAATTGCAAATATTAAATACCAGCTGCCTTCATTTGAAACCTGTATATTAGTAACTAAAGGATATTGTCCCTGATTCTTTTAGGTTTGGTTGTGATGAGAGGAAAAATGTCAGTCTTTTTACAATTAATGTGCCCGCAAAGTTCAATAGGAAGACACCAACACCTTCATATCTTGTTAAGTGGGATTGTTCAAAATGGTTACCACAGATGAGTCAGTCCGCTGGATTTGAACCTCTGACACAAATGGCTGTTAGGTTTGTATTATTTTCCATTACTAAGAATGCTCTATAAAAAATGCCCATGATTTTATGTAAATAATGATTATTATTATTTATCATTGTCATTTTGAGAAATAATGCACCATGAATTTAGAACCACTGTTGGAGAAAACACTTACAAACCTCTAGATTTCACCAAAAGTGCAAGTAATGGCTTAAAAAATCAGGACAGTGTGCATCTCTTTTGCCCCCAGATTTGAGGAGAGGAGATGACTTCTTTTTCAAAACCTTTTTTACCTAACTTGCCTCATCTCCTCTTATTTAAGGCGTGCATTTTTTTTTTTTTGCACTTTAAATGTAACGATCCCTGTCACTGACTGTATTTTTGCAGTGACAATGGAATTTATGTTGGCGTTGGGACAGCTGAAGGAGACATTTCAGTGTATATTTCTTGGAACCTTGTTGTAAGTGGCTTTTATATATTACTTCAAATTTTCCTAGTATCATACTTTCTTTTTAGTTTGTTTTTAAGTTTCTTGTATTACTAACTAGAAAGTACACCATACTCAGACTGATCTTTTGTTTAATAATTATTTCTTTTCAGCCCCTTGTCACTCTAAAAGGTGTACACAACATCTTTGTTACTGGATTATCATTTTTACCAGACTCCCCGCTAGTGACTAACAAACTGCGCAATGAGTTTGCTCTTCTCAGTATCTCTGCTGACAACACTTGTAAAGTTACTACACTCAAGAAAAGAAGTATGTATAATCCAATGTTACTGTGATATATATTGAGGGAATGTAAGGCTTATGGGGGAGAGTGGTCTCCAAACCCCAAAGAGGCAAATGCGACAGGATTGCACAGAAAAGATAAAAAAAACCCTTCATTTCCTCATTAAAATATTTACCAAAATTTCTATAAAATAGAAAATTGCATGGTCTTGTTAACACCTCCAAAACCCAAGTTTAAAATTATTAGAATTTTCACAAAAAAGTGTCATTGCAAACCCATTTGTCCTCCTTTGATACTGTCTGCCATTCAACTAATTATTTTTTATTGGCCCATGTTAAATGTTCATCACAGTATTCATTCAGCTGATAATAGGGACCTTAAAAAACCATGACAACTACAGCAACAGGAACATAAAAAAACAATAGGGTTAATGGGCAAAACAACAGCTCTGCCCGTGCATCATGCTTTTTTGTACATTTCTTTGCCTTCACTGCACAACTACGATGTGAAATGAGCAATTTTAAGTTTACTTGGGAACAGCAAGTTGATAAATTCTACCATCTCTGTCCTAACTTGAGTGCATTCCCCTCTCTTCAGCTCCAACCAAAATCCCCTTTTTTTAAGTAACAGGGTGAATTGGGATAATCACAAGTAAGTTTAAAATTATGCGAAGTCTGTTTTTTGCAGCGATGTTTTCATGGACGTCGCTGTTGTCAGATCGTAAGGTCCCTTGTACATCAACTTCTTGACTAGAAAAATTAAAAAAAACTGAGTTGTTTAATCAACCTATATGTAACTTAAAACAACTAAACTTTAATCATCTAAATGACTAATTCTTGGGGAAAAATAATATTAATTTGAACTTCCTATTCAAGGTCATACATGTGTATTGTTAATTAAAACAGAACTGAGAATAAACAGAACTGTGCATAAATTGCATTAACTGCGATGATCACTTCTTCATTTCAGAACTGAGAATAGTGTCAAAGAAAGTTATTAACTCAAGATAGTTTGTTGTGGCTGTTAATCTGTCACAAGCTTTAAGTGCAGCCATTTGTGTGTGAGCTGCTTGATTATTATAGCGTTATTCATCGTATCTTATTGTTTTTCAGGTGAATACAGTATATGGTGGATTCTTGTAGGATTTTTAGTCTTGTTATATTTGACAATCATGGCTCTAGCCTATGCAGGCTTTGATTTGTAAATGGTATCTCTTTTCGTGGTATTTACATTTGAAACACATAAACTCTGCTAATTGCATGGAATCTTAATTTTCATCAAATGTACATGAAACTAATCCCATTAAGAGTTCAGTTTGTAAATATTCGTACTGTCAGTGACAAAAAGAGAAATGAATTTACTTTATTCAGTCATCTGATCATACACTCTTTATAGACAGGCTGTAAAAGGTTCCAAAGAGATTGTCATAATTATTTTATTATTTATTATTATGTAAGCAAAGAACAAAAATGTTCTTAATGTAATAAAGTCAACAGTTGACTAAGTGGTTGTATTTACTAAATTATGTAAAGGATATGTGGGTAGTTCACTGATGTCCTTGTGATTGGTCAATATCTTTACTTCCATAAGACATCATACCACAGTGGGAGTAACGTGAGGATTAGGCTGTAAATGAAAGTTAACCACTAGAGTGTAGGCAAATCATTTATCAGGATGAAGGTGAATCAACTTCTAAGTGGGTGGATCTGATGTGGGCAAAGAATGCAGACAATTCATTTCAAAATTATCTTCATAATATCAACAAACAACAATATTATTATTCTTTGACTCATTCACCCCTTTACCCTTTTCTTTTTTTCAAACCATACTTGAGTGAGCATGATTCAGTCAATCAGGCTGGAGAAAATGCAAAAAAAAGTGAAATTTGATGCAAAAATTCCAATGAAAATTTTATTTCACTACCCCCACACTTCAACATTCATCTAATCTTAGTTTTACACCCAAAATGAACCATAGTAAATGCCCTGGAAAAGAAAATAGGAGAACAAACGACATCTGCAAGGCAAGAAAAGAGAAAAAGAGTGGAAGTGAAAATGCGAAAAGTAAAAGTCAAGGGAGCACTGCAACCCAAAATCTCTCTCATAATTTTGCTTTCTGGACAAGCCTGAAGTTTGGAAGCATCAGGAACAGAAGGCCATGAAGTGCTTGGCATATAAACAAGCCAGATAGTTATAGGGGAACTTTAAGGGGGCTTAATATTGTGGCCAAATTTCTGGGAGTGGAAGGGTAAAAGGGGGAACTTATTCCTGGGAGTTTGTTTGCAAAAAGGTTTTAAATTTTTAAATTTGTTCCCGTAAATTAGATTTGTCCTTAAATGCAACAGTATTTAAAGCAGAAATGTCAACATAAAGGTTGGTTTGACTTAAAGCCAAGGTCTCTTTGAAATTGAAATGTTAACTACCGGTATCAAGGTTAAAAGTGCATAATTCGTTTACAGTGTTTGACGGGCCAAAAAGTAAAAAAAGTTGAATGTGCATGCACACAAGTGCCAATTATCCCAGTAAAAACAGTTATATTGGTTTTACATACTGGAATGCAAAAATTAAATAATTATGTCTACAAAGAAAAATTTACGGTCCCTTTTCTGGAACTTTCAAAGCCACTCGGCGAGCATAAATGGTATGACCATTGATGGCATGTTCTCTTTCCTGGCTTGCTACCATGGCATCAGGACCAATGAAAAATCTCACCCAACCAAATCCTTTGTTTTGTTTAATGTGACACTTTTCTATTCGCCCAAAATTTTTGAAGTGGTGATACACTTGATCACGAGATAATTCAAGTGGGATATTTTCTAAGAATAGAGCAGAATCAGTTGAATTAAGACGCTGTGAGTCATCAATCTTTTTGAAGGAGATCCTTTGGCCCCCGAATGGTGTAGTTCCTTCTTTGATGAGTTTTTCTGACTCTTCTGCATCATCAAATTGCAGAAATGCAAGACATGTTTTGTTCCCATAATCAAGCCTCAGGTGAATCTCCCTCAGAGTTGGACAAGGAAATTTGAAGTGTTTGTAAAGTTCATCTACTGTGGTTGTATATGGCAGATTATATACAATAACCCTTTTTGAAGGTAGCTTTGTATAATCCTTCATGGAGTTCAATAATGTTGCTCTGAGAGTGAAGGTCTGGCCACCTAAATTCGTAGCATTTCGTACCGCTTCCAGAGCCTGTGTTTGCTTTGCAAATGACACAAGAGAAAAACTTCTTGTACGATCAAGTGCTTTATGTAGTTCAATTTTACCAACTTCTCCAAACTGAGAAAATAACTGTCGAACTTCTTCTTCAGAGTAACTTTGAGGTAGACCTTCGACCATGACTACCCGGTATTTTCGCGATCTTTCCACCTTAAATATAGATTCATCTAGCTTGTGAGTCCCATCCAAAACGGCATCCACAGTTTCGGCGTTTCGAAAGACGACCACACCATATCCTTTCGACTGTCCACGAAAATTTCTTATTAAGTACAGATTGTCGACAGCGCCATACGAAGAAAAATATTCTTCAAGAACGTCTTCACGCATTTTTTGATTAACACATCCAAAAAAGGCTGACCTACAAACTATGTCTATATCTTCGGGTTCTGGGACGTTATTTGTCCCTGTGGCGAACAAACGAATTATTTGAAAAGACGGAACATCTTGTGGCGGCCATCTTAAAATTCTTAAACACAATGGAATATTATTACTTGGATGTAAGCTCATTTTACGGGGGACCAGCACAAAGCTTAAAGGTAAATATTTACGTGGAATATGACGGAGTTGGATGAGCCTGTAAGCTGTTAAAGTTCTGGTTATAGTAGACATTTTGGAAGTAACAAGACGAGAACCTATTATGTAACTCCTTGTGAGGAATTACATGACGATGGTACACGCTGTTTCGGCTTACAAAACGTACCATCTCTCGTCTTTGAATACCGCGTACCTTCATGCACGTGAACGAGCAACGGCGCACACAGACTCGCACACAGTGCTACGTTTGTATGCGAATTTATCGTGAGTTCGATGCACATAAACAGCCATTAAAGTATAAGAGATGCCTTTGTGGTGTTTTCTTGCTGTTTCGTGCCCTTAGCAAGTTTTGATGATCTGGTTTCTCACTTGCAAAGAGAGAGCAGGTGATTTAATAGGAAAATGACAAAAATCAATCAATATCGCTGGAAAGAGCCCCTTAAATCAGGGAAGTTTCCAAGTATTAAAGTGATGACATTTTCTTGCATACTTTGAGAGAAAGGAGAATTCTTGCCATGCTTAGCTTTCCCGAATAGTGACAAACACTTAATCAAGAACAATCAAAGGCTCACATATGGTTGTTTACTAGTTTCATAGGTCAAATCATGCAGAGCTTGTGAAACGAAAGGTTTGTTCTTTCTGGACCGTCAGTTCCTTAATTTTTTTTAAACTTTTTCAGAAGTTGTTTCTTTCTCTTCTTAAATACACAATGAATAGAAAAACAAAATTAAAAATAAACTAGGATTTGTTTGTTGGTTGGATTAAAAACTATTAAAGCGGAGTTATCACTCATGTTAATTTGATTTCTAAGTGAAAAAACTGTTATAAACTTCATTTGAGTTTATTAAACTTTAGGTTCATTTTCCCTGCTTAAAGTCAGTTATATTTTACTTTAGTTCGTAACCACTACATCGTACTATTAATGAGAAACTCAAATTGAGCTCTATATCGTTGCTTTATTCTTTATTGATAAATAAGTACACAAAGCACAAGTTAACGATAATAAGATGCCAAAGCCAGAGGCTTATATGGCATAGGTCAGAGAGTTACAATGTGCTGCTACGTTACAATGAGAATAAAAATTAATAAGTACAAGATTTACAGAGAAAAGGCAAACTATTACAACATATAAAGAATTATTACTGCATATGAAGCAAAATAAGCATAACAATTAATGATAGTGTGCAAAAAGTAATAAAGAAAAGAGTGTGAAGGTAGAAAAAAAAAATTGAGTTCAACTTAGTTTAAACTTATAATGATTGAAAATAATATCTTAGTTTATGTTTATAACTAGAAAGAGTAAGTAAATTACGATGTGAGAGAGGAATGTCATTCCAAATTTGAGGACCCTGTACCCGAAGAGAAAAAGAATATTTGTGAGTATGAAGATGTAAGTTGTCTTTTTGGCTGGTGAGATATTGAGAACGACCATAGATGAAAGAGGAGAGGGCAAGAGCTTCTGCATGTGAAGGAAAACAAAGCAAGAAACTTGGTACTTATATATATAAAAATATAAAAATAAATATAAAAATAAAAACTTCCCTTTCACTGCGCTTCACTTTTAAAAAAGAGCTAAGTAGGATCCTGCATTTCATTGATGTCCCAGTGAAAAAGCAAAGAAATCAAAACACTTAAAAAAAGCTCAAATCGAGAATCGCGCAAAATGAAGACATACAGCGCACATACGAGCTCTGTATTCCGAGTCCTTATTAAGTGGTTTGCAGTAGCACCAGACCATAGTAGTTAATGCTTTATTCTATTTTGCTGTGGCGCAAAGCTAGCTTTTCGCCTGACTTCAACATAGGTTTTTTCCTCATATATGACTTTTCGACGAGATTAAATAGTTTTAGAAAATTTCATTTTCCTTTGCCGTTTTGTGAGCACCCTAAATGTAAAATAGAGGAAGATATCTTAGGAACATATACATGTAGGAAACGTGCCAATCCGAGAGACAACACACTGAGAGGAATGGTTTTGGGGCTGAGATACGTGCTTTGCGCTTGAATGAGCAAAGGATAAAATCAGCGACGTAAAAAACTGGTAACCGCGATATATATACAAGAATAGCCTTAATTTGCTTATTTCTGCCTGTATGTACGTTTGCTAGACGTAAAAGTTTTCTTTGATTTTACTGATAAAAGACCCGCGATTTCTAAGTTTAGCATGTGCGCAAATAATATGGGAAAATTCCCTCCTACGTTTTGCGGTTGTGAAATTCAACTGTTTTTTTTTTACTTGGGACAGATGTAGCTAAACCACAATGGGCAAATGTGTACAAAATAAGCGCGTTTTGTTTAATGGTAACTTAATTCATTCGACGTGGTTTCATAGTGTCAAACAATGGCATTTCTCTCGGATAGAAAAGGCAAACAACAATTTCTTGATTCGCGCGCGTGTCGTATCAGATGCGCATGGGTTTATTAGAACTTGACATCAGTGAACGCTAAGGCAACCGCAATAATTTGAAAAAGAAATAATAATTCCAACAACTTTATAAACAGCAATAAAATACATAATATATGCACACTTATAGCTACATTTAGCAAAAGCCGCTTGTATTCGAGGAAGGCATATGCATTTTGATACATTTTAACACATTTTACAAGAAAATAAAAGAGATTTTACAACATAAGTATATAACATAATACGTTGCGACAAAATAAATGTAACTTGAATAAAAAAAAATTCAAAAAGGAAAGTTTTTGTGCTTTTAATTGAGGTTTTGAAAATAAAATCTGATCTCGGACAGTTGAGTCGAGGCGCGGAGAAGTCTAGTAAGCAATCTATTCTGAAAGGAAATAAAAGTCCATTTTTTTCAGTCGGTTGTGGATATAGAATCAAGCAACTATTCTTTTAAAGATAAGGGTAAACAAAGCTATCCCGACTAAAATGTAAAGTTACTGGCACACAGAAATGAATAAAGGAGTTTCGCATCAAGGTTTTTTAAGTATTTTCTTCCGCAATCTAAAGATAATATATCGCTGTCGTAAAATTCTATTTCAACAGAATTAACGAAAGGGTTCCTTTAACATCCGGAATTGAATGTCTTGCAGCTAACATGAAAAAAGATAAGAAAAGTAAATATTTTTTCTACGTTTTATGAATATGAGTTAAATAGGAGTGTTTACTATAACAGCTTGGAAGTTGGGCCCCCAATGCTGCGGATAAAAGTTTTTTCAATTAAATTAAAAGCATCAACTTGACTAGCTGTAAATTTTTAAAATACAAAATTTGCAATATTCGATAACGAAGGAATAATTTTAAAAATTTTTCTTATCCCTCTTTTTCTAAGTGATTTCAGCCAAACGGTTACTGTAAGAACAGGATTTATTCGTCATTTTGGAATCAAAAAAAGAAAAAGGTTTTCTTATCAATGGTGATAGCCTTTTCCAGTGGACAATTGGCCATTAACCACCAGAGACCTTCGTACATCTGCCTCGCATTTTCTGAAAAAGTCCTTTATTATAACAATCCTATCTGGTTTGTATGAGTATAGAGTCATTCTTTATAGAAATTTTCTCTAATTTTTTAAATATCACTAGCAAGAAAGGCCCGAACTTTCTTTTTGTGGGTTAAGTAAACTTATGTTTCATTTTTTGATTGTAAAAAGACAGCCTTATCATGCAAAGGCCTTTCTTTGCGGTTTTAATGAGCGCGTAAACTGCACTGTTACGCACATGTCATATTGCGTGAAATGATGAAATTACTTAAAGAATCATCAATAATTGAAGAAATAAAAACAGGAGATATAAAGAAAGCTAGAAGTTTTCTTTTCTTAACGTTCTAGCGTCTTTCAATCAAAAATAGGCGCTGAGAACTTAATTTGTTTCTTTCACCGTAAGGTAAATCAAATCGCCGTTTATTTGAAAGTGTAGAAATGTGGAGAGTCATAATTCTCGTTTTAATTGTGAACGAGGTAATTGCTGAGGAAAAATCTTCTCAAAGCGAGGAAGTAAAAAAGACTGTGGCAAAGAGAGATGAAGTTTTTTACAGCAATGTAGGATCGGTGAAAAATTCCTACAGCATCGCGGATCAGGATAGAAGCTCGAGGTCAACAGACAAGCAAGAAGCTCAAGGAAACCAAGCGGAAAACACAGACAGTAGATTGTTATACTATGGCCCATTTTACCCTAGGGAAATTGGTGGACGGGAATATCAACAAGACTACCCGGAGTATCCCCCTTATGGAGAGTGGTACGGACCATTTGAGCCTCCCGAGGAATACTACGAAAACAGAGGAGAATATTATCCGCCTGAGGGAAACGAAGGCTACTACAAACGTTCACTTTACCGCTATGGTCCCCGTGGCGGTAGAAGGGTGTATTATGGTCCTCGCGGAGGGAGATCTCTGGAGAATGCCAATGGTCCCCGAGGAGGGAGGTCTATAGATACTCTCAATGATGAATCTAGAGCAATGGAGCCAAGAGGTAGGAGATCCGTGGAAAGCACTAATGGACCACGTGGAGGGAGGTCTATAGACGATGGGTTTGCAACTAAGAATACAAACTCTGGACCACGTGGAGGGAGGGCTGTGGAAAGTGACGGATCAAGAGGAGGTCACGCAGCGGAGGAATCCCAAGAAAAGAGATCGACAACAACAGAGAAAACATCCGACTCCGCGTCAGGGACGGAGAGTGGCCCACGAGGCGGAAGAGACGTTAAAGCCGACTCAGGCCCGAGGGGAGGCCGAGCAGTTGCCGACGCGAAGAAAAGCAATGCTGGTAGCGGACCCCGTGGAGGGCGAGATGTCCAGTCTGATACTGGCCCACGAGGAGGTAGAAATGTGGGCGAGAAAGGTCCCAGGGAGGAGAGGGTCAGGTCAGTTTCAGATTCCTTAAGTAAAGGCCCCAGGGGCGGTAGGTCTGTTGCGTCCGGTCCGCGGGGTGGTCGAGCAATAAATTATGGTCCCAGGGGTGGTAGGGCTGTTGTATTTGGTCCCAGGGGTGGACGGGCCATAGAATATGGTCCAAGAGGCGGTCGATCGCTATTTTTTGGCTCACGCGGTGGTAGGGAGATTTATTACGGTCCACTAGGCGGAAGAGCTATCGAGTACGGTCCACGGGGTGGTAGAACAGTAGATTACGGCCCCAGGGGTGGTAGATCGCTAGAATATGGACCCCGAGGCGGAAGGTCTATGGAAATATACGGTCCTCGTGGTGGAAGAGCTATCGAGTACGGTCCTCGGGGTGGTAGAACAATATATTATGGCCCAAGGGGAGGTAGATCACTTGAATATGGACCCCGAGGTGGTAGGTCTATGGAACAATATGGTCCTCGTGGTGGAAGAGCTATAGTGTACGGTCCTCGGGGAGGTAGAACTGTAGAATACGATCCCAGGGGAGGTAGATCTACTGAATATGGCCCAAGAGGAGGCCGAGATATCGATTTGGGTCCGCGTGGTGGAAGGTCCCTATCAGAGGGCCCAAGGGGTGGTCGCTCAGTTTTGTTTGATACTTTTTATGGTCCGAGAGGAGGCAGGTCTCTAGACAGAAACGGCCCACGCGGGGGTAGAGCAGTGGAATATGGCATGTATAACGGTCCCCGTGGGGGGAGAGACATTGATTACATATATGGTCCCCGCGGAGGTAGAGGGCTAGCGTATGTAGACGTGTATGGTCCGAGAGGAGGAAGGGCCCTAGGGGAAGAAGAATTTGGTCCAAGGGGAGGTCGCGACCTTGACTATAAAGGAGAGGAATATTACTATTACGGTCCACGGGGAGGGAGAGCTATTTACTATGAAGCAGGGCCCCGCGGAGGAAGAGAGGTGGAATATGGGCCAAGAGGAGGGAGGGACCTTTTCAGTGGGCCACGTGGTGGAAGGGACATCTATGGACCTCGTGGGGGACGCAGTACTACCAACACTGATAGTATCAACGGACCTCGTGGTGGGCGTGAAGTAGAAAGTGGACCGCGAGGAGGTAGGAGCACAATAACTGAAGCAGGACCTCGTGGCGGACGTTCCATTTTATCTGAAAGTGCTATGGGGACGCATAGTGCAGTGACCAGTGACGGACCTCGTGGAGGAAGGAGTCTTAAAAGTGGCAGCGCAGAGAAAACAGGACCTCGCGGCGGACGAAGTGCCTCTGAAAGCAGTAAAGCAGATAAGCGAGAGGCGACCAGTACGTCAGAGAAGGAGACAAGTGAGAAAAAGAGACAAGAAAGAGACGCTGATATGGATATGGCTAAGGTCGATAAACTGTTGTCAAAATCAAGCTAAGAGGAAGTGAACCAGACGTATGTGTCATTATTTTATGAGGTACTCCAGTTATATTCTTGTCAGTCGTGTAAGACTCTTTCCACGAACCAAGCAATTCAGGTTCTGATCTAAAGTTCATAAGACTTAAAAAACGTTTTACAGATAAATTATGGAGCGACATCCGTAAAAGACTGCTCAGTGGCTCACAAATTACGGTTTCTGTTTTAACGAATAATGACAAAATATGGGGAGTGAAATTTGAAAAAACCAACAACCGAAAATCTTGGGAAAGTTAATAGAAAAAAGTCAGATGAAAACTTAGATGAATAGGACAGTTATGGAAAATTTTTTAGCCTTTCTCAAGTTATAGAAAATTCTAGATGATATGTACCCCTGTACAGTCCCTGTGACGTGAGAATTACCTCATGACCAAGAGAGAAGGTGAAAACGACTGTTATCACTATGAACCATCTCAATGGATGCAATATTTGGCTCTGTGTGTCCTTGAAAATTTCTTTTCAAAACATTGTTGCCACTGAAAAACATGTCATGAACCAACATCTCCCCAAAATGCTACCCGATAAATGCAGTGGCGGATCCAGACCTTCAGATAAGGGGGAGGGGGGCGGTCATCCAGACCCTGAGATAAGGGGGTGGGGGAGGGCCCCTTGGGTCCCTCCCCTGGATCCGCCACTGAAATGTTACAAAAAGTAACTAAATTCCTCAATTCAAAACAGCACATCGTTAATCAATTAACTTGCACTCCCCTACTGACGTAACTACGTTTACTCTTTTATCACAGGTTAGCAGTCATTAAATTTGATGAAGGATTTAAAGTACGAAGCATATGATCATGAATGGACGACAGATTGCTCCCGGCATCTCAATAACTCTCACTATCCAAGACGCGAATAACGAAGACTTTTTTCCGTTTGAAAAAGAGTCCGCCAAAAGCGCTGTGTAACTCAGTAATCTCCTTTAACTTTCAAATAACTTGCGTTTCTTAAGCTGTAAAAATATAAGTCGGATTCAAGTTTAAAATAGTTTGAAATAGTCTCAAAATGTTATATGCGGTTAGGCGAGAGGAAATGAATAAAGATATATCATAACCACGCAAATGTCGGTTGTTTGAAGTTTTATAAGGTATACTGTGGAAGGGCAAAACTAAAAACAATAGAGACTTTAAGATCCAAGACGCGGACGGCAACGAGAGCGTCCAAAAAAAAACAAGCAATAGGTTTTACAAGCAAAACAATAACTTTGCACGTGTATCATGCTTTTTTGTACATTTCTTTGCCCGTTTTTCCACGAACGACGTGAAAATGCATAATTTCGCGTTCCAAGACATAAACAAGCAACGACGAAATTTTATTTCTCTTTTTGAACTTGGATGTGGTCTCTAGGAATTCAACTGTAGAAGGGTTCGCCTACATTTGACAAAGTAAGTGGGTAGAAATAACTGCGATAAAGACTGAAAGAACGCAAATTCACTTTTTAAGCGACGTTCTCGTTGCCGTCGCGTCGTTGGATCTTAAAGTCCCCAATAATACAGTAACTCGAACGCTGGATGATGGCGGTGATACTGTGATAAGATAATAGTAAAATCAATTTCAGAAACTGTTTAAAAATGTGTTAAAAAACGTTAAAAACATGACGACGTTTCGATGTTCACGGACATCATTATCAAGTGAAAAAATAGCACTGATAAACATGGTCTATAAATACAAGAAAAGCTAAGAAAAAATAATAGATCATTACAAAGAAAAGTAACAAACAAAAATAAAATGTTTTACACGTAAAATATTTTAATGTTACTTTTCTTTTAAATGATCCGTTGTCTTTTCTTGTATTTATAGACAATGGATATGTTATGTTTTTACACTTGATAATACCGTCCCAGAACGTCGAAACGTTGACATGTTTTTTAAAAATTGTTTAAAATTTCTTTAAATGACTTAAGTAACATCTTATCGCCGTTTTGCATGTTCAATCGAATGCCACAAGTAATCTGGTGATTACATTTTGGTTCTGCCTGGCTGCGCAAAACTTCTGTGATTGGCTGATAGATCTCGCTCAATTTTCCCATCCACCAATCACGACAAAAAGAGAGAAAGAAAAAACAAGTTACCTCAAGCCTCTGTTCCAAAGCCAGGCTAAATGGAAAGCCGCTGATATGAAAATATTTTTTTTATTCTCTCCACACAAGAAAAGAATTGGAATTTATTAATAGCCTCGTTTTGAAAGAGAGACTTTTTGGAACTCAGGAAATGGCCTGATTGGACATTTGTGACGCTCATTTTCCCTCCCTTGGTCAACCTCGTTCCCAGGAGAAGATATTATGGGAACAAGGTCGGTGATTGACATGCGAATTCTTCGGCAAAAATCAGTTTGGTAATGTAATTAGTGTAATTAGTCTACTACTGTTGTTAATTGTGTTGTACTGTTTGTGAGGTTATTAGCAAAGTTAATGTTTTAAAAAATCAGTCTGATAGTAAAGACTCTAAGACTTGTGCTAACCTGAGACAGGAGCCGATCACTTCATTTGATGGGCTCCTGCCTGAGAGCAATTTTAGCAGCTTCCGTCAACTTGCTTCCAAACATTTTCTCTTACGTGGTCGCGCTAAAATTCTCTTTTCGTCAGTCGCCTTTCCCGCAAGAATTTTAGTTACGGAGCGAAACTAAAATAGAGCCTGATCTCAGATTAGACTTGTGTACATGTCTGTGCCTTACAGGAAACGGTTAGAAAAGGTCCATTCGACAGGTTTCTTTGTCAATGACCACAGCTGACAAGTGCCTCGTTTTATTAATATTTTTTGTGCATGCACTTTTTGACCTGTTGATCTGCTATTGAATTATTTACCGGGAAAATTTGGTCAGAATTTGAGCCTGCACGGCGATGCATTGTTCAGGGATAGAAACGTAATATTCTCTTTTAAAAATTGGAGGTTTAATGATCTGTTGCACTGTCATTAGGCTAATTACAGGGCCAATAAATCGTATCCGGGCATATGTAACGAGTATCCTCGTATTCAAGAAGAGTCAAACTGCAATGATCTCCAACAGGACGGATCTGCCCTGATCTCCAATGCCCATTTCTCTCGGCACGAGCCACACGAGCCATTCAGACAACATTTATAAAATTTGCATAATGACTATCGAGGCCTTTGTTGCATGC
Organism: Porites divaricata; assembly: GCA_038088405.1. Lineage (NCBI taxonomy): Eukaryota > Metazoa > Cnidaria > Anthozoa > Scleractinia > Poritidae > Porites > Porites divaricata. The sequence goes on along the minus strand of JBBMOI010000001.1, from coordinate 29,504,490 downwards.
AAACGAATGCCACCTGTTCAATGTGGTAATGTTTGTTTTATGTCAAAGATATCGAACGTTAGCCTGAGATTCATTTTTGACGATACAAGATAAAAATGGAAAGCAGGCTGAGCGTGCTTCAGAGAAACAAGCGTTTCTTTTTGTGTAAACTCGGAACGTGGCGACCCGAATTAATAATTAAGGCACACTGGATTCAGAACGCAATTTAACGAAACTCAGCATTATATTTCAGTTCAACTATGGACTAAAATTTCTTTATAAATTGCGCAGAAATTAGTGTTAATCAACATGCCGAACTCAATTGATCGAATTAAATTCGACTTTAGCACGGCAGTAGCGCGACGTTTGAAACCAAGTCGTGCTACTGCCGTGTAGCACGGCAAGCCTTGCCGTGCTACACGGCATTAGCTCGACTTGGTTTCAAACGTCGAGCTACCGCCGTGCCGAACTCAATTCATAAATTACAAATGTATTAGAATACATTTTAAAGTTTCCTGAACCGTTTCTTTATTATTGTGTTTTGTTTTCGGCAACAGCCCTTCTATTCGATTGAATTAAATTCGACGTCTGAAACCAAGTCGTGCTAGTGTCGTGCTGCAGTCGAGCTACAGTCGAGCCAGCTTAGCACGGCAGTAGCACGACGTTTGAAACAGGCCTTATCTCTACATGGAAACGACGATAAACCGCAACTTCTAAATTTTATCAGTTTTCTGATCATTTCCAGTCTTTTTGTCTGCAATTTTATTCTTAAAACTTACCATTTGTTTAACTAGTATTAAATTACTTTTATGGTCAGCATGGAAAATGAATTCATATTTTAGCAGAAATAAAGGAAATAATGAGTAAAATACTCACGTTTTTGCGTCTTTGCAAAGTTCTTCCCGAAGTTGATGAGAAACAGCAAAGCACAATCAATGGCGGGAAAGTTTTCGTAAACGAGAGGCTCTGGGGAAGAGATTTGAATGACATTCATGTGATACTTCCGGTTTGTTTTATCCAACATGGCGGTGGACCAGTTCATTCGGGTTTAGTGCCAAAATGTCGTTTTACTATTCATGAAAGACAATGCCTATCAGTGTTCTCTACACCAATTGCCGTGGAACATGGCCTCACAGTGTATGCGCTTTTGCGAATGTCTGTGGCTACATCAGCACCACGATTTGGTTTCTTGTTTTGGCTCCACAAATATGGAAGAACTGGAAGCGACGATCTGTGGAAGGTCTGAGTATTCTATGGGCCACTGCTAACTTCACAGCTTCCATAGTAAACTGTTTCTTCGCCTTTTCTATCACATTGCCTTTGTATCTTAAAATATCGGCTGTGTACATGCCTCTGTTAGAGTTTCTAATTCTAGTTCAGTTTTGGTTTTACTCGAAGCATGATATCCAGTTTAAGCTATGCTATGGGGCAGGTTGCTTTGTCATTTGGATTGCCATCATAACTTTGGAACTTTCCGTCGATGGAGCGGAAGAAAATGTTCAGTGGATTGCAATTGTGCTATGGTCTATTGAGACTTTTCCACAGGTAAAGGATGATTATTATTCATTTAAAATATTTCCCCGATTCTGATTGGCTAAAAACAAACGGTTAATTCACCACAACCAGTTACTGATGACCCAATCTGGAAGAATTTTGTGTTTAGCAAGGAAATGATGTCAAAAATGCAGCGTTCTTGCAGGTTAATGAACCGTTAACCAAGAAGACCTGGCCTCGACGGATAACACCCTTCTCGATCCCCATAATTCTTCATATGATACGAAGCCGAATTCAATAATTGTTAATTAATATATCATCATAATTTACTATTAATGTTATTTGACTACTGTACATGTAACCGGGCCCTCCCATACAAAGTTCACCAATCAAATTACACAGAAACAACAATGCATTCCAAGAAAGGTGGTTGTCATTCATAACTACTGCAAAATGAAATAATCAACATGGATCAAAGTCAACCAATTACAACCTATCAACATCACCTTTTGAACACACTGAAGGAAGCTCATTTCCTGAGAGGTCTGTGAGAGTGATTGATGGTGGCAAAGAACGCAAACGAAAATAAAGGTGTAAACCCAGAGTGCCATTGGCCGGCCCATGGAGGGCATTGAGAAAAAAAAAAAGAAAGAAATAAGCACATGGCCAAGGAGTGCCATAGGGCCTTGGAGGCCATAGCCACATCAGATATCCCACAATGCAGTAGGCTTGTGTTTATGAGCCAAATGCATTTACAAGTTTAGGGAGGAAAGAAAAGAATGGGATGTCAGTAGTCCACTGATTAAAAGAAGGATTGGAATATCTTACAATGCAATGCTTTTCTTTGTCTGTAGAAGGCAGGTGCATAAAGTACTCACGTATTGCTCAAAAGCAGTAAGCATAAAACACTTATAACCCGCCGATAATGGGTTTTCAGGGTGTGATAAATCACCAATTTTTCTTCGTATGGCCTGTTTCTTTAAAGTCCTGGTAACTTTTCGGTCCCTGATTCAAATATTCAAATCAAAATCTAAACAATAAAAGAGCAGGTCCGATCCAACAAACCAGTCTATTTTATTTAGCTTGTTATCTACAAAACTACGGAAACCTTGACCTTGAATGTAAACAGCAAAAGCTTTCCACGGCCATTAATTCTCTGGACTTCACTGAGATGGAGGTCTGAAAAGTGCTTCACATAAGATTTGTTGAGCCTAACTGAGCTTAATTTGAAACTTCAACATCCCCACCCCCCAGGCATTTGAAAACATTTGTTGTGGCTGCTGAATAGAAGCACTGAAGACTCAGTCATGATACACAGATCTTCTTCTGACTGGTATTTGTGAGTATATTTACCTTAGGTCGAGTTCAACCCTGTATAAATGAGTTTTAAAAACTTCTATTCAGCAGCCACAACAGATTTGAAACTGGACTATTCTCTCATCAAATTCTTTATTGAAATGTATGGAGAGAGAAGTCTAGAGAATTTTTAGCTTCTTTGCAGGCAAGGATTAATTATGGCATGTATCCAAAGTTGTTTTAATAAACTTGAACTTGAACTTGAACTTTTTTGGGCTTACCCCAGTTTCCATAAGTTTTTTCTTACTTGGCAGTCCAGTCCTCACCCCCTGGGTACAGAGGAAGAGACCATATTCGTGGGAGTTGTTACTTCTATCCCAGAGTCATTTTCTTGTTTTAACACTTTCACTACTTTTACTTTCTTGTGATTCCTTTTAAACTTCACTTGCCAACATAAAAGAGAGCTTCAGATCATTCCTGTGTCCTCTTACAACTGCATTTTTGTTAATTACTCAGGTCGTTTTGAACATGCGTCTTCGTACAACAAGTGGACAGGCCACACCCTCTGTTTTCCTGGGACTTATGGGTAAAACAACAGATTTTCTGTCCAACTATCTTCTGCTGTTACCATCGCAATACGTAATCATGACATACTTCTCAAGTACACTGGCTTATATCAATGGAATTCAGGCAAGTTAATAATTTTTGTACAATGTCTTCACCCCTTTACCACAAAAAGGGGACAAAAGCTAAAATCATTTTCATTTTGTAAATTCCTGAAAAACAAATAGTACCAGGTGAAAGTACTTGCAAAGAGGTGCCATTTGAGTCGTCACCATGCAGGATTTCAACCACACACTCTGAGAGTAAAAGGCAGGGTGCAAAGAAAATCATTTTTCCAGCTTACCATTTGGGCAAGCTGAAGCTAGCATTTACTAGCCCAGGCATTTCAACAAGCCCCGAAAGCTTTTTCACGTGCAGAATTGATTTCACAGTTCTTCTTTTATTCGAACTGCTCAAAAAACAGCACTTGCCCATCAGGCAAGTTAAGAACAGGATTCGCCAGCCCGATAGCAAAATCCACTAGCCCCGGGCTATCGGACCCTACTTTCTTTGCATGCTCAAAACTTTAAGGGTTATTTGACCCTGTCTGTACTAGTAGTACACTTCTGTTTGAACTCGCAGACATTTTTGTTCATTTTGGCCTTGTATCCACACTGTAAAGGTATAAAAGAGGTTTTCGAAAATGCTGTTGAAAGTTTTAGCACGGACAGGCCACTTTAGCCAAGCGTGACCTGGCAGCTAGGCAGTAAATTGAAAACAACACAGTTGAGACTAACCTTGGAAAACAGACGTCTCACAAGATGGCTGATAGGATGATAACAACAAAGTATCAAAAAGTGTTTAACTGGCTGTGTAACCCTTCTTCAGTGTTGCATTTATGCGCAATGTGGAAGGTCAAGTCAACAATGATGTGTAAACGTTAGTATGGATGAGGAGCTTTTCAAAAATGTATTTTTGTGAACATGGCATTAAAGAGCTATACTGTTGCCATGGTATTGTCATGACTTTTTTGTAAATGTCGCATAGTATCACAGTGTTTATTTGATTTATGCCATTGGCTTCATTGTTAAAGGTGGGAATCTCTGCGAGCCACCTTAACTAGAACCGTGCTCATTCTTAATTCTTTTAACAAAAGTTTGACTGTATCCCTTATACTCGACTACCGTTTATTTCAACAGGTTATCTGGTATCCTAAACCACAACCACGAAAGGCTGCAATGACGTCACGAACAACATACGGAAGTCAGAGCTTTATGAATGAAGATGCCCTGGAAGCTAATGACTGCGATCAAATCCCGCTCGTCGGCGGTGATACCCAAGACTCTATAGAAGTTGACAGAGCCTCTGAAGAGGAATTGGCCTCTGTGTACACAGTAGTCAGACCCAATTTTAATTTTCGCGTCAGAATACGTGAGATTCCAACGTATCAGCTCTTTTTGGCGGGTTATCTTCTTCTCGCGCTCGTGGTTTTCAGCGTGTGTATCTGCGTGAACACGCAGTCTGCTTGGGGCATTTTCGCGCCAATCGTGGTTGCTGTTGTGCTCTTTGGTGCACTTTTGTATCGAAACTATCGTGAGCGACGCTTTCACTTCGCTGATTCGCTAGTGGCTTGCCTCGACAGCTGCTGCGCTGATCAACCCGTGGAATCGACGTGGGTACCACGTGAACAGCCACATTGCAGATGAAGAATGAAGCAAAAGAAGTTGTTCCCTTACAAAGTTAACACGTGATGTAGCTTGTGACCAATAAGCGTGGTTCCTTCGGACAATAAGCATTATCCCTGTGAAATGTTTTAATTTTTGTAGCGGTCATTTCAGTGAATCTAAATCCTGATTCTCTATTCGATAAGTAGATTTTCTGTTTTCTTTAAGACAAAACTTAACCTGGATCGTGATCTTAATGTTATACGTCGTAGGTGAATCTTTCATGTTGGTACAGTTGTTACCTCTATGTGCGCCGCACATAGAATGAGAATTTTTCTGATCAATTCAGATTTTAGAGTAGCAAACTCAGATTTAAGAGTAGCATTGTAAACTGCTAATGTCCAATTTGTTCTGGAGGAACTTATGGTCGACTGCTGAGCGGCCGACGACGACGACTACGACTACGATGATGGTGATGACGATGACGATGACGATGACGATGAGTGTCCTAACTTTGAAACTTAGAAAACCAAGAGCAGTTGGAATATTCAGGAATGTGTATTGTTGGTTTTCACATGACGTCACTAAAATTCAAACTAAAAAACTATCGATCCTAACGAGATTTTACTTTCACGATGCATTAGAGCAGCTGAAAACTAATTTTCGTACAAATTTTCGCTTCAAAAGGGTTCTTGGTTTTGTGATAGAGTACGCTTGAATTTCTAAGCTTTTGCGTAACGCGGCATTTACATGACGGCCAAGAGAGCTGCCATGTAGGTTTAAAAAAATGACTTATTTCAGGAGATTTTGCTATTTAAACAGTTCATGTATTAGAAAAAGTATTACTTTAATGTTTATGAGTTTCTCGAAGAATAAATTCACGCTTTTGTAGCAGAACTCGGTAACAGATGTTTCTGTTGGTTTCCGTCCGCCATGTTGGAGCTCATCTAGGTGAGCACCAGCATGGCGTCTCCATACAAATCTCTATAAGTTTGGGTAAAACATTTCTTCAGATATCTCGTATACGAAATATTCCTCTGATCTGAATCTTGGCGAGGTTCTTTGTATATGTATCTCCTTTCATTTCCCGGATTCTGGACTTTATCTATTGAACGGTTTTGATTTTTATTTTAATCTATTTTGAATGGCGTGACACTGAAAACCAGCAATATTGTGTTATAACAATCACACTGAGCAAAGATCAGGACACGAGAGCGGGCCACAAAACCACAAGCTAATTATCGTTGCTTCGTGCGGTTTAACTTTCTCACAACTGAGTGGCTTTTTCCTTGCATCACCATAACGCTCCCAAGTATTTCTGGTGTTCACGGGTTTCGGAATTTCACAGTCAATACAGAGACTATTACAGAACAAAGTAGAAAAGTATAAAATCATGGCAACCATGTTGCTGACAGTTATCGTAGCCTGCGAGCAAGCTCTCCATTTGGAGGAGTCAGGTCGCCAGAAGTCACGTGAGAGCAGCACGCGAAAGGAGACGCGAGTGCGAGGGGCGCCCTTTACGTCTTCGCCACTCACTCGCGCTTTCTCGCGGCTCGCTTCGCTCACCATAAATGAAAAGCTTGCTCGCAGGCTACAGTTATCATTAATAAGTTAACTAAAAAGTATGACTTTAATTTTATCCAAAGGTAGAATATTTTATAGAATAAAATTGAACAATGGAAATTTAGAGCTGAAAGCGTTCAATATTTTCATGGGTCGTAAGTTTTATGTTTACGGATAAAATAATTAATACACTATTATATAAACACCAATGAAATACCAGGTGAGCTTTCGCCCGAAAACTTGATATCTTCACATGTGAAATAACATGTTATCTTCGCATGTGAAAATATCACCGTTGATATGGCTAGTTAATAAATCGCGCCTTTCACACCAAAAAACTATTAAAGTGAAATGGTTTGGTAGTTCATTGGTGTTTATATAATAAATAGAACATTACATGGCCTCTTGGAGATACAAAATCTCTCTTCTCGTGTTGAAAATGAAAATATTTTTCAACACTCGAAGAGAAATTTCGTATCTCCGCGTGGCCATGTAATATCCTCTATGTAATATCTAAAGTAACGGCAGCTGTCTTACCCATACCCAATAGTGAGGCGTTACCATCAAACCAGTTTTTTCTATTAGTATCTTGCAGGTTATAATCTCGTTAAGTACATCGTGTTTTATATCTGGAGTTTAATTGTGATGATTACTATATATTATGGAAAAACCGCTCAAAAGTTGCATCATTTCGAGTGTGAGACCAATTTTCAAAATTATTGGAGCTTTGTTTTGTGTGAGGGGATTGGCCTGGTGTTAAACTTCACTATGGGACTGTTTTCTTTTGAAGGTGGGGTAGCCTAACCTGGGTATGTACCAGAGGTTTGTCTCTCGCCTTTGGTGAAATGCTTCCGTGTTGGCCGCCGACACATCTTCGGCCTAAGACGGAAGACACGAGCAGCGAAGCCGCGGCCAATAGCAGAAGCGCTATCCCCCAAAACATTCTCTAGTGCAATTCCAAAAAAAGATCAACCCAGCCTTGCGTGCCACATTAAAGTGGCCAATATTCTACATAACTAAAATACAATGCCGAACACACGGCAAGGCAAGGCAAGGCCGGACATACGAGCGGCCAATAGCAGAAGCGCTATCCCCCAAAACATTTCCCTGGTGCAATTCCAAAAAAACATCGACCCAGCCTTGCCAGCCACATTAAAATGATCAATATTCCACAAAGCTAAAATACAATGCTATGTTTCTTGTTGAAAGGTTGACATTTCGGACCCCGTTGTGATGTCAAAGTCCTTTTGACCGTTGGTATTCGTACCGGTTTTGCCTCTGGCTGCCTGCAGACTCTCTTGTATCTTTTGCACTTGCGCTTGAAGGTTTGTAAGCGCTTCTTGAACATCAGTTAGCTGTTGGGTCAGTGGTATGCCGCTGGTTTGTTTGTCACCTGTCAAGATTATATCTTAGTCAGAGACACTGGGTGCCTACCATTTACACAAACCACGTGGGTGGAAATCTTGTGATTAAAAATAAAACCATAAAATTTAACGAGGTGGGAGAAATGCCCCGTAAATCAGCTGAAAAGACTGAAAAGAGTAGAAAAATTGCACCGCCTTAAAAATAACAGCCCATGTTTTCTAAAACTTCCCAGACAGATTTGCGCGTACCGTTTGATTTTCCATGCGGAATTTGTGGTTTTTCATTTGCATGGACCAATAAGTACCCGCCATCTCTGTATTATTTTCGGTACATTTCTTGCGCTTCTCTAATAAGAAGAATCCGTTGAACACTCCCGCAATCGAGACCTTTTCAGCTTGATTATCAGAACGTAGAGACCGTGAGTTTCAAGAGGAATTTATAGGCGCTGGAGCCAGTTAGATCCAGATAGTTAGATCTTAACTTCCAACGTTAGCGCTGACGTAGAGTTTTGCGTTCAGAAAAGTCAAACTCTTTACTTTAACCCAAGATGTTAGTTATTACGTCTGACGTTAGGTTTATGCAACTGGTCCCTCGGTTCCCCACTTAAAGAAACAACGGGTATGTGGTGAACGAGTTTGTTGACGATATCCAAGACCTTAATCTTAAGCGTAACGCGTTCACAAGAATAAGTGAAAGAAAATTGTGAAGTAAATAGCGTAACGGACACAAGAGCATTGTGAAAATTTATCCTTGTCAGTGCTTTGCAGTATCTAAGACTAGTCCCTTATTTTCTTTTAACTGACGGTCGTGGTGGGACTTAATAGGGCTCAGCACACGTGTTAAAAGGTTCAGTAAAAACTTGACGCTGTTGAGGGAAGTGGAGGGAGGGGGTGCCGAATTGTGAAACACGGTGACCTCGAAAAGCGTTGCACTAATAAAAGTTCAACTCACTTGACGCAGTTTTGAAGAGATTAAAGTGATTTCGTCGGTACACGTATTCCCAGGAAACACCAGAAATTAAAAGGACGACAAAAATAACTAAAGGTGCAATCAAGAGGTTCTTATTGGCTGATGATGTGATTGACAGGACGCCAACAGTGTCTGCGGCTGATCCTAGTGCCTGCAGGAAAAAATGATTTACGTGCTTATATTTCAGATCCTGGGGGGGGGGGGGGGGGGGGGGGGGGGCACTCCTCAGAATTATTGGCGTGGGTGTGCCGCCTGGTTTCATACCCAGTTTCAAACCTAACGTCTAAAATCCATACCCGTTTTTCGGACCTAGCCTCTAAGAAATCATATTTCATAATTACTTCGATTAGAACAGGAACAAAAAAAAAAAAATGCTAAACAACGGTAACGTGGCCTCTGGATAATTTAAGCCGGTTGTTTTCTCTCTTTCTATGATTGGTCCATGTTTACCACGTTTCTTTTGCGTACTAGACGTTACCACTTGTTTACATTTTCGTTCCCAGGAACCCCTCTTTTTCCCTTTCAAAATGTAACAGAGTTAAGAAAGCGCGTGTTAAATTTAGGAACAACTCAACTGCTTTCTGCCCTCTAGCTTCTCGGCGTTTCTCGTATTTTATATTCGAGGAACACACATTTCAGCCAGCAGACCGTATTGAAAAAAAATCAGAGTGCGAAGTGAACGCATAAGCTGTTTAAGCACTGCTTGAATTTCCAACAATTCCGAAGAATTCTGAAGTTTTCCGAGAGAGAACGAACATTTAAGTTTTTATCACAGGGACGATCGATAAATACAGTGGTAACTTCACTCTCTGCCACAAATACAAAGGTGGTATCTTCACATGTGTTAAAATTCAACGTTTGAATTGTTAATAAGAAAAACGTAATAAAATAAACTATTCTAAAGGAAGACTCTACCTTCACAGGACGAACGTAACGTTTCAACAGTCTATTCCACAAGTGACCATGTGAACCAATCAAATATTTTTCTAAGCAGCCGTTCTTGGCCGTGAGCAGTGGGAGGCTTCTGTTGACCAGTGCGACGCTATATTCCTGAGGACTGTCAATCTGTACTGCCACTCTTAAACGGTCGTCTTTCAATTGATTCAAGTAATGATAAGCTTTAAATCTGTCCAACATCACACCATCGACCCTTCCGGCTTGTAAGCTTTGGAACATCGTCATTTCCGATTCGTATACTTTTAAGGTGAAAACAACTTTTTGGTATTAACAATGGAGGACAAACGGTAACGGAGTTAATCCCCCATATGGGCCCTACAGATAATCCCTCTTAAGTTAATTTTAGTAACTAAAGGGCGATAAATGCTTCAATGCAGTTATCCTGACCTTTTTCAATACTTTATAATGAAAGGTGTATAGGGCTTTTTTTACAGTGTATAGCTTAGGAACTCACGAAGTGACCAGTTCCCTGTTGGCCACAATCTCACTATAGATGGGGACTTTTATAGCTTTGTGATAATCACACTGCATCTGTATCGATTAGGTGATGGGTTCGCAGCCCGACTCGCCTAAGCCTGAATTTTTTCAGGGTTTCTTTTTGCAACTGCTTTAACTGCATACATAGCTACTGTTATCTTGATCTTAAATACATGAAACTGAAAATATAGTCACTTTGCAGTATAAAAATCGTCATCTATCTTGTTTATTACATCTTCACTCTTTTATCTTTTGAGCTCTTGACATTTTCCCGTAAAATATTGTCACATATTTGATGTTAAAGTTTGGTTTTATTATCTTGGGATATCTACTGGAAAGATACTCACGCCTGAAAAGACGTTATAGGTCCTTAGGTTAACAGTGCTGGTAGCGTACTAACAACTGTAATGGGCCGGAGGCCCATTCCTGTAGCGAGTCTCTGGGTACCTTCCCAAAACTAAGTCTTATGGGGCCCATGGATGTCCTCTCCGGAAGTCTAGAAGCAACGCCACAATGAGCAAACGAGACGAAAATCCGAGTTCCTAAAGATCCGTAATGGCTCAACAGGGATTCACAGCTACACCTTTTTTGTACTAGGAGAGGTTACAAGATTGCTTATCTTGTGTGTCTGGGATAAGAAGATTATATATTTGCCATTACTCAGTTGCATACCTACCTGTGACATTCGCCCCAGGGTGTCTTGATTCCTTTTCAGCGTCAGATCCATTTAATGCTGCAATCTGATGTAAGAATTAAAGGCCACCAACAAAACATTTTTTTTGCTTGCTATAATTAAGTGCATTTAAAATAGGAAGGTCTTGGGAAGGAAGCTGTGATTGTAGGTTTCCAGGACATTTTTGATAAAACTGGGCCTTAGGCTTCTAAAATAACTTACAATTACGCAACAAATACTCAAGAGGGTAGGGTGAATAAATAGCAAATGACCCTTGCATCATTGGGTCACGTGTCTCATACGGGCTTTTCTCGCCCTTTGTAATTTCTATAAATGAAAAATCCCTTTTAGGGACGAAGAAAAATCCCTGTATAGTAACGAATTGGGCCAAACAGGAACCAAAATTGTTTCCACGGGGGTCCACTGAGTTATCTTCAAAAGCACTGTATACAAACCTACACCCCCCCCCCCCCCCCCCCTCAAGGGGGGCCCAAACTCCAGGGCCCAGTTGTTCGAACGCCAGTTAGCGCTAACCTGGGGTTAAATTTTAACCTGGGTTTCTTTTTCTTGTTATCAAAAGCAGTTTCTCGGATAATTTTCTCTATTCTTTTTAGGGTATCCAATCATCAAATTGTAGGCGAAGAGAATTAAACTGAATTTGCTTTTTAAGCTCTAATATTTGAGTTCAAATTTCGCACTAACCCTGGGTTACCTTAACCCAGCTTCGAACAACTCGGCCCAGGGGTGAACATTCTGGGTTCCAGGCTGCAATGCTACATGGCTTATAAGAAAATTTAAAAACGACTTACTTGTTTCCCTTGGATTTTCTGACAGTCCGAACCCACTGACGAAACAGTAATGGCACTAGTGATAGCTGCAGTAAAAACAGAAACTAGGCAGACGCCAATAAGCATCCATAATATGCCAAACAAACGACCCAAGAGTGTCCGAGGAACCTTGTCGCCGTATCTGAAACAATACAGTTACAGTGATATCAAGTCATGAGCTGAATGGTTAGGGTAGTCGGGGAGGAGATTATAGACGATGATTCAATTATCCGATGCACATTTTAACAGACACTGAAAATGGCGGAGACTGGTTTTCTTGGGTGGAGTTTCTAAGGGAACTTTCGTTTCCCTTACGAAATGCCGGTGCACACGCATATGACCTTCTACCCTCGTGATTTCAAACGGAAAGGTATAAGCATAGATGACGGCATGAAAAATATATAATAGAAACTTCACCTGAGCACTATGGTAACCAATCTCAACCAGTTTACCTCGCAAATGCATGGGTAATAGCTGATGCATTTCTTACCCTACTGTTGTCATGGTAACAAACGCCCACCAAAATCCTTCTGATGATCCCCTTCCAAAGGAAGACGGGAATTCTCGCTCCCCTGAATGGATTTCCTGAAGAGGAAATAAGTTTCGTTTTCGTTCGTCTTTTTATGAGCTTCTACCAGAAACTCATAACTGGGGTTGTTCAACCCCTTACAGGTTTTTGCTTCTACTAAATGGCGTCTGTTGTCTATTAGTAAAATCCAGCTAGTGGTCTATTATCAATGCTGCGTTCTGATTTGTTGAGTTACTACTAGGCTATATGTTAAACCCATTGGTAGCTTTTTGACGGCAAAAGATGATTAAAGTCTAGCTTTAACTAGCTATTTTTTTTCATTCTCGACATTTTTGATCAACTTGTTGGATTTTACTAAAACAATTATTCCTCTCGCCCTCAAGGCCTCTGAGTCAATAGCCCATTCGGCCTTCGGGCTCGAGGAATAATTGTTAAATAGCTTGAAAAAAGCAAAAAGATGATTGAAAACCAACTTGTATTTAAACAAAAGACAAAAACAAAACAAAATAAAACAAAAATACATTTTTTCTTCTTTTTCTTCTGACAGCCAATTCTTTTCTTTAGTGCGAAGACTTCTGTAAGACGAACACCTGTATGAAGCGGACATCTATAGCTGGCCCCTGTTGTTCTTCAGCTATTTTCATTTCGATATATCAGAAATTAAAATTTATCTTTAAAGTAAGGTCACAAGGAAAATAGCTGAAGAACAACAGGGGCCAGCTATAGATGGAAAAGGAAATGAATAAACAGGCTTATTCTTGATCAGTGTAGTTGTATATAGTTGGATTTAACAACAATCGGGGAGTCTCTCCTTCTCTAGACTCGTTCCCTACCTATAACTGTAATTTAAGTCATCATAAAAGCTTCGGTACGTGACGAGGTGTGCGGGTAGGGTAAGACTGGGTAGTACCCTTCCGGGTACATCGAATCTGTCCCAGGAGCGACTGGGAACAAGTCTACTTACGCTAGGGCTTTCCACAAGTTGCTCGGCAACTTTTTGGCAACTTCTCGTATTTGGAGCAACTTTTTTGCACCTAGTCTGAGAAATTTATCTTGTTATCTTCTAATTCTGAGATATCGGAGCAGCTTTTAGTTCTTAAATTGGCCTTTCTTCCATATTTCACAATGTCTTAATTTGGTAGACAATTTATGATTTTCCGGTAAAAAAAGGAACAAAATCGGCCTCCCCTGGGGCAGATGATGGACGCAAGATAAAAGTAGCCGGGCTGCTAGGTTAGCGGTTTTCAGAGAAAATTCAAAATGGTGGACGAAGATTCAAAATCGATTGACTTGAGTGTCTCGGGTGAAGAGGGTCACTCAAAAATTTTATTGGCTCATTCCTTTTGTTGGTTTTAATTGAGGACCAAGTTTTTTAGCAACGCTGGTTACGTCGCAGAATTTCACAAAAATGCTTAGAAATCTCACTTTTGTTGTACAATTTGTATATCTTAGCATGGTCTAGCATCGGACCCAAAAACGTTTTTGTTTCTTCAAACAACTTCTGGGCAAATTTCGTTACAAAAAACTTTTGATTGTTTTTTGAGCAACTTTTGAGCAACTTTTTCAGAAATTATGGGATTCCTTTTTGGAAAATCTCGAGCAACTTGTGGAAAGCCCTAACTAATGCACCACACCGCACTTCAACTCAGAACCGTATCTAATTCACTTACCAACGCCCATATTGAGATGCCTGAAATACCCGCCAGTAGCAGCATTGCAGCACAGATAGGCCAAGCAGATAATATTATAGCGGTCGTCTTGCTCGCGATCCGGTCCTTACAAGCACTGTAATCAATAATCATAGCGAGACCAGGCGACTTTAAAACTCCGACTAGAGTCACGCGATCGTTACCTGACTTCTCCCACTCTTCAGCCAACGAAGCGGAGAGAGACGGAGCAATCGGGATAGCGATGTCTGCCGTGCCATTGAGGACGTACGCACTTAAATCATATTGCGTTGAAACTTTCTTCCAGGCGATATTTTTCGTGTTGCAGCGGTATTGTGCGAAACAATGGGCCAAGGCAGCTTTCACGTAATCGTAGACAAAACCATTACCAAATCTTAACGAGTTATCCAACACATACGGGGGCTCGCTTAAGAAAACCACAGTGAAATCTGGCTCGGATATTGTACAAGCTGCAGCCGTGTAAAAATTGGATCGGGAATCGGACGAGTTCCAAAGAATTATTAGCAAAATAGTCACTATTGGCATTTGAACCGATCCCTCTGTGAAACCCATTTTACCGGGCAAAAGGTCAAATAACAGTGAGCTCTATCACGTGTCGTTAGTATGTTGTTGAACTATATCACGCGATACTTTTCAGGGTATATGTTGTGGTTCAATTTTATCCTTGGTTCAAATTTTCCTTCCTTTTGTTTTTGGGTATGGTAATGTATGATAATAACATGATAATGAGTTTGAAACAAAAGAAAAGAAAATTTGAACAAAGGATAAATTTTTCATATCAACATATACATCGTATACAGAGGTATGCAGGGTATACATGGGTATACAGGGTATACAGGGAGATAAACAGTATATTACTATTACATGAAGGATATATAACCGTTTTCAGTGGCCTGTGTAGCCTCCAACGCAAACGTTCTTAGGGGTTCGTCACGCGTTCCGGCAGGAACGCGTGACGAACCCTTAAGAACGTCTGCGGGGGAGGCTATAGCCTGCGTCGCAGGCGCAAAAATGGGAGGGCAGGGGGAGGGGAAGGAGAAAAGCTCGAAAGGTAGTACAAGGGAGAGTCCCTTACCCTCTCTCTCCAATCCCCTCCCTTTTCACTTCCTTGCTACCCGCTTCGACGCCTGCTAGTGCGTCAGTACGCATGTGCGTAACTAAACTGATTACAGTAGAACCTCCACTAACGGCCACCCCCCTACAACGGCCATTTTTTTGGGGTGGACAGTCCATTCATTCTCTACAACGACCACCTCTCTACAACGGCAACGGCCACTAAAACGTGTCCCTAACCGCCAAAATAACCTCTCGACAACGGCCAGTTTTTTCAGCGACTGATAAAAAAGTCAAGAATGGTCATGAAGTTTGATTCGTAAGGGGCGTTGATGATTAATCGCGGTAATCGTATTTTGATTTTGTTTCATTTATACCGCTGCAGTAAGCATAAATTGTCTTCGATACTTACAGCGAATGTTGCGCACCTTTCTCGATTTGTCACGTTGACATAATGATTCAAAACATAAATCACGCTTTTTGCGTATTTTATCTCTATATATTATTTTTGATTGGATTATTATCATTATGGGAGACAGTAAGCATGAACTTAGCACAATAAGCATGTTTTACTCCCTAAAAATGGCGTATGTTATTACACCCCTACCTCCTCATAACGGCCACCTCTCCATCAATATAACATTAGCTCATTCTTCCACTGTGCATGCATTGCCTATCGCAATATGAAGCACTTGGATACGAAGTTCAGAGTGCACTCGAATAAAGTCGCAAAACGATCTGCCATCTCTTGAAATTCCAGTACACGAGAGCCGCGCAAATTGCGAATTTGTGACGTTGAGGGTGGCGGAGTTTGTTCTAAAAATAGCACATTTGGCTATTTCGATGGAACCGCGTGGATCCCGCTCTTGTAGTGTCCTACCCTGATTATGGCTTCTGTTTGCAATATGCAGTCAGTATAGCAGAAAAAAATGGTTTGTTAAAAACAGGGATTGCCATGGAATCGTTGGGTAATGATGACGTTTCAGCCCTAAACGCCCACAAGTATGAAATGGCTCGGGATGCATGACGTAAAATAGAGAATGCCCAAAGAGACTGCTTGGGTTGATTTGTGATATTTATTGTACAGTTATACTTACGGAAATACTCTATCGGGTCTTTTGATTCGAGATTCCTCCGCCGAAATTTCCCGTCAAGATTCCCTCCAGGCCCCGCTGGTTCAAAGCTGTGTAACTAGCCCAGGGCTAGTGCGAAAATTGAATTCACTGTGAATGCTTTTTAAAAAAAGCAAATCATCTTAATTCTTTTTGTCTATTATTTGATGATTGAATGCACTAAAGATAATGGAGAAAAATTTCCGAGGAAATACTTTTGAGCAACAGAAAAAGAAACTTGGATTAAAATTTAACCCTTGGTTAGCGCTGATCGGCCTTCACCCAACTGGGCCAGGAATTTCCCCGCCAAGGTTTTTCGCCAAGATCCCCGTAGTTTCCGTCACGATTCCCGCCAAGTTCCTTGTTTGGAGCCAAGATCCCTGCAAAGGGCCACCTCCAAGATTCTCACCAAGATCCACCCCGGATTCACGTCAAGAGGTTTCGCATTGACTTTCGCTTTATCCAAGGTTTGGCTGCCCTGGGTGCCAGAGGCTTTTCATGCGCGGTCTCCGGTTTTGGTTAAGTCTTTTTAGTGAGTCGCGGCTTTGCCGCTCGTGTCTTCGGCCTTTGGCCGAAGACGTATCGGTTTACGGCCGACCAAGCTCCTTGTCGCACGCGAGAAAAAACCCCTGGTACCAAGGGTAGACTGAGGCTTGGCCCGCTTTTCAAGTTACTTGACTTGGTTAATATTTCTTTTGGCCTTTGTTTTATTTTGTTGTTTGTTTTATTAATCTTCTAAATTTTTTCAGGTACCCACTTCGTCTGAGCAGCATAATGAAGAGGTTACTTTTTATAATCGACATGTAAGGAGCTCGAGTCAGGGGCTCATAGCTGAGTGCTTATTTTACTTTGTATCTGGAGCCGATGTTTGTTTAGACTACGAGTAGTCTCTCATTTTCCCTCAGGGATAATGCAGCGAGCGAGACGCCAGCGCGCGTGAAAATCACCCCACGCGAGAGAGGTGTCACGGGCGCTCGTATTTTGCTTGCACCTCTGTCCCTGAGGGAAATATAGGGACTACTCGTAGTCTAATGTTTCTTTGGTTCCCTCTCTAGAGAGAATGTATTCTTTTTTTGTTCCCTACATAAAAAAGGTCTATATAAATTCTATCACTTCATTCATTTGTTTTATAGTCATTTTGTTTTCTTAAGTTCTTTCGCCAACCTAGTTAATCCCTTGCCCGCCCCCTGGTATCGTTTGAAATACCCAATTGATCATTCAATTCCTCTCACAATGATCAACTGAAAGATTTCCACCCTAGCCCGGCCGGCCAAGCCCCGCCTAACAAAAAAGTAGGGGCTGATTGGAAGCATGTAGTGACATGAGTCTACTTCTTACATGAAGAAGAAAGTGAAACGCAAAAAGCAAATACAACAATACAAGCAAGCAGAAAGCAAGCTAATGAGGTTTATAAGGGTTATAACCTGAAAAACGTTGTTATAAAAGCATGATTTCGCGAGTATGGTGTGCTCTGGTCGCTGCTCAGCTCGGGTTTGGAGCTTATGGCGTGATTGTCACTGTTTTTGCAAAAGAGAGCAAAGCCGATCCACTTGTGTTTTGCCTTCTGCGAGATGCTGGGGCTTTCCCTGTAATGTTGATAGCAGCGTTTTGCATTGAAGGAAAAGTTAGTGTACCTTCCCTGAGGTAGGCTTTAATGTGTTATATCTTAGTATTTTTATCTTGCTCATTGGGACATGTTTTCTCGGAGACTTAAAATGCTGCTAAGGAACAGACCGGGGCTGGGAAATATGTTGTTTTTAACCCGAGAAAAACATGAATATCTCCACCCTGCTTCGTTATTCAATTCAGAACTTGAAGAACCTTTGTGATATCGATCGTGTTATCGAGTTAAAGTTTTTAATAATAAGCCTTCAGCAGAGCAGCGTTTTATACGAACGCTTGATTGTTTAAAATTCGATCGTGTTAGGCGCCATTTTGGCAGCAAGTAAAAATTGGAGTCCTTGTATTTCGCAGAACACTGAATGCAGAACGTCGTTATGCACTTGGCGTTTGCATGGAGAATGTAGAACACCGAATGACTCTGAAGTTTGGTGTTTAGGGTTAGGAAACCGGGTGAATTAAGTTTCAGGTCTGTTTTGCCTGTTAAATGACCCTAAATGGAACCTGATTCACTCAGTTTCCTAATCCCAATCTCTAAACTCAAAGTCATTTGGCGTTCAGCCCCGGGTGGGGTACTCGAAAAATATCTCTTTGGGGAGGCTACGCCTCGAGGTCCAACCCCTTATTTTTTTAAATACCATTTTTCATGAAAAAGGTACCCTTTTCATTTACCTTCTATTGACTATTGACAAATGGTACCCCTTTCACATACCTTGTTTAGAACTTTACATTACTTTTAACTGCTGTAAATGCACTGTCTTTTAAATAGGAATCGATCACAAAACTAAAACGTTTTCTCGACTTTATAAAGCCATACAAATAATCTGTTAACCCTTTGGGCCCTTTCACAGACCCAAATGACAGATTTCCCTACCGGCTTTTATATGCTTCAACAAGTAAAATCCCTACCCTTTAATATACCTGAAGCCTGAAAAAGGTACCCCTTTCGGGCATAGCCTCCCTGTATAGGCCATTATAGAGAGTACCCCCCCCCCCCCCAGGGGCATTCAGCATTCTGCAAAATACCCTGCTGTTGGGGAAGGGATGGTAAGAGACCAACAGAAATGTCTTCTGGGGAAGCCTAAGGCTATGAAATGGCCCATTTTACAGTTATTGATGGAAAAGGGGGTGGAATTGATCTTGTTGTGATACAGCCCTTCCTGCGTTCTCACGTAAATCATGTTGTTCTTATACTAACAAGTCGTTGTAAAGCATAATTAAATTTATTTCCATAAGAAAACAAAGGAGGTTTGTATCAAAGCAAGGTCAACCTCAGCCTTATTTAACTTGAAGGTTGGGGAGTTAAACCCACAACTAGAAAGTGGTCTTTTATGGAATACCCCCAAATTAGTTGTACTTGATTGCTTTTCCAGAATTGCATAAACAGACTTTGAAAATTGAGTTTGTTTTTAGTGGAAGCCAGAAATTTACTTCCCACAACTACATTGACACATGCATTTGACAAGTCTTGTCTAATCTGATGGGATATGCTGCAGTGCTTACTTTGTACTTGCTGGTTCTTTTCGTTTTCCTTTTTTTTCAACCTGGACTTTGTCTCAGTCCATAAAATTATATGCAAAAGAAAAAGAACTTTGCCAATATCCAGCCATCTTGACGTCATGCATGGTCGATAACACAAATTATGTAATGTTGTGTACTGTAACAGCATAAATTATTTATAATATAGTTGAACCTGTATATAATGGCCCTGTATTAAGCGGCCAGTTTTCGAAGTCCCAATTTCTCACTCATACAATTGCTGTATTTGTTACCTGTATTATTTGTTACCTCTATTAAGCCACTGCAGCCACCCTGTAGCATTCCTATGTTTGTCTTTCTTTGCTATTTTTCAGCTGTTATAAGCAGCCATCCTTGAACGGAATCTAAGCTATATGGCATTTTATGTGGTAATTTATGAGAAATTGAGATATTTTGTTGAGAACTGTGTGTCATAGAAATACAGTAAATACTGTATACCATAGTAGAAGAGTAGAGGACCATTTATTGCACAGTAGTTTTACACAATGTTATGTATATTATACCGTTAAGTTACAAGTTGGCACTGAACTTTGTTTAAAGTATTGATCGCTTGAGAGATTGTTGATTATCCTATTGTTTCCTTGCATATAGTGTTTTTGTATGATATGCCACTAAAATTGACATTAGACCTTGCCTAGTGAGTATTTTTAGTGATCCTGTATTAAGAGTCCAGCTGTATTAATTAAAAGTAGGTTGAGTTTGATCGTCCGGGTTAACGTAGTCCTGAATAGGACTGTTGTCGTTGACAGTGACTGACGTTTCGACAACCTGTGCGGTAGTCATCTTCAGACTCTGAAGATGACTACCGCACAGGTTGTCGAAACGTCAGTCACTGTCAACGACAACAGTCCTATTCAGGACTACGTTAACCCGGACGATCAAACTCAACCTACTTTTGAAATGACTCCTGGGTTCAAACCTTTCACTGTATTAATTAAGTGGCCAGTTCCTCAAGTCCTGAGGGTGGCAGTTATGTACAGGTTTGACTGTAAAACAGCACAGATTCAAAGCATTTTTTACACCAGAGATGACAGTTCTATATGAAAACTCTTGTTTCTCTTGCAGAAGCATCCCACTGCTGATGGTCCTTGGCTTTACAGGAATGTTTGTTGGCCAGCTGCTGTATCTATTGGGCATTTACTTAACAAATGCTAATGTTGCGTCCATGTTTCAGCCATCGGTGCCAGTGTGGAGTGCGCTTCTCGCCATGCTGTCAGGAGTAGAACCACCTCCTATGTTAACAAAACCTCATGGTGTGGCCAAAATTTTTGGTATTCTCTTAGCAGTTACTGGAGCTGTGACAATGACCGTTGGAAAGCTTGGAGGTGAAGACAGTCCTAATGAAGAGTCTTGGTTCACCAGCGGCACATCTGTTACTAGTCAGTTCTTGGGTTGTATCTCTCTCCTGGTCCAAGCCGCAAGCACTGCAACGTATTACGTAATTCAGAAGAAGTACATATTTAATCAACCATACTCTGTATGGAAGAACCAGCCAATTGCCGTTACCGCCTGGAGTTACTTGTTTGGTGCTATTTTCATGGGTCTTGCTTCACTTTCTTACATCAATCACCTGGAGAGGTTTGCCAGTTTCTCTACAGAGGCCTTCTACTGCCTTGTGTACGCCATCTTCGTCACATCAACAATGTGTTACTTGCTGTTGTCATGGTGCAACATGCAAGCTCCATCCACCATAGTCACTGCTTCATGGCCACTTCAGTCTCTGTTCTGTGCTCTTCTTTCATTTATATTCCTTCACAAGTCACTGCAGCTGCTGGAGTTTTTTGGAGGCAGCTTTATCGTTTGTGGCCTTGCAGCTGTTTTGTGGTCAAGCTATACACAGGACAGGGAACTCAACATGCAACTCAATGAAAGGAACACAAAGGCTAAGCTACCTCCAAATTTGGACTGGAAATTCTCTGAAGCTATAACTGAGGGTTATGTGGTGATCCCTAACGATGACAATGAGTAACATGCTGATAATAGAATACTACACATTATATTGTCAAATGTTCTGGGTTTCTATTCTAACGACACATTAGTGTACATTGTACCTAAAGAGGTTATTGTTTCCTTATAAGCAAAACATTCGCATAGGAATTGTTTTTAGTCATGATTGTGTTTCAGAAACAACTGCAATAGAATCATAAAGCTTATTGGATTATATCGGTACTGAGGTAAAGAATAGGTTACAGTATTTTATAACTATGTCAATGCACTGTAACAGACTACACAGATTTTACAATAAATTATTTGGGTTAAATTAAAGTTTTTTCTTTCGCGATAACTGCGCATTTTAAAAGTCAAATTAAAACAAATTAATCGATAAATTTAAGACTTTTCTGTAGAAGACATACAGTGTACTATACCAATTTTAATGCAGAAATCGCAGTTACAAATTTAGTAAAAAAAAAACTTTAGTCCCCCCCCCCCCCCCCTTGATTTTTCAGTTACCTTTTCTCGCGTCGACTCTCCTTTACATCGCTGTCTTCCTTAAAGACCTTTCACTTTTAAGCCTTTTTTGCAATCTTAAACGTTCCGTCTGTGATGGCGAAACAAGTGAAACCTTAAGAGCCACACAAATGCAAAACTTTCTGAACATTATCTAAGTCTGTCTTGTAAATCGACTGGTCGTTATGAGATTAACGAAATGAGTAAGGCGCGAAAATTACTTTGCGAAATTGAATATTCGTAAAAAACCCAGCGACTCGCGATAATCTCACGAAATTAGGCGCGTGCGAATATTAGGAAGAACAAGCACAAAACGTGACAAAATGTTTGAGAAACTTTCATCCAGTGGATATTTTTTGGGTAACCTAATTCTTGGGTTGCACGTGACGTCAGCAAAAATCAAACTAAGAAACTATCGATTCTTCTGAGTTTCTACTTTCACGAGGTATTACAGTACCTAAACATCTTTACATAAACAAATTTTTGGTTCGAAAGGGCTCTTCGTTTTGCGAGAGAGGACGCCTGAATTTCCAGGCTTTTGCGTGACGCGGCATTTTGCTGGGGTTGTGACTAGAATGGATACCCCAAAGTCAGATTGTCATCTTCGCTCAACAGACATGATAGGAGTCTTATAACTTAAAGTAGTAAATAAGAAAAGAAAGAAAACAGTAGGTAGTTCGTAGGACTTGAACCCGTGTAATTTGATATATAATCCACATCCGTATCCACTACACCATCAAGGGCTAACTGCCGAGACCGGTTAATTTTAACGTACTTTACATGGCGTTGATCATTACATTATTGAAAGCTAACTGTTTTGAAAACAGCACTTAACCCTAATCACTGTACTTCGGTGCTAAACCCTGTATCCAACTCTTTTCCTTGCACAATTGTCTTTTACTCTGCTTTCCCCACTATTTAAATTCGCATAGCGTGGAGTAGAGTATAGCGTTGTGTAATAAACATAAGGTGTCCAACCTAATTTTGAGGTATCCATTCTAGTCACAACCATTTTGCTGGTGGCCGGGAAAGCTCTTATGTGGGTTAAAAACATTACCAATTTTGGGAGATTTTGCAATCTAAACATTCCTTGCCTCAGGATAAATATTACTGTAATCTGTATGAGTTCCTCAAGCGAAGAATTCACGCATTAGTAGGAAAACTCGAAAACAGATGTTTCTGTTGGTATCCGGCGGCCATATGGGTGTTCCAAAAAGGGACACCAACATGGCGTTTCCATACAAAGCTTTATAAATTTAGGTAAAACTTTTTTCCCAATATCTCGCAATTGAAATATTTCACAGACCTGATTCGTGGCAAGGGCTTTTGTATATTTACCTTTTTTCATTTCCCAGATTCTAGTCCTTCTGTATTGAATGGTTTGCATTTTTATTTTTCATTGTGTGACAGTGCAAGCCGAGAATACACTGACTGAATCCTTTCTTGATCACCCGAATGAAAGGTTGCTTTGTTGTCTAAGTAACTTGGGAATGATGTATAGACGGAGGAGGGGAGGTTTCCTGTTTTATATCCGCACTTATGTGTGAAAATCTTCATTATGAATCGGTATATTTCAAAGATCTACACAACGACTAAGAATACTATTGACCGACAATACCCAGCTGTAAGTCCCTGGGCGTTCTCGGCTTGGTCAGTCCTGGACTCCACCGCTCTTTCCCAGCCTTCGCGCGACAACGCCTAGGGACTACGCTGGTATAGCGTATTCATGATCACGCGCTAATTCATTTCCTCGTTACCACGACCTACTCGGCTTTCTGGGGAAAAAGAACTCGGTGACAGTTATTTTATTTTGGATACAGAGATGTCGAACAAATGCCTAGTCTTAATCATTTATGTTGCTTTCTTAGGCGTCTTTTGGTACACTTTCTTTCTAGCTGCATTCATATCAGTTAGAGATTGCTTCCCCGCGAACAGTCTAATCCGACACTGAATTTACCAATTTTTCTGCCCGATAAGGTGCACTGCAATTTAAAGCATGAGGAATTTCAATCACCTTCGTTGGAAGATGTAATTCATGCCCTGGCATCAAAGGAAAACCCTGGCATTTCGTCTATAAGCGGACTTGCGTTGTATTTTAACCTCAACAATGCGTGCCAACCGCTTGATGACGTAAGCTAAGCAAGCGTTCAAGTTTACAAATTCGCTCTTGTCACCCTTGTCAACGAAACTGCGAGTCCTTTGCAACGTCTGGCATTAAATGCACAGAACACTGGATATGCTGTTTTGGTACATTTTCTTGTTTATGGATACTTAGATACGCATAACAAGTATAAGCTAATCAACCTAAAGGAAACATTTATTTATTTATTTATTACCAATTCACTCCACTACATTACAAGCAAATAAGCTAACACAACACTACTATGGAGAAGGAGACAACCAAAAGCTCAAATGCACCATACTAGGGATGCCCCCGACTATCTAAATATAAGAAAAATATGTACAAATAGAAATGTTAAAGTTCTAGTTATCCTTAATAAAGCTTAAAACATTTTTTTTAAAGTTGCAATACCGGTTGATTCTCTAATATGATTGGGTAAACCATTCCATTCATTTACAATCGGGTTAAAAAAAACTATATTTAAAACCATCAGTTCTACTAAAATTTGGAACAAGGTCCTGTGTGTCATTTTTCCTCAACTTATAACCTGTATTTCTGTCCTTACAAAATATGAGCTTATTTGAAATGTCAATATCATAATGTCCATTAATTACATTAAAGAAAAATGTAACATCTCTAGTGAACCTCCTACTGGATAATGACAACAATCTTAGCTTAGATAGTCTAGTATCATAATCATCATCAGACCCAATGATCCATCTGGTAGCTCTTCGCTGAACAGCCTCCAATTTATCAATGTTACGTTTAGTATAAGGGTTCCAAGTTTCGCATGAATATTCTAATAAAGGTCTCACAAGACTACAATAAAGTGTGTTCATGGTATCAATATCCTTTAAGTCCCTACAAGTCCTCTTAACCAACCCTAAAACCCTTTTAGCCTTGGCAGTTATTTTATCTACGTGTTGGTTCCATGAAAGATTACCAGCAGTAAATAATCCTAAATCTTTATACACATTAACACTTTCCAAAGGTTGACCTTCAATATTGTACTCCCCAACCAAGGGTGACTTTTTCCTGGTTATTCGCATGATCTTACATTTCTTGGTATTAATTCTCATCTTATTCATCTTGCACCAATCTGAAATTTTATCTATGTCACTTTGAAAAGTAGACAGATCTTCTTGAGAACTAATAACTCTATACATTTTACTGTCATCAGCATACAAAGCAATTCCAAGCGAAGAAAAAGTAGTAATCCCGGTTGAGATTATGTAGGAATGTGTTCGAATGAATCTAACGACGGGTTGCGGACTGTAGTGAGTGACAGTCGATGAGTTGATGCTGTAAAAGGTGGACCGTACTATTGTTGAAATCACGGTTCCCCTAGACCGTAATGAACTGAAGAAAATGGAATGGTACTTAACATATCTTTTCCTCTGGTTGCTCGTTGGGCCACTAGTCTATTATGTCGTGTGGATGCGATCTAGCGGTCGGCAACCCAACCAACAGCGAGGAAATAGTGCTGAAACTGCTACTGAAATGGAGACTCTGGCTCGAGTCATGGAAGAAGGCGAACTAAACAGAATAGAGCATCATCAGCCCCCCCGGGGGGGGGGGGTACTCCCATACATAACTTATACGGGTATGTGCCGCCCAACGGGGTCGTGATTTTTGCAGCTCCTGATTTAGAACGGGGTATCCATTTCAGAGGCGTTTTCTAGAACGAGGTATAATATTTAATAAGATGGGAAATAAAAAAATTGTGGATCACGGCTTTATCCTCTGCTTAAAATTGTTGCTGATTATGAAGACACATTTGTTTGATGTATAAGTCGAACAAATAAAGAAATATCTTTTTTAAAAACAGGGCTATTTCAATTAACAAACTTTCTAGAACGGGGTATCAGTTTTAAAGCGAATTCTAGAACGGGGGATAAAAAATTGACCCATTTCTAGAACAGGGTATCAATTTTAGGGGAAATCTTTTTTAGAACGGGGTACCAATTTGGAGTCCCGGGCGGCACATACCAACCCAAAAAATACCCAAGTGCCCCCTCGGGCCCGCTCTGCATTCAAGCACTCTACCAACTGAGCTAATCCTGCCACGGTTACGGCTCTGCTGCCAGAACCAGCAAGTTGCTCTCTCCTCTTGGAGTAGCCCCTAGCCTGCGGGCAAGCTCTCCTATTTGGACGAGTGAAGCGAGCCGCGCACGGCGAATCCGCAAGGGGCCGAGGAAAGGAGAAGAAGGTGTTGTTCTCGGTAGAGGCGACATGTTGAGCTTCTTTCAGTCTCGCGTGTCCGACTCACGCGTCTCCTTTTTACGATATCCCCCAAATGGAGAGCTTCCCCGAGTATGTAAACCCAGACTAATAGCTGATAGTGGACAGTTAGGCCATTTTAATTATATTTCTTTTCATTTTTAAGACGGCAACCTGTCGATGACAATTGTATGGGTTGTTGTGTGAGTAATTGAGGGTTTTTAAGTATTGTGCTTTTCTATTTATTAGCCAATAAAGTTTTTAGGTGTTGCTGTTATGGGAACCACCACTTTTAAACGCAAATTCCGTACACACGGATTAAACTATATTAAAAAAGAATACAATACTATTAACATACTGATCGCATTTAAATAATGTAAACTAGAAATAACTAAAGGTAATTACGGAGTGCGGGCGACAACGATCGAAGGTCAAAACGCTTTGCTCAAGGCTGTGCTTTGTTTAAGTTTCACGTGAGAGGTTGTTAAAACACGCGTTGTCAGATTATGAGTGATAGAAGGTCTAAACGCACGTGATCATATTGCGTTATGTGCATTCCATTCATTCTTAGTGGGAGTCCAAATGAATGCTGCCTACATACATACGACGCATGCGTAATAACAACCTGAAGATTAGGTTTGCTGACGACAAGAGGAGCCCGTAATGAGCTGAGGATCAGGAGGAGGATAACAAATATAAATATGAATGCAAAATTAAGTTAAAAAAAACACTGCAAAAACCGTGTACGATCAATCTTGCTCAACGTCGGATCCAAAAAGATCGTGATCAGTCAAAATATATCAAATTGAAAACGTTACAGTCGAGAAGACTTTTGCAGGGACTGATCAAACAACGTGAAATAGAGTTAAGTTGCGATATTTCGACTGGCCAGTACCAGTCTTCATCAGGTTTATTGAGATATCACGAATTTACAGATATATATATGGAGTGAAATAATAACCGGAATTACATGATATGACGTGGTGTGGTGTGGCTACTGTAAAAAGACAAGATAACAAAAAATATAATATATATATATATGTATATATATATATATGAAATAAAAGATATACTATATATAGTTACAATTCATCACGTTTATTGATGCCCAGAGGCTCAATTGTCTTAGCTTTGTGGATAAGGTGGGCTTCACGTGCTTTCCTGAAAGAATCACGCCCATTTTTAAGTTTTTCAATAGGAATCAAAAGCATATGATTGTCGGAATGACTGCTGGTTAGAAGGGTGTTTTAAAACTGCAGTATGGATGTAATTACCAGTAGGGTTGAGTATAGGTCGTCTGTGTTCATTAAAAGAGTCTTTGAGGCGACGTTTAGTTTCTCCAATATATTATAGATTACGCAGGCGACATTGAATCAAATAGATAACATTAGATTACACAGGCGACATTGAATCAAATAGATAAACATGGTGATGCTAAAAGGAAAACGGTTTGCGCACAGAGAATCATTGATTGAACCAGAAATAAAAAAAATTGTTGTCTGCAAGAGGCAATGAAAGTGGGCATTGCACTTCCGCTACAACTTAGCTATCTCAAGTCACAAGTGACATCATAATATTGACCAAATAAGGACATGACATACCAGGAGCCTTTGCGGGATCATGGGCTCCTGATGCAGATACATTCAAACCTCTCCACAATGGGTGGCCGTTGCTATGGTGAGGTAGGGGTG
Organism: Porites divaricata; assembly: GCA_038088405.1. Classification (NCBI taxonomy): domain Eukaryota; kingdom Metazoa; phylum Cnidaria; class Anthozoa; order Scleractinia; family Poritidae; genus Porites; species Porites divaricata. The sequence continues at coordinate 29,476,661 of JBBMOI010000001.1, read as the reverse complement.
TAATATAAGAAATTTTTGTTAGGACAGTAAAACATGTTTATCGTGACAAATTCATCCTTATTGTATCCCATAATGGTAATCCAATCGTAAATGATATAAAGAGATGAAATAGAAAAGGAGTTTTAATATATTTTTTAATCAAATTGCTAACGAGCAAGGCTCGCGACATTCGCTTAACGGTATTGTAGACAATTTATGCTTACTTCAGCAGAATAAATAATCATCAACGCGCCATACGGATCAAATTTCGCGACTATTTCTGACTTTTTTGTCAGTGGCTGAAAAAAACCGGCCGCTGTCGAGTTAATAGCTGTGGGTGCGCTGTAATGGCCTTTGCCATTGTAGAAATGCGGCCGTTGTCAAGAGGTTAAACAAGAGTCAATGTATGGACTACCCGCCGGGACTAAATGAAGTGGCTTTTGTGGAGAGTTGGCCGTTAGTGCAAGTTCGACTGTGCTTGAAAAATAAACTATGACATCATTAATCTCAAAACTGTCAAAAATGTCAAACCGATTAAACCACCTTAAAATAGCAAGTGACCTTATCGTAAAGAGATTCTCCAGCATTTTACTGATGGGATAACGCCAAAGACAATGACGTTTTTCACTGTTAATGTATTTCCCCTCAAACCAACGAGATTTTCCTCGAAAAAGGATAACTCGGTACTACCTATACTACTAAGATTACTAATGACCAATAATTCTACTAACAGTGAGTTGGTAGTGACCAGGAGGATTGTAGCACCATATGAAGAGAGATATTTGCCAAAAAGACTTTCTGTATATAAGGTAACGGCGTCTTCATGTATGAATGGGCCGTTACTCCAGCCGATTGAAGCGTATCTAAGGGCCTGTTTACATGAGCTAGGGTGCCCCTAGGGGATAGGGGCACCCTGCCTTGAAGGGTTTCTCTTCCCCTTTGTATTTTCCAAGTCGTTCTACATGCGAGGTCGGGTGCCCCTAGGGGTAGGGTTACCCTACCTTGAAGGTAGGGAAACCCTACCTACTAGGGTCAAGTTTTGTCTACATAAGCCCATGTAAAACCTGAGAGGAGAGCCAGCCCTGGGGTATAGGGCTATGTTTCGTCATGATAACCGCTGGCCACACGTGGAAGGGCGCGAAATTCCAATTCACTTTCAACATGGCGGCTTCTTGCTACAAAACTGGCGAGCTTTTCAGAAAGCATCAACTATCAACGATGTTAAATGGACAGTCATACATCGAAGAAACGGTCGTTGATGTTATTGAAGAAGATGAAAATGTGTAAAATGGGGTTGACAGGCCTACATGTCTCCCCAGCGCGTGTTCAAAATAGCCTTTTTATAGTTTGGCTCTAACGAGTATGTCTTTGAGCGACCATCCTCTTTTATGAGATACGAGGGGCGGTTTTTTGTAGATTCCGCTCAGTAATGGTTGTTGTTCTATTAAATGCCAGTTTTTTTTTAAGTCAAGAGTAATCCACAAAGTTGAGAGGCGGCCGCAAGAGAAGCGAGAGACAAGAGGATTGCATTCGCAGCCGTGATACTCCTGCGGTCCGCCATCTTGGTTTTATGCCGTGAACTTCGGAGCTTTTATTGTTTGTTCTTGTCCCTAGGGGGGAGGGTGCCCTTACGAGGCAAAAACATTGCATGTAGAACGGCGCTATCTTCAACCCTACTAGGTCGGGTGCCCCTATACCCTAGGGGCACCCTCTTTCCATGTAAACAGGCCCTAAGTGTTGATTTCCACTGCCGCGTAATTTTTCCGTGCGTTAATGAAATAGAGGCAATGTATGAAAGGTCGCGCATGAATGTAAAAGTCCAGCGAGGTTCAACTTTTACGTATACGCGTGACACCCCATACATTTTCTCTATTTTATTTACGCGCGTAAAATTTACGTGCCTACGCACGGAAAAATTACGCGAAGGGGGAAATCAGCTCCGAGGGAATGATTCAAACCCCGTTAAAACTTAGACAGAGTTGTCGCTTTTTGACGTACCCGTTCCCGTTGCCGTCGCCGTCGTGGTTTCGTAAGGTCGCTACTAATGAAGACGGCGACGGCTCACATATTGTGTTCCCCTCTCTCCAGCAGTGCACCAACTAATGGGTATAGACCTTGTCACGATTTTGGAAGCAATCTTGACGAGAAGGGGAACCCGCGTGAGAAATTACAGTGTTTGTTTGGGGGGCGTACCCAGTCAGGGTTCTATCTTGGGTACAGTAAAAAGTTGCATATAGAGCCTTAAATTTAAGAACCTATTAGGCTGAAATTTTCATTTTAAACCCCCTTTTCATAACAACCTATTTAGCCTAAAAATTTCCATACGTTCTTATTTTTCAAAAATGAAGGCAGAGAAGAAAATACAGCCGGAAAAAAAATTAAGTCTAGGTTCGGTCAGTCAGTAAGATTCAAAATGTAACACAGCATTTTATGGATACTGCAGCACGAAAGACATGCATGCTGGAACTTTGGAAAGATAAAATTACTGCATTGTTATCATCTAAACGGTATCCTAGATAATTACTGAATATAGCAACATATTCCATATCGCATATGCAATGTAGTAGGTATCTTTGCTGATCGCTGGCGCCCCTATCAGATAGGCCTAGAAAGATTGTGCTCGCAAAATCATAAAACGTTGCTCTTTTTAAAGCCAAAAAGTTGCTAAAATGTTGCCCAAAAACCCAAAAAGTTGCTACTAAAACTTCAAAAGTGGCTACTTTAATATATCAATATTTCATACAAATATTATTAAATATCATCGATCATTGTTCTTTTTGGATAATTGGAACTTAAGAAAGTTCAATATATTAATCTGAAGTGTATATCTTGGGCACATGTATATTATAAAAAGTTTGCACAGTTGCAGAACAAAACTTAATATATTAAATGCTCTTGCATCTTATTGAGCAATGTCAACAAATTAAAGAAAATAACAACAATGTGCGTGCTAATACTCTGTTCAGTCCTTTTCAAAATTTCAACCACATCACATGTGGTCCACACGTTAATTTTTGTGATTCTTATTAGACATCAATACAAAGCTGCTCAAAAGTTGCTCAGAAAGCCAAAAGTTGCTCAAGGTTGCTAAAATTGGAAAAAGTTCAAAAGTTGCTCAAAAGTTGCCGAGCACAATCTGTCTGGGCCTACTATCAGATTAAGAACCTGTTTAAGAACCTAAGTACCCTAAAATCCTACTAAATACCAATTCTATAGGCTAAGGTGGAAAAATCTAGGTTCTTATACCTGAATTTTTACTGAACTTGACTGGTAGAAGTTTCCCCCAAAAAATGCCCAGCTTCCCCCCAAAAAGTATACTGCATTACAGTATACATGTATAAGTAACAATATCGGAAAATTTATCCAGACCCGACGAGGTGAGTGCACAAGAAGTAAGTATTCCCTGTCTAAGGATGGGTGAGAAGGAACATGGAGTATTGTAACATCGTCAGAACGTGATCAAGACTAAAAAATAAAATAAAATACCACTATAACATTTCTGAAACTTGTGTCTCAAAATGCACCAGATTGCATCACAGAGCAAATTCGTGTGAAAACATTTCGGAGGGAATGCTTCCGGACCCCCCTCCCCTCCTAGGAAACTCCTGCCCTTCGGCCACTCAGAACTTCTCCTCCAAACGATAAATCCTAGATAGAACCCTGTTACTGGTACTTGTGATTAAATTTCTCTGCCGGCTTGCCATAGATTTTCCATATATTGGTCTATAAGTTTTCTCGGGACTTCCTTACAGTCAAATGAAAAGAAAATTTGAAAAAGTGCTTCTAGGTCTTCTAGCGCATGTAAAGTTCTCAATGTTCTAGTACAATTCTCAGGAGTGAAGCTTTAGTATACAATTCCAGAACAGCCGTTTTACGGAAATTATTCGACATTAGATTCTCATACAACCCTGTAAATCATAACGCACCTTGTTTACCCCTCAAAATGTTGCATAGACATTGTTTCCAATTTCTCTTGGGTATTACGGTCATCCCAAGAGAAATAGAAGACTATGGATATGTAAAAAGTTTGGAGGGGGGTGAGGGGGTCAACAAGGTGCATTATGGTCTAGGTGAAAATGGTAAATTCCTAAAACTGATTCTCAAAAGCAAACAAGGCTAGGAGGTGAATCCATTGTAGTGTGTATTTTATTAATGAAAGTATCATTATTCTCACTTATTAACAGCATGATTTATTATTAATTAATTCTTTAGATTTTGGTAAATTTCTAATTATAAGTTATTTTACATGTCGTTTATCATGTTTTCAAACTTTCAATAAATAACTTACCATTAGGGAAACCTGTCCTGTCCACACAACTCGTCCTAATTGATTTTGAAATAACTTTGATACAAACTACTATTATTTCCGATTACGGCGTTTCAATGTTATTTTCTCCGATCCCTGGTCATGATAAGTTACTTTTTGATCGGTCAAAGACAAGCGATAGCGCTCGGAAATACATCTGCGTTCGTGGGCTAATTAACCTCCGTCGCTAGTAAAAACCAGCCTTTATAAAATTCTGAATCAATCACGGTAAGAAATAAATGAAATTTATAGAAAAAATAGAATTTATTTAGTAGCTTTCATTCACTCATCTGTTTTCGGTTTCCAGCAAGAATGCTGTCGCAGCCAGGAGATAAATCTGGCCACTCTTTGTTTCTGCAGAGATAAAGTATATAACCAAAGGAATTGTTAAGTACGAAAATACGCAGTAGAAACGCTATCTTCAAAAACGACGAAGAGCTACGCTACACTGATTAGGTGGTTTTTGGTCCGAAAAAACAGCGTTTTACTGATTTACCACAACCTGACATGTTTAGTCACGGAGTCTTTGTCTTGCAGCAGAGTTGCCATGACATAACATGGAGATTAGTTAGAGACTAAACCTGAGCACAATAACAATAGGTCGCCTCTGCCGAGAAAAAACCTGATTTACACGACAAAATTTTGCTTTTATATCTGAATATCACTTAAAAGACGACATTTGCTTCGTAATGCTTGTAGAAATGACACGCATCTGCTCATGAAAAAACCTGTCCCCACCCCCCACCGATTGATTAGTTGACTGCTGGCAATTATGCACAGTCTTGATGCAAGTTATCGTTACCACGTACAATCCCAGGATTTTCATAAGTTGGTCTACTGAAACCATTTTAGGCCAATTCAATTTTGCAGACTATCTGTAATTTTTGAGCCAACTCACCAAAGTCTTTGTTTTTTTCTCTCCAGACCGTCTCCTTTCCTCTTTACGAGTTGAAACTTCCTTTTCCCCATCGCAGGAGTCTACTGATTGACGGTTGTTCCAGAGGGAGAGTCGATCAGGCTCGGAAGAAGCAGTGGTCGGCTGGCAATGTCCACCTTTTCGTTCGTCACTTCCTCTCTCGAGTTTCTCTTTAATTTTCAGAGGCGAAGATTCAAACGCCTTGTTGCAAGAGGTGATGTTTGTGAGCTTGGTGGCATTTGAACGCTTTTTCTTCTGTACCCGAGGTGCACGGCCGGCTCCTTTTACAGCCAGTGTAGGTATTTTGGTGGGTGCAGTTGCCCATTCTGGTGCACAAATAGCGAGCTGCTGTAGGTGGTTGCCCGGTGTTATGGGCACTTCACTGTAGACAGCTGCTGATAATTGAGCAACCTCAGGAGCTTCAGGGATTGACCAGCTGCTGGTGTTATTAATAAGCGGTAACAGGAACTCGATTAGGTTTTGGCCTTGGGAGGGAGCAAGTCTTACCACGAAAACTGTTTTGGGATAGATAATGGTACTTGCAATTGGGACTAGCTCGATGACACTCTCCGCCATCAGACTTGTTGGGAAATCCTTTTTCTTCACCATGTTCACAGCGGTAGTTATTTTGTTGGCGCCGTCTAACACAGTTGTGACTCTTTCTGAATTGGGTGGTTTTGGTGATACCAGGACTCCCTGTGTAACGCTATAACTGTGAGGCAGCACTGAAACCGTCTTTCCTTCCACTGGTCGATTATTAGTGTCGAGCTCTGTAATGGTCGCTCCTCCAGGCGATGGTCCGGGGGGCCACTGGAAGTACTTAAGCAGTTCAAAGTACCCCCAGTAATAATATCTAAGGTACTGATACATCCACTCGCCCACGCTGTAGCCTAAATCGAGTTCCTGTTTCGCACGATCAAGTTCTTCGTTCTTCTGCTGAAGCTCCCGGGTGCTCTTGTCAAGCTTATCTAACAGTGAAGTGCACTGGGCTTTCAGCTTGAGATTTCTTTTCTTAAAATCACTCAGTTCTCTAACGGCGTTCTTATGCCTCCACTTGATGTCGTCTTGCAATGCCTTAAGACGCGCTAACTCTTTCTTTAGTTTATTTTCTTTTAAATTTCTCGATGTTTCGACATCCTTGAGGTTCTTTTGAGATTTTTCCAACTCCTCTCTTTGGATATGATTATCCTCTTCCAGCCACTGTCGCTCTGATTGCAGGTTGTTAATCACTGCAGCATGTTGCTCTACGATAGCTGCTTGCTGGTTCACAATTGCCACTAGCTGATCATAACTATACACATACATCTGTGCCATCCTAAAAATCGTTTCTTAGAAAAAATTCCTTCACCGCTCTATCAAATCTTCCATTAAACTTCTATCACGTTTTTCTTCTTCCAAAAGTGAGCTTTTAAAATTTAGTGATGTCATAAACAATTAGCCTCACTTGTTAATTTCTTTTGCGCGCGCACTGGCTTTTCTAGAGCTGCGATACTAATTGTCAGCGTCAGCCTTGTGACAAGTGGTCGAGTAACTGGGTCAGTATAGTTTAATCTCTTTTCCAAATTCTCGTTCTTTCTTCATATTAGCATCTTTATATTAGCTTGCAGACAATCTTTATCTCGAGCGAGTGGGCGATACGAGAGATAACGCTCGAGAGAGTGACAAAGCCAGAAATAGTCCAAGTTGAATATATTAAAATTCTAACATGACTCCGAGACCTTCAGGTCAAAACTGTAGAAAAATAACCAGAATGCCTCGGAGTCATGTTAGAATGTTGATATTCGAAAGTGGGCTATTCTCGTGCCACTCGCGTGTTACAGTACAGGATATATGTTTCGTGGCCAACCTTTTCTTCGTCAGAACGTATTAACTAAAATTTATACAGAGAAAAGTAATTCCAAACCGAACCACGTGAAGGTCTAGTCGTCTGCAGGGCAATGGCAGTACCCTCACTTATTATGTGGCTGAGTCTGTTTTCGCCATGCGATTGGTCAATTTAAGGTCCGAAACTTCCTATACGGACCACAATTTCAAAGAAAATGCTCATTTCGGCGCTCTAAATCTAAAGGTTTAAATAAAGTTATAAGACGTCTGTCAACCTTGAGGAGTTGGATGTTGACTTTGTCCTTCAACACTTTACATGTAAACTGTGTTTAGTTGTGAACAAAGGCGATGAAGAAACTAACTCGTAATCTTATCGAAGAGGATTCTAGTGTTTGAAAATTTTATCGTAGTACCCAGTTTAAAAGACAAAAATCGACTGACAGAGATTCGAGATGTTTAATTTTGCCTAAGAGAAAATGAGTAATTCCTTCGATAAATATGATAAAAAATATACCTGCACCCGATCAACTTGACGAGCTTTTTTGCCATTTGTAGTGTTTTTTCAAACACCAACGAAAGAAATGTAGAAGCGACTTCGAGCCAGAATGTCCAGTTTTCAAAAGACTCCCGCGTCACTTTAGTGAGTGAATACTTACAGTGCTCTTAGTTTTGACCGAATAAACTTTCAAATATGTCTGTAAACCCTGAGGACTGGGATGTTGACTTTGCCTTTTCAAATTTTTACCTAGCTCTGATTTTATTGGAACGAAGCTGATGTGGATCATGGCTTTATCTTCTGCTTAAAATTGTTGCTGATTATGAAGAAGCATTTATTTGATGTATAAGTCGAACAAATAAAGAAATAACTTTTTAAAAAAAAGGGCTGTCTCAATTTACAAACTTTCTAGAACGGGGTATCAGTTTTAAAGCGAATTCTAGAACGGGGGATAGAAAATTGACCCATTTCTAGAACGGGGTATCAATTTTAGGGGAAATCTTTTTTAGAACGGGGTGCCAATTTGGAGTCCCGGGCGGCACATACCCACCCATTAATACCCAAGTGCCCCCCCGGGCGTCAGCCACATTCACTGGCCACCGAAGAAATGAGATGGAGCCGCATCTCAGTGCATGAGATGCTCACGGAGAATGAGATGCAGCCGCTTCTAAATGGAGTTCGTCATTATGGTAGCAATACAAGACAACGACGATGTATAAATGATAAGAAAATTTTTTTTCGAATTAGTTCTTGTAGGTTTGTGTTATCTGATTCGTATTGTAGCAGCTCTCCCTGTAGGAATTTCTACAGGAGGGTTGTCGTTCTTCAGATTTGATCAAGGCGACAATAGCTTTCCAGAAGATAACTACTTCTTTAATCTTACACTGGCAGTCGGCGATTTCAAGGTACCGGTTTCTTTATTTGTTGCTCTTTGGTGGTCACCTTTTCAGTTGTTCTGCTTTTTCCTCTACAGTTACTTTGCACGTAAGGCCACTTGGACTGTTTCGACCAATTACCCAAAAGTAAAGTGATTCGCACAAGTTGGGGTCGGAAACAGCAACTTTTTTCTCGTGAAGCAGCCTAGCCTGGAACTTTTTATCGTGTTTTCTTCACGGGAAAATATGAGAAAAAATCTCGGTTTTAAGGAAATATGAAAACTTTTGTTTTTAATATCGATTAATTTTAATTTTGTCATTTTTTAATGGTGGATATGTTCTTTGATATACATCTTGAACTGAATGTAGCACTGGAATAATTTAATTGTTAAAGCCAAGAGATCGATTGAGACTTTTTCAATTGCAGTAATCATTTATATCTCAATTTTCTTAAAGTGCTTCTCCTTCCGGTAAAAATTGTACTAACTATTTGTAGGACCAAAAATGCAGTGCGCATGGGTCTACTCAGTATTGCCGGCGAAAATGCAGTCATGTCCGCGGCGAAAGGCTGAGAAAAATCAATCACAAATACCGTAGGTACTCAATCCCTCTTAGAACATAAACATTTTTAGCCCGACGTGAGTGATTCAAAGTGAGAACAGCAAACGTCCTAGTTAGTGTCTCGTTAATAGACGTCTCTCTCACTATGCAAATTTGAGCGCAAGGGACGGCGGGAAGGAAAAAGGCTCTTTTCTTTCCCCTTCCTGTGGTCCCTCACGCTTTGTAGCAGTCACTCGCATCTGGAAGAGACTCAGAAGCGCATAGGAGTGAAAAGTGTTATGAAGTAGTCTTATGGTTATTTTTTGACATTATTATCATAAGGATTTTTGATGACAGTTCTGTTTGTTCTTTGTTCTTCTCGTGATTTAAGTTTCGTTATGTTTGAGTTTGAGAGTCAAGGTTAACCAATATATGAGTTAACAGGTTTTTGAATGTTATTACCTTTTTTTAATGGGTTTGTCGACAGAAGTGTCATCAAGCTTGGGGTTTAATTGAGTTTGATTGTCAGTTTTAAGTGGGTACGTTTTGGGACCATTGCTGACCTTGCTTGTTACCTACATCAGATTTCCTGTTTTGGTTTTGGGTTTAGCCTCTTGAAATTAGCTGTTAGGCTTTCATTGGTTTTCTTGTAGGATTGTTTATTTACTTTTGTTAACAGCGGGAAATTCGTTGGGGGGAATTCGGAATAGCTTTCGTAACTCTCATGATCAGCAAGCCTAAACGTACCTCTCTTATGCTTATATAAGTTGTATAGTTGGATGGTTAAAAAAGGAGTGTGATTAGCCGTCGTAAGAAGCTGAGCTGAAGTAATTGGTGTAGCTGTCAGAAATTAAAAAGAAGAAAAGTACCAAAGCTTTCTCAGAGTCTTGGTGTCCTCTCGCTAGAAGAGCTGTCCCCCGCCGAAGTAACTCCCAACAAAAGACTCTATGGGCGGATTCCTCTATCGAGTAATTTGTAAGCGTATCTGATCATCAAGAGGAAGCCTGACGAACTTCTGGGTAGAACGCAGCTTAGTGAGTTAGTTCATGATTATTTTAATTCAGCACCATACTAAAAAGAAACTATAACCGAAGTACAGATTTTTCAACAAGTGATGTTTCTTGTTCGTACACAACATTTTTTCAGTGTAGTGTTGCTCTATTTACACCTGTCCGAAATACATAGACTATAAATAATGGAACAAGGTAAACAGTTGAAAAAATTGAAAAAAAAAAAAAAAAGAAAAAAAGGAAAAAGAAGAAAGAAAAAAAAATTGCGAGTTCACGTGACCTGGAAAAAATACCAAAGAACAATTAGGACAGAAGTGGAAAAATAGTTGAAAAGTTTTCCTAGTTTGATACACGGGCTGGGAAAAGGTACTGAAAAAACTCCGATTACGGTTTGATCTTACGTCATAATGTGAACTCTTAAAACACTGTGAAGAGCCAATATGATCGGCACGTTCATAATATAAAGTGTCTCTTCGCTGTATAAGTTGTACAATAAATGTATGGAATGAGAAGAAAATGTATCGTGTTGATCTAGATGCTAGTTCTCGTTCCGTTTCCTAAATCTTCCAAACGCCCCCTATAATAAAATTTCGTGGTCAAACATTCGAAAAACAAAAAAAATGAAAAACAGTTTGACGCGTCTTGTCAGTGGAAATCTGGCTTTAACTAAAAGCTGGTTACCCAGATTGTCAGAGGCTTTTCGTGCACGGTTTCCGGTTTCGGTTAAATCATTATCGTGGTTTTGGTATTTGGCCGAAGATCTACGAAAGACACCGAAGCACCTTGCCAAATACGTGAAAAAAACCTCTGGTACCCATGATAACAGCTAGTAGATTATGAGCTGAAAATTGTGTCTGTAAGAAAAAGAACTGTAAAAAGAGCGCATTTCCCTCCAACAGAAACAGCAATGTTTTGCTCTGGATTAACGCTCCATCAAAGTCGAAGTCGCATTATATTTTTTGCTAAGTAAAAAGTAAAAAGTAGTTTTAGAAAATCTATCCCATCCACAAGCTTTTCCAAGACTTACAGCGGAACGAGCGCAGATCGAGAGCGGAGAGTGATGGGAAGGAAAAAGAGGTCTCTCCTTTCGTTGCCCCTTTTCTAAATAATCAACTCAAATATCCCCAGATTAGCGATCGAGAACGTTTTGGGAAAACAGAGTTATGGGCTACGCCCGAGTTTGTTGGGAAAACCAAATCTTGGCCACTTCGGTTATGTAACTGTCAATCGCCAACGTAATACCGGTGGGACACACGAGAGCCGAAAGTTTGTGTCGCCGGGGATGGTGTGGGGGAAGGAATTGTCCTTAGACCTTCTCCTGATGCAGCGCATTCACATCAAATCATTTTCAGCTCTTATACAGGAAGGAAACTAGATCAGGTCTAATCTTACGATGATATGTTGTGGGGAAAACCTCAGAACACCTGGGTAATCAGTAAATTTCTTGTGTCATAGAGATTCTAAACCAATCTCATTCTTAAGTAAATACTAAGGCCAAAGGAAAACAACGACGTGTGCTTATTGAGCTATAAACTGTTTAAACTTAAAACATGCTAGCCTGCATAAGACTGAGGCGCCTTATGAGCCAAGCGAGGCGAACGCGGCATTTTGCGCGAAGCGCGAAACTAAAGCAAAATGCCGCGTTCGCCTCGCTTGGCTCATAAAGAGCCTGTTATATGGGCTAAAAACATGCAAAACATGGTAGTTTCTTTGTAATTAACTAAACCAACAAAGTCAATGTTATCTGTCTCCATTCTTTCCATGTTAGATAGCTTTTTAACAAAAGTGTCAAATGAATGCTGCAACACCTGCATCCATATGACAAATATCAAAAAAAGTGACGAGCAATTTATGAATTTTGTCATATTTCACCTTTCCTTGGCAAATCCAAATTGATTTGTGAGTTATATATTGAAACGGAACTTTTCTATTTGTCAATTGCATTTTAAACTTGACATATAATCAAGTATAGGCCTATTGGATGGTATATATCAAGAAGGAAAATAGTTAAACATCAGTGCGGACAAAGCTCGGGTTTGGTAGGAAAAGGGTAATTAGCTGGCTTGGACAGGAGCCAACTGCTCCTCAACCGCACTAAGAATCACCCTTTATTCCACATCAAGTTTTGAACTTCAAGCTCAGAGGTGGGGTGTTTAACGCGCTGAAATTGGCGACAAGAATCTTTAATTTATTTACTAACTATGATGAAATGCTGAAGGAATTGAAATGAAGTGAACTTTTAATCATCAGAAGTCGAAGTATGTACAACAAGAAAAGCCTAAAAACCTCTCAGCACCAGATACTGTACGTGCAAGAGAAAACAAGGCACCGACTGAATCAAAGATCACCTCACGACAAGATTTCCAAGTCTGGAAGACAGGCTTAAAGTGAGACTGAAAAGAAGCGAAACACGGCTGTGAATTTGTCCACTGTCCTCAAGTTTTGTAGACAACCAGATTGTGATTGGTAGATTGGTACTGAACCGGCAAAGGACTTCGTTTTGAGCATTGACCGTTACGGTGTAGAGGTGTAAGTAAGCGAAAACTTGTAATTAACTCAGCGAGTATAGCAGTGACATAGGCTATCCTTTGCGTCGGGGTAACTGATTTCACCCTCTTGAAGACCTCGGCGCCATGAACAACAGCACAAAGTCCTCAAAAGCAGATCCGACGTTTTATCTCACCACACAACTGGCTACTGGGATCGTTCTGATGATTCTATCGCCAGTAACAGTGATAAGCAACACGTTACTGCTTTTAACCATCTTCAAAGATCCTTTCAGATGTTTCCGCACTCCTCCAACTTATTTTATTGTCGCTTTAGCCCTTGTGGATCTGATAACTGGCATTATCATTGAACCGTTTTTCATAATGGCTCGATTAGTTCGTTACATCACGTGGTCGATTAGGCTAGTCAGCGAACCGTTTAAAAGTCTATCTTTTGTCGGTGGTATGTTCTCTTATGTTGGTCTCAACGCGTCTTTTCTCCTCGTCCTTGGATTAATCGTCTCACAGTTCATCGCAATAACCTACCCGCACCGCTATCGTGCAATCGTGACAACTCGCAGAGTTCTCGTGTGTGTCATCCTTTCGTGCGTGTACTTCACGGGGTTTATTTTATTACAGTACGTGGGTGTTCCACTTGAGACTCTGCATAAAGTAGATCTTCACCTTCATTCAACACTGATACAGGTTCTACTAATATCAAGCTCGTTGCTATTATTGATATCGTTTCACAAATTTGCGAAAACGTCTCGACGCATCACAACGCAAAACACAGAAACTCGAGACGCGCGTGGCGGACATCAGAGAAGGAATCCATGCAACAGAATTAGCCAAAGGCAATTTACCATTGTAACTTTAATTTTATCAGGAATTCTCATTGTATGCTCTCTTCCTCATATTGTGTTAGCTCATCTCCGTTTCTACATGAAACAAGAGACGCTACAAGAGCTTCTTGATTTATTTGCTTTAGTCATGATTGGAGATGAGATGATGTTTGTCAAGGTGGCCTTGGATGCGTTTATTTACTCGTGGAGGTTGGCTAAATACAGAAGGTCACTGAAAATTGTACTGGGATGTAATGCGAATCAAGTGAGCCCTGATGCTAATGAGATAACAACAATGGACAACTTTACTTCCAACAGCCAAAATCCGAATCGTCATCAACGACCCTAGTTCAAACCTGAAAAGTTTCGATGATAAACGGATTTAAGTCTTGGATACCCTCTCTTTTTAGTTGAGCGTGCTTGAGCAGAGCGAGACTCTTAAAATACAGTCGTTTTTTTTTTTGTCGGGCCTAGTTTGTAGGCCTCGCGTTCCTAGCGAAGACAGTGGAAACTGGGGATAAGAATCGTGACGACTTTCATTGTGTGGAAATGATCTCGAGATGAGAATGCGGTTTATTTTCGGCGATGACTGAAATGACGCGTGCAGGCGGTGTGCGTCACGACCCACAAAGCTTCATGGGTAAACCTGTTTATGTGCCTCATTTCAATCGTGACACGGTCGAGTTCGCATCTCGTGAGAGAGATGGATCAAAACCCGGGATCAAAATACTGCTTCCTTTTCTGAAAAATATTTCGGAGGAGAGCGATTTGGAGAATTTTCAAGATCTCATACTGGCCTGCTTGCTATTGGCTTCACAAGGTAATTTCCATAAGTTTATCGCGATTCGGAGACGATCGAAGGTGCGATTTTAGGCGGCGATTTCCTGCTTCCCAGAAGATTTTAGGTACTGTTTAGTGCCGTACTTATATGTGTATTTCTATCTCAGAAGAGTGAAAGAGATCTGTAGTTCATACATGGATTTGTTTAAATAAAATGCTCGTCCAGTTGAAAGTAACGTTTGATGGACTTTATTAACCGGACAAGGAGGGGGAGCGCGAACAAAGAGCAAGGTGAGAAGTCTTGCGTCGTCTCTCATAACAAGTTTATTGTCATCGACAATTTTATATTATTTTGCAAACAGCGACTGTAATCCTTAGGGGCAAATACATCTTCTATAGGCAAGGAAAAACAGACCATAAGTAGCACCCGAACAGCTACAGCACAATAGGAATTTCACCGAAGCTACGGCCGCAGAAATAAACTACAATCTTGTCTGTACGTTCATTGATCATGAAGTGAGCGCAGGGTATCGATTTTGTTATAAACCTAACCTTCACAGTTTTAACATCCTGTATGATGTTGTCTAGATCTTCGATAACGGTCTTGTGTTTTGGTAGAGATTTATTTCCTCGCGCAAGTTTACATGAGGATTTTGCACACACGTAGCAAACACCGCATGCAAATTATTTTAAAGACACGCTTTCAGTTCCCGCACTGGGTTATGAAAGATGTTTTATTTCCAAAGGTTATCACAATATTCAAACTTATTTACCTTTTCTGGTCTAAAATGAAACAAACTCTTCCTGGATTTTGCGTTACTCGCTTCACGTCGGCATTCGCTTCGGTGTGTTTCTCAGCCCGTTTCCCGGGAGTTGTGCTACTTGGCTGAGACAATCTCTTCATTCCAAGGCACTTTCAACGCCTCATAACGGGGAAACTAACAGGGGTAGACCCCAAAATTTACAAAGAAGAAGGGTTGAAGTAACAAGTTGACCGAAATAATCCGATAAAACCGCTAACAGTAACCAGTAATGAATCCAAGAAGAACGGCGAAAATATCACTCAAATCATCATTGCGACTTGCACATGACCGAGCAATTCAAACTTGTCTTAAACGTTCAAGAAAGCAAAATATTTAAAACTAACGCAACTGCTATCAAGATGAAGTGTACCAACAACTTTCCACGGCGGTATAGTGTCGAAATTACCTCCCCAAACTTGGAATAAAGCGAAAATTTCACCACATATACCTCTGAAAACAGCTCTTTCCAAGCGCAAAAATCACTCTACAAATGACGCATTCTGATTGGTCGAATCTCGTGACGCACACCGCCTGTGACGCTTGTATTATAGCTGGGAAATTCTCAGGATTTTGTGGCTTTTTAAGGCGTTACGTTTCTCAGAATATTGTCGCAATTACAGGAAATGTACGGTTAAATAGATTCACTTTGTTTTATGTATTTAATTGATAGATTTTCGCAGTTGTTAAGATGTGAAGTCGTGTTACACTTCATAAATACTTGAGATATCAAGTATCCACTGTCACGTAATTTTTACGTGCGCACGTGAGTAAAATTTGCGTTCGCAAATAAAATAAAGGCAATGTATGAAAGGCCGCACGTACAATTATGTAAGCGTAAAAGTAGAATCTCGCTTAATTTGACGTTTAATCTCAACACTTTATGTCATACCTCTATTTGATTTACGTGATTAAAATTAACGTGCGTTAACGTGCGTAGCCAAAAACGCATCAGTGGAAATCCACCCTAAGGGACCGGTCATTATTTATCGAGAGGGGAGCGGGGGTGGGGGCTGGTGCAATATGAAATATGGCTTGCTTGATTTTTGCTGACCCACCCTTCTCCTTAAGCATGACTTTCCAGACCCCCCCCAAAGAAAAAAAATAAAAAATCGGGCATGCATTAACTAAGAAATAAGCAAAGAAAAGCAAAGTTAGTGGAAATAAATGTTGATTTTTAGAAGTTATTTTAATAGTAGTCCTCTCCTCTCTTGCTGTATTTAATTATAAGGATGCAGCTCAACATTTTATTGGCTTATACATTGCATGTTTTCTTGTGCCCCCCCCCTTAAACTTCTGCATAAAAAATGGTGACCCACCCCTTATTTGCACCAGCCCCCCCCGCCTCTCGATAAATAATGACCGGTCCCTAACGTGTCACGGATGTGTTTATACGGGTCTTGCAGCACTTCATGTCCACAGAATAGAAATCCCATATCGAGCTTTTCCGGAACGGGTTGGTCCAAGAATTCTATAGCTTGAAAGTATTGATCATTTTGGAACAACTGATCACTTCAGTGGTCGAAAAAAAAAAAAAAAAAAAAAAAAAAGAATAATCTTAATGAGCAAAACTTCAAGGTTTACTGGAAAATCAGGATCGAGGATCGAGGATCGAGAAATCAGGGATCGAGGATTGGTTAAAAAGAACTTGAAAAAAAAAATAAAAATAAATCGTGGATCAGTGGTGATGTGGGCCACAGACTGTAGATAAATCTCACAGAACATAACCTCGTTCTCTGTACTGAACACTAAATTCAAGTAAACTAATCCGAGTCTGTCTGAGTCAGTGATTGTTTTGACGAGAAAGAGAAATTTTCCTGGAAAATGAAACGCTTTATCCCGGTGATACTGTAACACAAGAAAAAAGTTTAACAGTTTTTAATTTTTAAGTGTACATTTGCTTTCAGTACTCCTTATTTTTCTTGTAATTGTTGTATGCACGACCCCACCAGCAATGCTGATCTTTTTATCGTGCCGTAAAGTAAGGCTCTTAGTTACCCACCTACCCATCTATCTATCTATCTATCTATCTATCTATATCTATCTAAAATGAATACTGTGTACATTGTACTCTGAGACTGTACGGAGACATTAAACTGAGTAGATACTAATTATAAGCAGCTATGGAAAATGTCATTACTTTCACGCGATATTGATATCTTATAAAACGGACAACAAATTCAGCAGGAATACGCGCGAACTGAAGTAACTGTGTGTTATATAAGGTTCTGTTAAACTTACACTTTTTTCCTGTGCTGAACATATACTGTACCGAGCCGTTTCTTGGTCCGGTACAAAGAAGCTATGTATATTTATACTGACAGAGTCATGGGCCCCTGATACCGATAAAAATCATCGTTCAATTTTCTAGTGTAAAATCCCTGAAAGAGTACTCCTCAATGGAGCAATATCAATATGTAGAGGGTTTTCAAAGGCTAAGGTGAGGCTAAGATGTGCGGCCTGTCTCTCCTTGCAATTTTTTCTACTTTTTGAGTATGTACATTATGACATACAACACTCGTTTTGTATTCCAAACGAAAAAGTAGTATAACAGCCCCGGGGGCTTTACTCCAAGCACGCGAGACTCAACGCTATTAAGAGCGTTCTTGTCTTTGTATAAATTGAAGTAATGAGTCAGTGTTGAAATGCCCAAGAAAACACCTCTAAGGCTTCCCTATAGTATTAAGACACAAGTCAAATAGCCTGCAAGATACTGGCCTGTGCCAGCAGGCTTTCAGATAGTAGGGAGATCAGAAAACTGGCTGAGGAAAATAAGACGCGCTTGATCTAGGGAAGGGGTGCTACCTTCTCTCTCCCCAACTCTCCCCTTAGTTGCCACGATCTCTACACATTTACTATCTTGGAGCCAGGAACAGGCTAGTAAGATACCTGCAATATGACAACGCACTACCACTCCATTGTCTAAGTCTGGGCTTCGTGTCTTAGCGAGATCGCCATATGTATAATTCAACTTTCTTGATAGACTAATTTCAGACGAGTTGGCCCCCACCCCTTTTAAATGGGCTGGGTACCCCCTAATTAGAACAAAGTTCGGGTTTGTCAAGGTACACGGTTGAAGGACATGATCAAGTTAGATACTACATTGTATATCAACAGAGCATCTATGACAACATACAAGATGAATTCCAAGTGTTCCTCGAGGGGCAATTTTCAAAAACTAGAATTTTTCATTTCTAGAAACGTCTGTCATAAAACGCAACTCACATTATACTATTCACAAAGATTTTAGTCTAAAATACAGGGATTTTAAAAATGGATCCATTGGACGTGATTTGTAGTAGGTAATTAGCATGTAGAGCGATCGTCAACAAGAACTATCGAAAACAGAATGGCAAGCTCGGTTCGGAGAAGTAAATATTGCCTAGGATTTTCTAACGTGAGGACGGCTAAAAATTTGTAGATGACTGTTCCATTTATGTACAATTTTCGATGCTTACCTAATATATTTCATAGCAATTAGATTTCTGTTTATGAAATGTATTATCTGTTAAAAACGAAGCACTGTCACTCAAGGACTGCACCGTTGAGCATAATATTGACTTCCTCGCCCTAACAGAAACTGTCCTGTCATGTGCAAACAAAGTGTTTGAGCGTTTATTAGGTAACCAAATAGCAACAAAGTATGATGATCGTCTTGGTGATGGGCTCACGGCTTACCGAAAGCACAATAGTTGTGAAACATCATTGATTGGCCTAGTGGAAGATTGGAAATTTGCTAGGAATAATCGTTTATTAGTGGGAATATTATCAACAGACATTCGATAGCTTACACCCACCTCTTATGCTATGTAAGTTAAAAGCCTACGGATTCCAGGACAGAGCACTGGATCTGCTGCACAGCTACTTATGCAGTCGCTTAGGGAGAGTGCGCATTGGATCGGTAACTAGCTCCTGGAGAAATGTGGAACGAGGCTACCCTCAGGGATCTGTACTAGGACCGCTTTTATGGAACATGTTTCAGAACGATCTTTCATATAACTTAGATTCTAGGCTATCAATCATGTACGCGGACGATCACCAGATCTACGTTAAAGGAAAGGACATGTGTACTATTGTCGCCAAACTTCAAGAGAGTGCCACTCTAGCAACTAATTGGTACGATTCGAATCTTCTTCAGGGAAACCTGAAAAAATACGAGACGATGAACATTCGGAATAAAAGTGTGAACTATGGTGACAAAATAAGTATAACTGTCAGTGGCAAAGATATAATGGAATCAGACAATTTAGAGCTCCTAGGCATAACTATTGATTGTGGTCTGAATTTTAATTTACATGTTAGTAATGTGTGTAAGAAAGCTAGCCAGAGGATAGGTGTGATAATGAGGCTAAGGAATCTAATACCAACTGAGGCCAAATTACATCTCTTTAAGGCAGCTATTCTCCCACATTTAACATACTGCCACTTAGTGTGGCATTTTTGTAGAGCCTCGGATACCCGTAGATTAGAGAGTACAGGAGCGTGGACTGCGCGCTGTATTTAAAGACAAGCAGTCTAACTACCAACAGCTGTTAGTGAAAGCAAAGCTACCATCATTGTACAATAGGAGACTACAGGACTATGTATCCTAATGTATAAGGTTAAACATAATTTGTGCCCGCGGACTATTTGTGACATGTTTCTGACCAACAGCCACACTTACAATTTAAGGCAGAAAGATTTTTATCAACCCAGTTTTAACACAATTACGCACGGAAAACACTCAGTTCGATACCTATAGGTCCAAGACTTTGGAACAAGATACCAAGTAAGGACAGATCAGCTGCCAGTCTTAAGCAGTTTAAGACCCGGATACGCAATCTTGATTCAAGTAACATTTTAGATGGATGTAGTGACTGCTACCTTTGCAATTCGTAATTTTTAGCTTTTCTTAATTATGCTTTTTATTACAAGACTTTAGAATTTTGATACGTATAAATGGAGTTTTTGTAGTATATGTTAGTGAGTTATCATTAGTAGTTTTAATTGTAACTCTTAGTAGATTCTAGTTTCGTCTCTATATTGATTCATTTTGTATTTTTAGATTGTATCTTAGAAAGTTAAGTGTCCCCTATTAACAGTGGGGAATCCCCTCTGCTAGAATTTTGCTTGACACGTTAATAAAGTCATTATTATTATTATTAAACTTGGCTTCACTCAGGTGAGAGTGACAACTTTTTTGTTGGCGAGTTATGCCCGAAAGGATATATTTTCCATTATACTCACAGAGAGAACTCAAGAGGCGATGGAGTTGGTATACTAGTAAAGAAATTACTCCGAGTTAAGAAGCTGTGTTCAGCGAATTTTAGTTCCTTTGAGAATGTGGTTGGGCTTGCTGAATATCCTATCGGAAGCATAAGATTCGTTATCATTTGCCGACCTCCACCGTCGCAGATCAAAGCGTTTCTCGAAGACTTCGCGAGCCTCCCCGAGCAGCTTGTTCCAATTTCAGGCAACTTGTTGATTGCGGGTGATTTTAATTTTCATCTTGATGACAGTAATAACACCAATGCAACCAAGATTCACAACCTGCTAGAATCTTTTAATCTGAAGCAACGTGTTGCCACACCCACCCACTCTAGGAGACACACCCTAGATCTAATCATCACTCGATCCGAAGGTGATCTAGAGGATGGTATCGTGGTCAGAGATCCTACATTATCGGACCAGTTTGCTGTGCACTGCACACTGAAACTAAGCAAGCCTCGAGCTGAACAGCATGAAATTAGATACCGTAAACTGCGATCTGTTGATATGAGTGCTCTGTGCAAGGACTTGAGGAATTCCATTATCTTGCAAGAAAAAATCACTGATCTACCAACGCTAGTCGATAAATACGAAAATGAACTAACAAGAGTACTCGACATCTATGCTCCGGCGAAAAAGTGAACGATCACGGTGAGACCCGCTGCTGCCTGGTGTAATAGTGACATTGACCGAGAAAAGAGGAAAAGACGGAAATTAGAAAGGCGCTGGCGCAAATCACGCCTGGTTATTGACAGAGAATTATACAAGGAACAATGCAAAGTCATCAGTTCTCTTATCAAGAAAGCAAAGGAAACTATTACTCCAACATCATACAAGAAAATAAAGGCAATCAAAAGGTCTTGTTTAGCAGTTATTCGGCTCCTCTACTGTGATACTGAGACGTGCTACCCAACTGCTCCATCTTCTGAGGTGCTAGCAAATACATGTATATTTGCTGATTTCTTTAGCCAAAAGATCAACGTTAAAAGAAATGATTTATTTGCTCGATATACACCGGTCGCCAATTCTCTTGTGGATGTTCAGGTCTGCAGTACTGAACTCACTGAGTTCGAACGCATGACAGAAGACCAGGTGAAGAGTTTAATCAACTCCTGCCGCCTCAAGACCTGTATTTTAGACCCTCTTCCAGCATCAATAATGGAAGATTGGATGGACGTTTTGTTGCCTGTTTTAACTAAGATGATCAACATATCAATTGAAACTGCTAATGTGCCGTTGCAACTTAAGGAAACCATGATAAGACCTAAACTAAAGAGAGAGTCCCTTGACCATGAAGTGTATTCCAATTTAGACTCATCTCTAACTTGAAATTTATCTCCAAGATGATAGAGAAGGCAATCTCGTACCAACTCACCAAGTACTTAAGGGGTAACGATTTACAAACAAGCTTGCAATCAGCCTATAAAACCTTCCACAGCACTGAAACAGCGCTTGTGAAAGTTCATAATGACATTGTTTCTGCGATTGACAATCAGTCCTATGTTATTTTACTACTCCTTGACCTGTCTGCAGCTTTTGACATAGTGGATCACAAGATTC
>JBBMOI010000001.1:29332500-29445000 GCA_038088405.1 Porites divaricata | reverse complement strand
TCCTGCACCCTTTCTGTCTGTTACACAAACTCTACTCTAAGCATCTATTCCCACAGTATTGCCTTGTAACTTTTTAATAATTTTCATTTTTATATGTAAACTCGTTGTCTTCCGAAAAGAAGACTATTGGCTCAACACTGCCGGGCTTCTTTGGCTCTGGTTCAGAAGGCTAAAGAAGGAAGATTAAACAAGACTTAGGTTACCATAAAACTCCATAAATATAGTTAAAGTGACATTTTGAGGGGCTTCTATCAGGTGTGGGAGGGGGGGGGGGGGAGGGTGGGATATTTTCGTTTTAACACCGGCTGGGAGAATTTTTCCAAAATGCTAATGATAATATTGCGGCATTGACTTAAACATAGCAGCAAACCAACATTTGCGCACTAAAAGTAAACTGTAACCCTTTGATGTCATTTGCACTGTTGCCTGTTTGGAAATGTTTAAAGTCATGTGACCTCAAAGTAACTAATGAGAGCAAGTGCTGCTGGGGAAAATATTCCAGCCTATGTAAAAAAAACCTCTTGTTTAAAACTGTCCTCTCCACAATGGCCACCCCCCACAGTGGCCACTTTTCTCTGTTCTTAATACCCTTTAAACCCTAAGATAAAAAATTAGAATTCTCCTATGTCACCCCTATTCATTTACTATAGAAGTAATGGGGAGAAGTTGATAAAATATCACGCAAATACATCTTGTGTGATCATGTCCTTAACTCTCATGACCACTCTGTTTTACAAAGCATTGCTGGGGAGAAATTTGCTGATCACTCTTAGGGTTTAAAGGGTTAAATGATTGATTTAAACTTGAAATGTTAGATAAAATCTTTGGAACATCAACTCTCCACTATTTTTGTGTAAAGTTCTATTCAAGTTATTTTCAACCTCTTCCCTGATCTGTAGGAGAGGTCATGTCAAAGCTCAAGATACAAAATTATTGCTCATTTGTGTACCTTTTGCACCTTTTGCTGTGCATTTGTAGCTGTCCGATGAGGTGAACTCTCTGTTGCCTTGTCCTCTTCTCTCTCATCCATGATTTCCAGCTTGGCAGATCCCATAGCATTAAGCATTTCATCTGGATATGAACAAATAAGAACAGTGACCAAAGTCAATTTTCTCCTAACAACATCAATACATAATCATGTGAAAAGGTTATGAGAACTAATAAAATGATCAGCAAAGCGAAATGTGTTGATCATTTATCAATTCTGGCAACTAATTCTATAAGGAAATGTAAGAAGACCTATCAGTCTGGGCCCAGTTGTTTGAAGGCCGATTAGCACTCAACCCGGGCTAAATTTAACCCTCGTTTCTTTTTCTTGTGTTCAAAAGCATTTTCTCGGATAATTTTCTTCTCTTATTTTTAGAGCTTCCAATCATCATCTTGTGGACAAAAAGAATTAAAACTGAAATGATTTTAAAGCTTTCAAATCTTAATTCAAATCTCACCCTAACCCTGAGTTATCTTAACCCAGCTTTAAATAACTCGGCCCCAGGGCCGGGTTGTTTGAAGCTGGGTTAAGATAACCTAGGGTTAGTACGAAATTTGAATTCAGATATGAAAGCTTAAAAAACAAATCCAGTTTAATTTTCTTTGCCTACAATTTGATGATTGCATGGATACTCTAAAAGAATAGAGAAAATTATCCGAGAGAGTGCTTTTAATGAAAAGAAAAAGAAGCCCGGGTTAAAATTTAACCCTAGGTTAGAGCTAACCGGCCTTCGAACAACTGGGCCCTGGAGAATTTGTATGTAGATATTGGGACTTAAAGGGTTAATCATTAACCTCCCGGGCCGAGTTGTTCAAACCTGGGTTAAGATAACCCAGGGTTAGTGAGAGATTTGAATTCAGATAGGAAATTGATTATTTTTGTCTACAAGTTGATGATTGGAAGCTCTAAAAATAACAGAAAATTATTCCAGAAAATGCTTTTAGCTACAAGAAAAAGAAACTCGGGTTTAAATTTAACCCCGGTTTAAAGCGCTAATCGGCCTTCGAACAACTGGGCCCTGGAGTCCATGACTGCACAGAAGGCAAAAAGAAGTTGGGGGTTTTCCTCTTTGTACTTTGATGGTGGAAGTGCTGTCCCATTTTAGGAATTTTTTTGATAAGATTCGAAAATTGTACCTGAATGGAATGCTCACCTACAAATTTTGAGCCATATTCAAGCAACAGAATATGCTAGGCAATATTTGCTTCTGTGAACAGATATTTCACGGAAAGTAGTAGTTGGGCGCCCCTGAACTTTGTCCCCCGGGGTGGCCATTGTGGTGCGGTTTGACTGCAATAACAAAATTAGTACCAGAACACTCACCATCATCGTCCTCATTATAGCCTTCCAGAAGATTGGCAGTTGACGCTGCAGAGGCATTAGCAATGATACTAAAATGTCAAGGCATATTTATAATAACATGTACAAAATGTGATTTACTGTAAGGCCAACATGCAAAAAAGTTTGGCTGTAAGATACACAAACAAAATGAGTTTGTCATCTTTAATTTTTTTTTCAGTTTTATCCCAAGTTTCTTTAGAAACTAACCATTTTAGAAATTCCCCCATGGTAAACTGTAAACATTATAAGTGTAATAATTCATGCATGAAATAAATAAATGTTGCAAACAAGATGCTACGGAGCGTACACTTCGGAGTTGTGGTTGTGGAACTGATTAAGTGTAAATGCAGAGGAATAGTAAGAAATGAAATATGGTAAGAGTAAGGTGTTAATTTGTGAAATTATGGGATTTGTCAGGATATTCTGAATAGAGCCATATCCAAGAGGCCTAGCATTACGGGACAAATTGTCTTTGCGATATTAGCCCAGTTATGCTCTGATGACTCCATACAAATCCTTCTAAATTTGACTTGGCTCTGAACATTTAGACCTAAGTCAAATATGAGGTTACTGGCAGTGAATAAGAAGTCTAACAAAACAAACAGTGAAAGAGAATTCTCTATTTTTCTTAGTCGCATCAGGATTCAAAAAACGGCATAGCAGTCTCATGTACTGATTAAAGATATGTAAGGCATGGGTAAGGAGTCAATTACGTTGAGCATGGAATTAGCTAAAACTCAATGTTACGAGTTCAAATGTTTTGAGGATAATTATTCACTGACTATCAGCCCGCAGGGATGTCGGACTAACACAAGGAAGTTTAATACCAAAGGAATATAGCCTTTGCAGAGTTTTAAAACACAGCATCCGCCAACACAAGCTTAACTTGAACTTATTATAAGTAAAACTAAACAGCCTCTGAACTTCAGATATCTTACAGCTTCCGCCAACTTGTCAACACAGAACTTGAAAATCGACCTTCGTCACACTTGACTAAACACAGCAGTCCAGCTCATGGGAAAAAACTTAGTTCGTCAAAAGAACTCGCTTGGAACTTGTATACCGTTTGATATAAGGTTCTAAAAAATACTAAACAGGCGAAAAGTAGTAGTTTTTCGACATATTTTATGATTTCAGTAACTGATACAAATCTGCTGACTCACGCTGAAATGTAAACATGCCCTAATTAATTATTCATGAATAATCCAAAAACGTAGAGAACGTTCGAGAGAGTCATGCAACGCATGAAAGCAATTTTACTACGTATAAACACTCAACAAAGACAAAATGTCTTTGTGCAGCATCTTAAAACTTTAAATTCATCATAAAACAGTTCGAAAGGAGGGCTCACTCGTGAAATGTTTAACACTCGAAGGGAAATTTTGTGTCTCTGCGCAGCCATGTAATATGCTCTATTTATTCCTCATAGCAAATTAAAGACTAGACTCGACGTGATCTCAAGATATCACGAAGTAGTCCGGTCTCATTTCGTGAAATAGCCGAGACAAGCCGAAAAGTCACGAACTTGCACGCCCAATCTTGTCCTGAAACTAGTGCATCATTTCATAACTATTTTTCATATGCCGAACTACCTTGGGACGCAGTAGCGCAATTGGCTAATCCCTCAACTCAGAGTCTCCTCTGATCTGACGGGTCCCACAGGTAAGTCGGTTCAAACCCCGGGAAAGCCAAAATAATTCTTTCTTCCTTGAAAAAGTTAAAGAAAAAATCAAAGAAATCGAAGTGATCTCGAGATATCTCGTACTAATTTGGCTCTCACTTCATCAAATAGCCAAATAAAACTGAAAACCTACAGACTTTGCATGCCCAATCTTGTCAAAAAATTGTAACTTTGATACATTCCTGAGCGTCGCGAATCCTTTACTTCCCACTCCGCCAAAGTAACAAGTTAAAAACTGCAGTCAAGTGAAACATATATAGATATATCTATCTATCTAGAACTAAAGACAATCCTACAGAACTCCTTCACTACCAAGACCCTGTGGCGTTTTGTAACTTGCATTGCAAAATTACCTCCCTTCTTATTAATGCCAGTGATTTTCATATCTGACATTGAAGTTTTTTTCAGAGGATTAGATAATGTGGAGTAGACACCAAAGAGAACACCAAAGTAGTGATGCCAAGAGTGCACATTGTATAGGTGTCTAATTTATGATAGAGGTTGGAGTTGTATGAATTTTGGTATCTGGGATGAGCAGAACTGTCTGCAATACAGGTTTCTATATTGGAGACTAAGGAATCCATAACCCCTTTAAGCCCTAGTATCCACATGCAAATTCTCCAAACTGGTCTCCATAAAATTCCATAAAGAATAAGTGGAGAGAATTTGATAAAAGATCAAAGCATTTTCCCTTAGGTGATAATTATATTGATTCTCACAACCTGTTTCTTGATTATGTATTGAAAGATATTGTTTGGGAGAAAATTGATGTTTGTCACTCTTGGGACCTAAATTACACTGTTAAGTCCTAAGAGTAACCAATACATCATCAAGAGAATTTAAATTGTTACAAGAATTCTTAAAAAGATCCACGTGAAGGGAAGTGCTTTGACCTTTAATCAAATTTTCTTGCTGGTTCTATAATATAATGATATGTATATGGAGATCAGTCTGGAGAATTTGTGGGTGGATATTGGGCTTAGAGGTATATATTAGCACTAACACTTTTGTTGTAGCCTACTACTGATAGTGCACTTAATGCACAACTAGCTCTTTCATCAAAGGAACACAGATACTATTCTCTGTGTGTGTTGCAGAAAACAAAACAAACATACTTGTTACAGGTCAAAATTATTTCCAGGTGAAAATTTTTAAACCTAGGTTTCTCTCTTTCCTTAGTCTAACTAGCCCTTCACGAATAATTGGAGCTGCATGTAGGAGACAAGGGAAATAGAAAATCAACCTAGGTTAACAAAATGTATTTTAATTTTGACCTGTACATGTACATAAACACAACAAAGAGTAACTCTATTTTCATGTCTCTAAGCATTTTTTAAATATAATTTCTGACCCATTAAGCACATATTACACCTTTAAGAAAAGGTATGAACATTATAACTGAAGCAGCCATCAGATTAAAACAGCGGCTGCAACACAATCATGATTCTAAAGCCTGATGATAAATAATTGCTGTAAAACAGACAGCTGCACAATCTGTTTCTAAAGACCAATATATTAAAACAATATACTGTAAAAGGATACTTGGCACGATTCACATTCTTTCTGTGAAAAACCTTAGCCATTTTTTCAAACTTCTTTCTTGTACCTAAATATTATAGAAATAAAATAAAATAAATAAACATTATTATTTGACATGGTTATGGCATTGATCATATTGTCAGATTCAATAACAAAACTGAAACAAAAAAAATCTTTGGAAAAATTGAAATGTGAAATAAAACTTTCCAAGAAACAACTTGATGACAAATCTTACGTGTACGTGCATTTGTTAAAGTGCTTTTGCACTTTGAATAATGAAAGGTCAGTAGTTAACTCTATACATGTACATAGTATTAGCCCCATTATACTACTATATGAGAAATTTCTGCAATTTGATTGGCTTAGAGCAGTGGTATTTCAGCTTAATTCGAAATACCTACATGTGAAAATTGCAAACCTTTTGCAGGTAGTAGTAGAACAGCAAATAACAGCATGATTTGTACGTGATATTAGGCATAAATACCACTCGTGATATTTCAAAATTGTTATACGTAACATGATATTTATGCCAAATATCACTACAAATCATGCTATTACCTATACAAAACAAACATCACCTTTCTGACTCCCAACAATATCACTACACATTCAGTTAAGACAAATGGTTATAAATGATAATGATTAATAAAAATTAATGACAATCAAAGAACAAAATAATACTTTGAACTTTTATCAAATTCACTCAACTATACTTCTTTAAGGAAAGGTATGGAGACCAGTGCAACTGTGTGGAGAATTTGTTTGTGGATAATGGAGCTTAAAGGGTTAATTAAAAGTAAATGTGAATAAAACTTGTTAAACCATCAGGTGGTTAATATTTTATTTACATCAACTCTCTATCATGAACACCACTGGGACCCATAGTGACTGTTGGTGACCTTCTAAAGACAGGTGAACATATACACCCACTGGAGTTAAAGAATATGTTTTGTAGGTGGGTGTCCATTAATACAGCTTTCATAGTAATCATGTGTTGAACAGTGAAAAATCCAAAACCCTTCATTTTAAGAACTCCCATTTTCAAATTTTATAAGCATCCAGATGATCAAACATTGTACTCACTCTTTCCCATGTGCTTAAGTTTTTCCCTGAAGACAGCGTCATCATGAGTTGGACTCACTGGGTGTCCCCCTACTGCCCCAGCAACAGGTTCAACACCCACTAGTGTTGTGGAAGGTTGTGCTGTGTGTGACTGTCCACTCATACTTGCAGTAGCTAATGCTGCTGTTGTGTCTGCTTTAGTTGTTGTCTCAACAGGTGCTAGAAAAATTTTTTTTAGCATACAGAGTTAGTTTCTCAATAAGATTCTGTGGTGCAGAGTTAGAAGGGGATTAATTAACAATTAGTTGCCTCAGGCGATGTCAAT
This sequence comes from Porites divaricata, assembly GCA_038088405.1. Lineage (NCBI taxonomy): Eukaryota > Metazoa > Cnidaria > Anthozoa > Scleractinia > Poritidae > Porites > Porites divaricata. The sequence continues at coordinate 29,438,064 of JBBMOI010000001.1, read as the reverse complement.
ATCAGCGAATAGTCACCGAGACAAATAGTAGAGTTACATTTTGTATAAATTACATGTGGCTAAATGTAATTTAGGCGAGGTTAAACGTGAGACAATGCTGGCCAGCGGTCTCCACCACGAATCGTATGCGGGGCGGTCTTGGGGTTTAGTAGGGCCTTAGTAATTTTACAGTGCTTTCGTAGGAGTCAATCATTTTGCTCACGTTGCTTTCACTTGCAGTAGTTATAGTTGTTTTTGCCCCCATCCCTCCCTCCGCTCTGGTTCCTGTTTTGGTAAGTATCTGCGCCTCTTTTTCCACTGAGGTTCTCAGTCTGATGGTGCCTGGTGGGTGCCGCTCTCAGGGTTGTCATGGTTACCTTGTAAGATCACTTGCAGCCCCCTTCTACGTCATCAGGCACCTTCCCCACACTCATCTATTGTTGATGGGTTTACATTGATGATTATTTGAGAAAATAAAAGTATTGATCAATTTCCAACTCCGAAACATCAAAAAATCTGCCTGCCATGCCATTTTGAAAACTTCTGGCGTTCAATGTTATAATCACCGCAAGGTGATTATAGTGGGATAAAGCAAAGCTTCTAGCCAATCACAGTGCTCTGTTTTCGATAATCATCCATGTAATTATACTAAATGGGATTAAAAGATAAGTGCATATACATTCATGACAACTCCCGAAAACTGGAACCCTCCCTAACTTGAACAGTGTGCTAACTCAAACCGAAGTCGATTTCCCCTGGATTTCCTTCACATATTTACTGTAATTTTACCCTCAGTAACTTGACCCCTCGATAACTCAATCCCCCTGCTAACTCAAACTAATATTTGTTTTCCTTCGGATCATTTCTATATATAATTTTACCCTCAATATCTTGAACCAAGTTTTAAACATGTGACAATTTGGAAAAAACCATGTACTGGCCACCAAAGGAGACGGGGGTTGGTAACAAAATGTTTCGAAACCATGCAAGCTGACTGAATAATGACCATGTATGGCAAGGCAAAGCTTTTATGGAAAGACAGTGTCTCGTTATAACACTGTTAATACTAAATCATTGAGCTTTTCATAAACCTATGCAATAACAATCATGGAAAAACCCTGAACTGTGTAATAGTAATAGAAAAAAACAAATTTTTCCTTTACATCTGGTAATGAAACATAAGAAACACAAGAAAAACACACTACACTATGCCACCCTAAATTGTCTGTGGCTTCCTACAGGAATGGCCACTGATGGGAATGTGTAAATGCAAAAGTTGGACCAAAGATGTGCTCTAAAAACATTGAATGGAGCCCACTGCTCTGAACCTGTGAAATCCAGAGTACCCAGCACAGGATTTCTACTAACAAAATAGGGTTGCCTGCAGTAATGTGAGAGCAAAAATAATTGGTGCCAGGGACAACTGCTAAAGCGCAGCTCTGGCATGGGGTCCAAGCAGGTTTTGTCAAGGTTGTAAGTAGAGTTGTCTGCCCTTAAAAGAATATCATTCATACTTTAAGAATGAGCCTTTTGAATAATTTTTACACACTTCTGATGTATTTTACAAATTATTATTTAACAACAAAAAAACATCATGTCAACCACAATGTACAGCACCATAGCAGCCAAGGGACATTGTAAACTAACCTAGTGTATTCTCGGATGCGATTGTAGTATTTCTTTGCTTATCTGTTGAGAGAAAATAATTAAAAAACCACTCCTTTACTTATCAATTAAATCATAGTTGCACAGTCTTGTTTTGGCTAGGGATCAACCAACAGCATGCAAGCCATATTTTAAAAGAACAAACAACTCAAGGATACATTTAAAATGTCTTAATTAATGAATATAAAGTGTACCTGAAAAAATTTTTCCATATATATTGTTTGTTTATTGCTTTTGAGAAGGGGAATGGTAATGCCTACATGTAATCATTATTGATCATTTTATATAAGAGATGCACTAACCATCAAACCTGGGAAAAAATTTGTTCATGTATTTCACAGTTAAACTGTTCTCTAAAGTACAGTATGAAAAACTTGGAGCAGTCTCCCTTTTGCTCAAAAATCTGTGAGAGTGCAATATGTTAGTACAAGAGCCAGTACAAAGCTGTGAGCAGTGAGTTGTGTGGACACCAAGCAAATCTCTACTTGTGGCTTTTCTGCTTGCACAATCGCATACCAGGCTCTCTCAGAGATTTTTGAGCCAAAGAGAGACTGCTCATAGTCTTTCCCTTGCCCTGCTAAAGTACATGCATTTGACTGGGGAAGGAAAGTCAGTGTTGGCATGAATTAGTGGGAGTTTCCAGAAACCAAGGGTTTCGAGAAATCAGGATTCTTTGACATACATGTATGATGCATCCTCAGTAACTAAGAGCCTATAAAAATGATTTTGAAACAAAAGCAATATATATATTACTTGAATAAAGAACAAAATTGAAAACAATTTACAGTCAGTTCCTCAAGTTGAAAACTTGTTTGATGCAATTAATTTATTTTATGTTCCTTTCTAAAATCTGTTTCTTCTGAAGATTTTGTTTAACATGGAGGGTTGCTACCTACACTGAAATAAACAAACGAATTAAGGTACAAGGTGTCACTCAAGAACATGATAACGTGTACATAAAACAATTTTTTTAGAAGATCTGTAACACTTCCAGACCTTGTACACAAAATCAAAATCTCCATTGAACATTTTTTAATATTTAATGCGAAAACAATTTATGTTTATATCATTTAGATCGAGGGTATGAATAGTAAGCTATTAATTTTATATGATGGTATTAAAATAAAGGGTTCAGCAAAACAAGGAAAAAAAAGAAAGAAAGCTGATCGTTATTTAAAAATACCTCTTGCATTCACGGAAGGGCAAATATATTTTGTTTCTGAAAGTTTTGATCATTTTTTCTAGAATCAAAGACGCTGATAAATCGGGAAATGAACTTTTTATAAAATGGTTCGAAACCACAAACCTTTTTCCAGTGACAGCATGAAATCTTTATTGTGTCTCAGCTCTCGCATAAACTCCTCATTCTGGAGCACCATGGCTAATTTCTCATCTTCTAAGAACCGCTCAAGTTCTTTGTCATCCATGCTGTCTCCATCGCCACTGAGAGGAGATCTCGCTGGAGTCGTAGACGGTCCAAGGCGCAGAAAATCGTCTGGTAGCTTACCTAGCAATGGCGGATTCCATGCGGAATACGGTCTTGCAGGAAGTGGCCGAGATGCTGAAGAGGAAAGCGAAGGGTTGTTTTCCCTCGGCGTATAGGCTGGGGGAGGTTCGGCCTCATTAACAGCACTATATGAAGGTAGATGAGGGTGATTAGAGTTGGGAATATTTCCCTCCATATCAATTCCCATTGATAAAAGTTGATCGATAGTTGCGTCCACAAGGCCATTGTTAGCACGTAAGACAGCTTCGATGACATCCCGATCAAGCGTTGGAAACATGTGTTTAAAATCGTTCATAGCTTCGTTAAACTCTAGCTGTCTTGGTGCATTATTTGGCTGTCCTGTAGTTCTTGGTCTTTCAGGAGGCCGGTGCATATAATTCGCTCCATAAACAGGTAGCATTTTCAGTTATTATGCGTCGAACAAAAATGACAACTCCCCCGTGCACTGTACTATAGTGTTTCCAACTATGCAGCTTTCTTGGCTTAAACTAACGGCGTTTTTCGACGTCTTCAAATAGATTAGGCAAGCATTTTTTGAAAATACGAGTCAAGTAACTGGAGGAAGCATCTTACAGATAAACTTTCGACTTGTTTTCACGGATAAAGATTTCTGCTTCTCTTGCTGCAATGTACACTTACAAAATCGGCCGACAACTCAGTTTCCTATCCCCAGTCTCACGCGGACAAATGAAAATAAGGAAATAATGAGATGAAATGAGAGAAAAAGGTCAAAAATTGAAAAAAAAAAAAGAAAAATACTGCAATAAAACCTCTACTTTCTCTGCGTGTTATGTAACAAAGCGAACAAATAAGAACAAAGCCTGATCCAGATCAACTTAATGAATATTTTTTACTTTTCATTTTGATGCACCCGAGTAATTAGACCTATGTGACAATAGTGTTAATTTTTAAATCGGAGTTCAGGGACACCTGAGAGACTGGCAATAATGAGTGTTGGATCGCAGGAGAGGTAGTCTGCTACACAGCCGTTTTCAGTGTCGCCACGGGAGGAGCGTTGCGTGACGAAACTAAAAACGGCTGTGTAGCAGACTACAGGCCTAGGAGAGGTGCCAGTCATGAAGAGTGTCAAAGAAAATGACTGAAGAAGGGAAGAGATTAAAAAGGTATGATGTGTTCGTCTGATCGACACAGTCCACCACATATAAAAGCTTAGGAGGGTAAATCCAGGCCTGGGGTAAACCTGTGGTAGGACAGATCTTCTTTGTCTCGCTTTCATGTGCTTGTGCAATGCACGTCTGTGACAAAAAAGGCGCGAAAAATGTTGTCCGTACGTCGCCCGTTGTATGAACTTTTTGGTTTAAACCGCACAAAGAAAGCGAACAAAGCAATATTTTCCTAAAAATCTGTCCGTATATAACTGGCCGTAAAATACAGTACATGATTTATGCTTTCTCGAAAATGTTCCTTACATTGTTTGAAGTGGATTATAGGCGAATGAATGGCAAAGTAAGGCGAGCTGGTGGCACGTGGTTTGTTTCTAGCTGTCTCCATCTGCAACTTGGTTTATAGATTATTTAACTCCGTTTTTACAGTTTTTGTGCTTAGTTGAATTGGTACAGAGATCTTTCGCTTCAGTGAAGAAAGGTAGAGTTAAAAGGGGAGAGAGTGATTTAACATTCTGAATGAGGAAACTTTATGGCGCCCTTCCCCTTTAATAGCTTAGATTTATGTGACAAATCATACATTTTTAATTTTTGTAGGAAAAAGTCAGTTAAAGCAGGTGAAAGAGACTTCAAGACAAACATTGTGCAGGTACCAAATTGTTTAACGTTTTCAGTTCTTTTTGCTATACTGATTCCTGTTAATCTATTAATAATTCTTAATAACAATTAAGATTTAAATTAATTTATTTACTATTTATTAATACTCAGTGCCATTACAAGATACATGCATCACACTGTTGAATCAAAGTTAGGTTTACACAATATAATACTCCATGGCCAAGAACGCTAACCTTCGGCCTTGCAGCGAAACCCAGAATAGACCTAAAAGTTACGTTGGAAATATGCGGAGAACAAAATATGAAAAAACAAAAGGGCCGGCCTGTTATGTCGCAACTTGTAATAACATAATCATCGCACTTCGTTAATACCGTCGTAATTTATCCTAAACCGTATCGCATTTTGCTATAAAAAAGCTATCGCAATTCAGATTTGTAACAACTATCCATCGCATTTTGTAAAAATAAATTAAGCTGTCAAAATTTGTAATAATTCTATCACACTTTATAACAACTAAAAAAGGGAGAGAGTTACTTACTTTGTTTGACATTAATATTACCAATATCTGGTCAAAAACGTGAATGGGTGCCAATTCAAAATTCATTAATTTCCCTCATATGTCAAGCAGCTTGTCAATGCTAGCCAAATATTCTCCGAGAAGTGGAGACTTCACTGAGTTCACAGAGATTGCCAGGGGAAGGGAAGCTAGTGCTCCCATTGTCTTTGGTGCCTCGGACTGAGCTGTCATTGTTAAAGAAATATGGCAATCTAACTGCAATGACTGAAGGTCACTACAGTCAGCCAAGAGTACGAAAGAGGGAATATAAACCATCGGAAGCAGTGTAAAGGGTCCGGTCCTATATGCGTTTGGCTACCGTGATGCACGTGATGGGTCCAGTCGAAAGGTTCGTACTTTCATCCGAAGATTCTAGAGGACGTTTTATCGTTATTGTTCAAAAATTTCAGGGGACTTTTTTTAAAACTGAAATTGCAACAGAACACGGCCTCCGAAGATCGTAGGTTAGCTAGTAGAAACTGATCGACGCCGGAATGGAACGGATAAAGAAAGGATATGCACATTCCGTTCACTATCAAAAAATAGCAAAATTATTCCCCCCGCCCCCCCCCCCCCGCAAAAAAAGAAAAAATCTATTGAAACGAATAAAAGGTAAACACTGTTGAAAAAACACGACTCGCCGGCCTATTTTTAACACATTTTACAGAGTGGCTGTAGTGTATCTCCCGGCCAGAATCCGGAAAGATGACCCTACCCTTTAAGTCTCCATTTTTTGTGATTAATTTTCCTTGCAAAGAATACTTGTATAAAGGCCAGTTTGGAAAAGCGATAAAAGATGCCGAAACGAAAAAATAAAAATTTGGGGGTACTTTTGCTCCCGTTATGTCGCTCGCTTCATGGGGTATGCCGCGGAGAAAGGTTGCAAGGGTGTCATGAGCCTTCGTTTTTCATTTGTACGATATCCTTAAATAGGATAGATAGCTAATCCAGTCAGAAACAACGACGTGAATTAGGATTAGGATTACGAATAGTTTAGGGCTGGCGTTAGGGTTGTAAGTAGTCTTTTTAAGCCTCGTGTAAAGTCAGTGTTAAAGGTATTAAAGGTATTATTCCACTAAGAGGTCACGTGACCAATGCTTCCTTTAAACAATGAGTTGGAATCTTGCTGATGTCAAAAATCGACAGAGCAAACAAGAATTATCTTACACTCGAAATTTGAGAGGAAACGCATTTAAGGGAGTTATTTTATGGCTCTTTGAGTTTTCAGCAAAGTAGTATAATTTGTATTGGCCGCCATGTTGGAGGGCATACTCTGGCCTCCAACATGGCGGCCAAAACTACTTTTTGCTTATATCTTGTTAAACGCTTGACAGTTACCCTTAGATGTGCTGTAAACGTTACTACATACTCTTTTCAACATTTTTCTTGAAGTTTAAGTGCAAAATTTGCGTTCAGAAAGAGGTAATTCATAATTTTAAAAATCACATTTTGGACACGTGACCAGATACAAACTTGCTCATTTTAAGAAAATGGGGCGGGTTTGAAAAACCAAATGACTATTATTTTGTTTAAGATATGACCCACTAACTGATTTTCGAAGGTAAAATCATATAACTTTCATTTTCATAAAAACGATGTCATATTAACTCTTAGTGCAAATGGCCTATTGTTGTTTGAATGGTTGATAAACGTCCGTGTAATTATTTATTTTCCTGCATTCGCTACTTATTTTTACTTGAACAGATGATTATTTGTGTGTAATAGGAGATTTCCTTGTTTCTTCTTGGTCAAACACAGGAAAGTTCGACAAGATTGCTGTTTCAGTCAGTAACGACCAATACATCATCACGGTAGCGTCTCCAGTTGATATTATATAATATCTTTCAAAACGTGGAAATTACAGCCAAGTTGATGGACATAGTGGGAAACCTTATCACCACAACAACGATTTATGGCCGCTTCAGAAAACTGGGCGGTCTTTACATGTACTTCGACAAGCCCTATCTCATTAATTAAAGCTGGCCAACAGTATATCGCAGCTACACGCGTGTCTAACCAAGACTAACCCGACCGCATACAGATAACTGATGTGGTGTCGTCCACCCAGTGTGGCCCTGACACGATGACTGTCTTATTCTTTACTGTTCCTCAAGCAGAACTGGATGATTCCAACGGTTCTACAGTGAACAAAGGAAGGGTACCAATGCTTGTCTTCAAGCCGCTGTAGTAGTCAATTTTCTCAGCTGTAGCTATAATTCCTACACTTGTTGTGATGTAGGTTATTATCAGCAGTCTCAGAAACAGCAAATTTCGATCGGGCTATTTATATTAACGGCGAATTATACCTTAGAATTTTACTATGAGTCTCAAAGGTAAAAGCTGCCCAGCCTTAAAGCCCGGGGGAACTCAAGGGAAGGTTGAGTTGAGGTGTGCCGCCGACAAGAGACGTTCTACGCCCGGGTTTTAAAGCATGCAGAGTAGCACAGAAATCATCGTTCACCCTGTTTAGGACTTAACAATACACGGCTAAGCTTAGCATCTTTCTTTTGAGCGGTCACACACACACACACAAAAAAAACAAACAAAAACAGGAAACAAACTTAAGACAAAAAAACATAGACGTAAAAGTGCTCTTACACGGGTCAGCCGGCTAAGCGCGGCAGTGAAATATTTAAAATTACGATGGACGGTACGTGTCTTTCGCAATAATTAACAATAACGATGATGACGATTGCTTGGTCAACGATGTCACCGATGATGATAATGCTGACGATGCTTGAGTCTACAGATGAACTATGAGGCTCTTTCATCTTTCACACCGTACAATATTAACTTGAGATTACGGGGTACGGATAGATGATTTCTAAAAAAAAATTGTAGTCATCTGCAAAAAAACTGGCACGGAAAAAAAATCTTGCATCAAGCTCTATACTTGAACTTAGTGTTTATACCAAAAAATTAGAAAAAGGAGTCGACCATAGTAATAGGCATGGAAAAAATTCTGCCTTGCCCAAACTAAAACACCCAATTCCACCTCCCCCTTCAAAGGGTAATGGTCGACCTCTTGAAAAGATGATTCAAAATATAAGATGGGAAAATAGGAAAATGAAAAAGAGGTGATGCTGAAGTAATCTAGGAGGATAGCTCAAGAAGGGAGTTACACGGACTACAAACGACAAAATTTGAGCTAAATTTTCCTTCAAGGGTCCGAAACCGTGGTCCAGCTATAAATTAGACACAGTTGGCCATTTCTTAAGTCAGAGTGCATGGTTATAATAGAACACAAGAATTGGGGGGGGGGGGGGGGGGGAATTGAACTCACTGGCATTATGCCACCCAACATTCAACGGCTTTAAACTGCAACGAACGTCGACGAATCTACCTTATGCTTATAGCGTGTAAATTAAATTTCGGTCAAGAAAAATGTATTGCCATATTTATATCGAATCTGTTTACGCGCGGTTCATACGATTTGCTGCAAGGTTTCTGATTGTAAGGTGCCTCTTTTTTTGAACGGATAAGACGATGTTAGAATTTCTAGATTATGGCCGTAACCTTTCACAATTTTTGGCTTTTACAAATGCTTTTGCTTTTTGGCTTTTACAAATTATATAAATCGATTAAGATAACTTCACACTTTACTGAAACTAAAAATTAAAGCATATGAATACATAACTAATGTCTAAGAACGTCACCAGGGAAAAAAACAGAAAGAAAGAAAACAACAACAACAAAAACAAACAAGCTTCACGATACTAAAAACTACAACTATAGAACTATACCCTGTTCACGTAATGGCAAGAGAACTTATGGGTATCTGCACGCAAATAAACAGGGCCACTTTTACGTTTCCCAGTGTATTCCACGAGAAAAAGCCTCTGCTCGCAGGGTACTTCGTCTTCACTGAGAATTAAATAACTAAGTCTTTCATTCTGATTGGATAGTGGTAATGACAAGGTAACGTACGGTCGACAAAATGTGCACTACGAATTAAAGAAAGTTTGACTCCGATTTATTAATGCCTTGTTTACAATACAATTACATTTATTAAACAACGGTTTTCCGTGAATTTCTGTATTATCTTTTTTGGTCTCCAAGATCTTCTATGCTGTCATCATCAATCTAAAGTTACAAAAAACATCAAAATATTTTTTTAACAGTGAAAGGCAAGAGTTTTAACAATATTATAACCAGAAAACTGTAAATTGTAAAGCTTGATACAAAACATTAGAAAAGGATCAGTAGAGAAGTGCATAACCAAAAAAAAAAACGGTTATAAAACTGAGAGCCGCGAAGTCGGAGTAGGAGTCGTAAGAGCGCTTAAGACTTCGGAAATCGGAGTCATAAGTGGAGCGATAAGCACAACAGGATCGGAGTCGGAACAATCCGAAAGTTTCCGTTTTCATTCCGAATCCGCTCGTGACTTCTTCGCTTATGATCTTGTGAAAACCAGATTATTGGAGTCGGAAGTCGGAAGCAGTAGCGCGAGGATAAACCAATCACAGTGCTTGTTCCCACGCTTTGTGATTGGTTTAGTTCTTCCGCTTCTGCTTGCGAATCCGACAACCCTGGCTATACAAGACCGTAAGCGACGGAGTCATAAGGGAAAACAGAACGCTGTTTTCACTAGATCATAACGCCCTAACGCTTCTGATTACGACTCCTCAAAAGCACTGCTCCTAGCTTGGAGTAAAAAAACATTTTATAAATCAAAGAGGTTGTTTTTCTGTTACCATGGTTATGAGATATGTGCTGACTAGATAGGTCATCACACTTGTTCAGAAGAAAACTATTTAGGGGGGGGGGGGGTGGGGGTGGGGGAAGGGGTATTCAACCAAAGTTCTATGCGGGAAGGCTCTGTCCAGAGGTCCAACCCCTCAAACTTTTATGCACCATTTTTGGCAGAAGAGTACCCCTTTTACTTTGTATACCTTCCACTGAAAAATGGTACCCTGTAACATACCTATGAATAAGAATAAATGCCTCGTGTAACATTTTAATAAATTAAAATGATAATGATAGCACGGGACGTCTTTGTGAAGCATTCTAAATAAAAGACCTTTAAATACTTAAGAGCCAATGTCTGTAATTTTCGAAAATCAGTTGACAGTCGTGAATTTTTGAATTTTTTCATATTTTACCCAAATAATCTCTATAGTACACTAATTTCAAAAATCACATTAAAGCTTGTAACGGCTTTTTATTTTTTCCAGAATCGGGCAAAGTTTGAAAAACGCTAAATCGGCGCTCTTTCGAGTATGAAATTAGCGAGGAGCAAGCATTTTCTTCGCGCTCGTACATAAAAACGGGAAGATATCTCTAAATGAAATCAAGTCACTAAACAAACACAGACTTGTACTTTATAATTCAGCAATTATCTTTAGATAAGCTGTTTAAATGTGACTGTGTCGGCCGCAAAAAGAAACACGATTTCGGCTCTTTTCAAAAATGGCAAATTTGACCTAACTTCACCATCAAAAAAACCCAATTGGTACATAGAATTTCAACATGATACAAACATTGTTTTAAAGCACATCCTTTGCCGTTTCTTGTGTTAAAATTTTTTTTGCGGCATTACAAAAGTGCGTCGCTGAGACACCGAAACGTGCAGGGCAGTTTCGCACGTTGGAATGCTGAAACAAAGCTAAACAAACTAGCCGCAAGGTAGGTACACAGGAGTTTTTGCAAACTTAGCTTCTTTTATAAGGGGCACATTAAGGGAAGCTCTTAAAATCTTTTGAAGAATGCTTTTCAATTTGATAGTTATAAAAAAAGAACTAAGTAGATTAACACTGCATTTGATTGCACGCAAGTAGCTGAAAAAGACAACGCTGTTAAGTTCTTGTAGTGTAAATATTGACCTGGAGTTTCTGCACTTAAAATAAAGCCGCTAGAAACGGCGTGCTAGCTTTGAATGGGATACGAGATCTACAAGAATTTACTTTCCGCAGTCTTTTCAACTGCAAGTGGCCGCGCAGTTTACTGAAATCTTCCGTCGTTTTTTAACTCAAACTAAACACTGTGTTGCGTGCATGAAAGCCCGTGTGTGATTTGAGTCTGGTCACGCAACTGTATAGACAGGATAAATCATCGCACGAGTGTACAAGAAAAAATAAAATGAGAATTAATTTCTTTTTTTTTTAGTTTTATACTTTATATTCCCCAAAACATGTCGAACTAAACTTGATTTTAGGATGTACAGGCGGCCGAAACTCAAACCGAGAAAGAAAACAAATAGAGTAAGCCGAGTCTGCAAAACTTTTCACACTAGTTTTCTTTTATTTGCACTTAGCCTTCTGAGCCTTCTCTATCTATATGAGACTTCTCTATCGATCACCTAAGTATGAATTGAGGGATTTAGGTACACGTACGCCATACATATGCAACATGAAGGTAGAGTAAAACTGTTTAAAGAAAATTGGCCAATGCTCCGCAAAAGAACATTCCTGAAAAACCATACTGAATCGACAATGGCCAATGGACACATTTGATGAGTGAAATACAAGTATTTAACATGTTTAAATTACTGAAAGTAGAATTTGCTTTGTTCCTCTGCAGAAAGGGCATTTTCTGGCGAGACCTCAACCTGCTGTTGACAAATTGTACATTATCTGACCCAGTATGGAAGACCCCGACGAGATCTCATGCGTGCAGAGCTATTTTTAGCCGCATAGGACGCGTGCAAAACGAGCTATTAAACCAGAATGTACGTACTTGCTAGCTTCCACCCAAAACAAGGAATAGTCACCTGGCTCTGCTGTCCGCCACCACTCCCAGGCACTTGTTCGCAGGCTAGAAAGTAAACCAACTCACTGACAAGTTCTTTTTCATAACGTCAAAATCCTTCGCGTAAATGAAAAATGCTTTAAGAGTGCATCCATGATAGGACCAGGCAGGGGCGGCACAAGCCATCTCACCGATTTCGATGAAACTTGGCCAGTTTGAAGGGGTCCACCTAAAACTACTGCACTCTAAGTTTAAGGAAATTTGGTCAAAACCGGGGGGGTTGGCCACCCCCTTGTTTTTTAAAAAAAAAAATGACCAAAAAACACCTAAAAATTGGTCAAAAGCGTAGAGCTCTAGTGCTAAAAGAATTCAACCAAATCTTTTCATATTTTCAGTGAATGTTATCCTACCCAAAGACAATTTATTGTAAATGTTTCGTTCTTCTACGACAAGTTCCTATGACACAAGTCATCTCAGTCAAGACCCTCCTCTCACCCAATAGTGAAAACTGTTGAAATATCCAAAGTTTAGGCCAAAATATCTCCAATGCCGGAGCATGCTTCAAAAAACGGAGCATACCGTCTAGAAGGTGGGACTTCATACTAACATTATCTGCAAAAAAATATTTGGGCACTCATTTAATTATTCCACAGGAAGGCTACAAACACGTCGTCCACCACAGGGTACCAGTGTCAATTTTTTTTTTTACTATAACGCGCTAATTCGGTAATTATCGCACAGCAACGGACAGACAATGCCACAAAATGATTACACACCATACACTTTAATTAAATAGAACCATTTCTATCTAATCGCCTAAATGAAAAAAAGGGCCCACCACAGGGTACCCACGTCAATCGTTTTTTTTTTTTTTTTTCTCTCATTATAACGCGCTAATTCGGTAATGATAACGTAGCAACAGACAGAAAATGCCTCAAAATGGTTACACACTATAAACTTTAATTCAAAAGCTTTTGTTTGTCCTAAGCCATGAAAATAAGAATCGGCGGCCTTATGATGACCTCTATATTTTATAAGTGAACTTCGTGATGAAACTTACTCTTCGCTAAGTCAAACACTTGCGTCACAGAACACTATCAAAATGCTCACATTGTCTGTATTTGAACTTAGAATGATTGTATGATAAAATTTGCTTTTGTTCGTCTAGTAAAGGAATAGTACAATTGCTTGAAACTTGCACGCCACATTGCATCTTGATATAGAAAACGTTATCCCAAAGAATTCCCTTTTCTGAAAATAAATTCATTTGCTTGCGACTCAATGTCGGTTGCCAAATACGCCTGTAAAGGAAAAAAAAAGGAGAAAAGCGTTTGGCTGTAAACAGCCTTCTTTTTTCTAATCCCTGGAAATTACCTCCTGGCAAGCGCATACATCTTTGTAATTTGATAGCTTGATTCGATTTTCCATAATAACTACAAACTGAACAAACTTTCGCTTTAAAAATACAAATTGACGCGGACGAATCGAGTTGTTTTGTTTTCTTCTTTAAAAACGGAGTTTTTACATGTATAAAGGTTTGGCGATCGTAAATGTTGAATTGGGTTTAGGATATGTAATAGACCTAATAGCCCAGTGTTGAGATTCACACGCTTTCTATAAATAGACTGTTGATTGGAAAAAGCGTGCACGCGCTTGGATATTTCAAAGTGTTCCTCACATGCGCCGATCGGTTAGAGGTATAGCATGTAGAGGTGAAAAGGTCAGTAGTTATAAGAGGATGCCTTACCCCTAACTTTTACCACCGATTATTTCTGTCATTTCTCTGATTAACTTCATACTAACTTCATCAGTACAAAAAATGACAGACTTAATGGAAAATTTTAGCCCGTCAAGCACCCACTTTTTATTTCAAGTTTAACTCTGTCATATTTTGATACTAAAAGAATTTTTGAAATATTTAAAATTTCCCATTAACTCTGTCATTTTTGTGTTTATTTGACACTTTATGACATTAATGGCTCGCCCTGCGGGCTCGCGGAAATGACAGAAATAATCGGTGGTAAAAGTTGTGGGTAAGGCATCCTCTTATAACTACTCTAGAAGAATTCAATCGCGAATGTGATAAATATTATTACAAAATATATTTAGAAAAGATTAATTATATATATAAAAATAATTTTGATTTATTTATATTGTAGAAATGTTTATCGGATTTGTTTTGGTGGGTGGGGGTGGGTGGGATTGATAGATTCAATCGCGATAAATATTATTACAAAATATATTTAGAAAAGATTAATTATATATATAAAAATAATTTTGATTTATTTATATTGTAGAAATGTTTATCGGATTTGTTTTGGTGGGTGGGGGTGGGATGATTATAGATTTTTGATGGGTTGTAGGGGTATAAATTATCATGAAATAATTCCAAGATAATCTTTATTTCCGTCTTTAATAAGATATATAATATCTTTTATCATGTCTATAAATACTTTGTATCTTTTTTTCATATATTCATCATATTTTTTATCTGTAAACATAAATGAAGGATATACTCTGAATTCACCATTATAATCAGATAATAATCCATGTATTATTTCCTCAAAAAATTCATCATTATTATAAATTTTGGGATTCATAAGAGCAACTTGTAGATATTTGTTTTTTATTTCTTTGATTGCTTTTCTTTTTTTATACTCCCAACGAGTAATTTTTCTGTATTTATTTCTATCAAATAAAACCGATTTTTTCATTAATTCAAACTCCGAGTCCCATTCTAAATATGATTTTTTTGTTTCTTCTTTCGGTGAAGGTTCAGGAATTTCAAATAAATCAAGTGATTTAGTAAATTGCCCCTCCCCCGTTTTTTTATCTGGAAATTGAGGTTCTTTATCGTAATCATTCAAATAAATCTTCTTTACTTTATTAAAAAGAAGAGTTTTTGGATTATAACAATTTGCGGGGAGAATATAATACTTACTATTAAATTTAATGTAATTACTATCTTTTTTTGAATTATCATTTTTAATTACATATAGATATATGTCATATATTCCAAAAAGATCAACTTCTCTGTTAAAACTAATTCCATATCTGTTATAATCATCTAACATTTTAAAGTAGAAATCACACAAATCAATTTCATCCCATCTACTGCAGTGAGGGGGATCTTTTCCTAAATAAAACATGAGAATTTTGAAGGGATGATTAAGGAATATTTCATCTTTTTCTTTTATATCAAATTTTTCTAAATCCATTCCTGGTTTAACTTCAAAATTATCATATTCAGGGCCTTGAGTGATCATTTTATATAAGGAATGTATATTTTTAAATAATTTTTAAAAAATCTTCTAGGATTAGAAAAGAATGTTGATTTAAAAAATAATATTTTCTAATAATAAAAATGCAGTTGTCAAGTTACGATCGTCTCACACCAGAAAATATTGTTTTCAATGAAGCCAAAGAATTCAAAGTCAAAGATAGCAAAATCAAATACAAACGAATCCCAATTGAAGTCAAATACCCAAATGGAAAGAAAGGTGCTCTCGTAATTGAAACTCCATTTCTTTTTTCTTTTGGAGTAAATGAAAAGAAAAACCAAGAAAATAACAAACTTGTTGGTTACAGTATTCCAGTTTGTCTCTGGGGAAAAGATAGCGAACCAAACACAGAGGAAAAAGCATTTTTTGATACCTTGAATAATATGGTGGAAATATGTTGTAAACATCTTGAAACTGAATACGGATCTGATATGGCATCAACCTTGTCTTCTCCCCTTTATTACAAACAGGTTGAATTTGTTGATAAAAAAGGAAAGAAGAAAACACGAAAAGATGAGTCAGCCGCACCAGTTCTTTACGCAAAACTTATTTACTCTGAGAAGTCAAAGAAAATACTTTCTCTATTCAAGACCAAGGGGAAAAAAGATTTGAATCCTTTTAAATATATTGATCAGTATTGCAATGTCAAAATGGCGTTGATAGTTGAAGGAATATTTTTGAGCAAAACTGTAACATCTATTCAAATAAAAGTTCATGAGTGTTATGTAAGACCATTGAAACCTCGAGAATCTCTTCTAACAATAACTGAGGAAGAAGTTGATAGTGAAAGTGATGATGATGTGACTGTTGAGGTAGGTGATGTTGAAGATTTGATTATTTCCGACATTGAGGAATAAACATGAGATTTTTAATACAAAATTTGTATTAAAAATTAACCAAGTTCTTGAAACTCAGCCATGAGTTAAACTTATCAGGATATCCACTCCATTTTACCAATGCTATTTTTTTCTTGTTATCTCTTCTGATAACTTTTTCTATTCTAAAAGTCTGCTGTTTTGCTTTCTGTAATTCTTGTTCGTAAAAAGATCCCTTGATCGATTCCGACATCAGATCAACAATTGAATACGTAACAGGTTTTGTTGGAATAATTTTATCAATCACAAATATTTCCTCTGTCCAGTTTGGTGTGTAACCTTTATCAAATATCTTTCTTTTGTACTTTGAAATTCTAACATGATCTCCAATCTCGAACTTTGGTTTCTCAGGTTTCAAGTAAATAGAATCACCATACAAATTATTCCAAACTTTTTTTTCATTCTTCTTTTTACTCGCTTCAACAGGAGTCATCTTAATACTGGAATGTCTCGTATTATTGTAATCATTAACCAATTTATCTATCTTATCCGCGTAAACAGTGTTGTTATTCACAGTAAACATTTTCCACATCTTGTTTTTCATTGTTTTATTCCATCTCTCAACAACACTAGATTTTTCTTCATTTTCAGTGTGATATAGTTTAATATTTTTGCTTTTCAAAAAATCTTTGAAATGTTTACTGATAAACTCAGAACCTTTATCAGTCCACAACATCTTTGGTTTACGTCCATCTTCAAATATGTCATCAAATGCTTCTTTCACAGTTTCAGTTTTTTTGTCTTTCAGACCTCTTATCCAACCATACTTACTAAACACATCAATGACCATCAACAAATATTTAATCCCCCTGTTCCACTTAGCAAACTTTTGCATTTCTACCAAATCAGCAGCCCAGATATCATCAATTCCATTTGAGATGACTGATCTCTTTTGAAAGTTTCTTGTGATTGGTTTGTGAAGTTCGTCGGCAAGTTGTTGAGACCAATCACTCCTCAACGCCGACGCGCGTTTTTTTGAAGACCAAGTCCAAGTTTCTGTTTTGTATTAATCAAGAATCGAGCAGTTGATCCCCATTTTGGCATTTCACCATAGGGAATCTGATTCAAAGATTCTACCATTTCTCTGTCGCAATCACCTTTGTTTTTTCCCATATCATAACATATATCATGATAAGCTGCAATTTCATCAACTTTGTTAAAAGGTTTGACGTGCCACTCAGTTACTTTTCCAGTTTTTGGATCGTAAGTTACTTGTTTTTCAAGAGGATTATAAGGGCCCATATACTTGTATTTACCTGGAGTCCAACCTGATTTGGGTTTTGGGAGTTTTCCTATCCATTTGTGAATATCAACTCCACTTCCAAAACTTGTCAGAGGATTATTTTCCCAGAATCTATCGTCAATGATAATCTGATATTTGGTTCTCAGGATCTGAGGCCATGTATCAGGATTGGATGAAATGATATTATTCATATCTACCAGAGCTTCTGGATTGTTCTCAAAAAATCTTGTCTTTTTCATTCTTCTAGAAGGTTTTTCAAATTTGAAAAATAATTCAGGATTACTTCCTTTTTGTATTATTCCCATCTTGGCTTCTTCAGCGGCTGTTGGTCGTCTCCAGAATTTACCAGATGTAATACCATGATCCGATCCAAAAGCTGATTTCATGATATCACCAGATTTATATCGATCGTAAACTGGTTTCAAAGATGGAATCAATTCTTGCGTGGTTGACATTGCAATTTCTGGTGCTTTTTTTACAACAGTCACCGGATCAATTCCAGCTCCATCCAAATCGCGTCTGTTGGTTTTATATCTTTTTTTTGGTCTGACTTTGGTAGAAAGTTGATCCATTGCCGATCCAATAGAATCTTGAATAAAAGGAGTTAATTTATTGATTCCGTAGTTTACAGCTTTTTTTTGAAGTTTTTTATTTCTCATTAATTCACTTGCTCCATATCGTCCCATTTCAACTGTTTTTTTTGCCATCCAAGGAAGAGCATGTTCAACAAAAGCATCTGCGGCTGTTCCAACAACAGTGTCAAAGACATCTCCTCCAGATTGCTTGCCCGCCTTCTCAGACGGGCTTATTAGTTTTTTGTCTTCTTTGTTTTTCTTTTCTTTACTCCAGCTCCAGTTTGGGTCATTTTAACATATCTCACCTTTTTAATTCCACAAACTGAACAATGACAAAAGAATTGCTTTCTTCCTCTTTTATCGTTTTGGTAACCACTTGGTTCTTTGCAAGGTGTTACCATTTTATCTTTAATGCAATATGATTCTTTCATTTAGTATAATGTTTAGATTAAATGTCAGCGAGAGTTGAATTGGTCAAGATTGAACTTAATGAGATATATAATGTGCTTAATGATAGTTTTGAATATCTTAATATTGCAGTATTAAAGAGTGATAATCGATTCAAGAAAATAATTGAGTTGATAATGGAAATCAAAGGTCAGTCTGTTTTATTAAATAGGTTAGTAAAATGAAAATTATTTTTTATTTAAAAAAATATAATTAAAGATAAAATGGAAGGAAGAAAAAGATCAAGTTTACCTCCTTTATCAAACAAATTAGATCCGATTGGAGAAATGGTTGTTACTAGTTTAAAAAAAATAGGTATTGATCTTGATGATGAAAAAAAATGTGATTTTAAAGGGAAAAAACGAGGCAATATATTAAAAATAGTAAAAATTTTAAAAGAAATTAATGAAAAGATGGATAAAAATCAAGAAAAAATTGAAGAAAGATTGGAATTAATTGAAAAAAGAATAACAAAAAAGTTGGAAGAAGATACAGAAAATGTATTACATCATATTTGCACGGTACAAGAGCAAATAATAGAATTGAATGAAGAAGAAAGTGAGAGTGAGAGTGAGAGTAAGAGTGAAAATGAGAATTAGTATAAACTAAAGATAAATGGAAGCTAAATTCTTTTCAGAGATAGAAAAAAATATGGATGTTGAAACACTCAAAGATTTTGAGAAAGAAGTAAGAACAAAGATAATTGAAGAGTTTGAGATTCTTCGGAGTAAAAATCAAGATCTTTCACGTGTTTTAATGGCTGGTGAATGTGAGATGTGGGAGAAAATAAGAAAAGGAGATTATTCTTGGTTAAAAATCAAATCCGATAAAAAGAAGAAACTTTTCAAACTTATTGATATTTACACAAAATTTGATTCTATAGTTGATACTGTAAAAGAATTGGAAAGAAAAGTTGAGAAGGTTAAAAAGTTGAAGGATTCACCAGTGGATTCAGATTAAATATAAATTTTATATTTAATCTTGATAAATATTATTACAAATTATTATTCAAGGAATCTTTTTTATATAAAAAAACTTTTATTTATTTCTTTTTTGTAATAATCTTTATCTATCTTTTATATTTAATCTTGATAAATATTATTACAAATTATTTTATCAAAATCTTTTTTTATATTAAAAATAAAATTTTCTTTTTATATTTTGTAATAATCTTTATCCTCCAAAGTATTCTTTTATAAAATCACTGTTATCGTTGTCAAAATGAGGATTGTGAATAACATCAAGAATACTTTTTCCATTCTGTCTCTCAAACAAGTAGTAAAGACACCAATAGCCGCAAAGAACAGTGTTTCGATTTTGTATTTCATCTATCGAATAAATAATTTGTTTTCCAGAAGACCTGAAATACTTCAAAGCCTCATTCGGCATTATCAGACCAAATGGGTCAAAATACTCAACAACTGAATCCAAGTTTCTATAACAAACCCAATGGGTGCCAGGTCCTTGCATATCATCAAGATTAATTATTCCACATTCTTTTTTTATCTTTTGAGGAAGGTTGTCTCGACTGTAAATTCCTCTGAGATGACTCAGGCCAAGTTTTTTTACCCAATCCATCAAGTCAAAGTTTGAAAGAGGTTTAATCACAAAATGTCTCCTATTATGGGAATTGAGTTGAATGGGCTGTTTTTTCCCAGCAACAGACCCTTGCCTTTGGGCTTTTTTTTTGCCTTTTTTTTTACACCCATTCCTATTGGATTTTCCCAAGTTCCAATAAAGGGTGGTGGATAGTAACCCTCTCCTTGTGTGGGTGGAACATAAACACTTCTCGTATTACTTGAAGATCCCCTATCAACCTGAAGACCAGATCCAAACAACTTTGAAGCCAGACTAATCGCTGCTGGTATTCCAATCGCTGCAAGTGTTCCCAGGAATCCTCCTTCTATTTGTTGTCGAGTTGGTTTGATAACCAGTCGTCCTCCTGTCTTGAAAACTTTGTTAATTTGATCTATTTGTGCTTTGGTAAACTCACTAGCAAAGGGTTGAAGAGATGGGAAAAACCTTTTTGGAATTGGAATACCTCGTCCAAACAGTTTTTTTAATCCTATTTCCCCAAGTGCATTTGCAGCTCCAGTAGCAAGTGCAGGAGCAACTTTTGAAACTCCCTTTACTGCAAGGGGAAGAAGTTTTGAACCAAGTCTTGCTAGACTTGTGAAAAGGTTTCCTCCATGTTTTACTGAACGTGTAATCTGTGTTTTACTTATTTTCAAGTCTGATCCTGTTCCATTTGCAAGTGATTTTTTTATCTTTTCAATCTGTCTTTGTGTTAACATTAACTCATCAGGCCCCCTGAGATGAGAATGTTTTAATCGAAGTGTAAGTGGTGATTTATTTTGAATTGCTTTTAATAGTTTTAATTTTTGTCCGTCTGAAAGTTTTACTCCATATTGAATGTAAGTTGTCATTTTATATAATATATTATATTAAATTTTTTTCTCAAGCTCTGAGAAGTAGTTTTCCACTTTGTTGTTCTATTTCTGCCTCTCTTTCATGAAGTACAAAAGCGTAAATATTATAATCAGCGTTTGGATTGCCGTTTAATTCGTAATGAAAAGATAATTTTGTAACTCCATCTTTCAAATCTATTTTTTGTTTTGTAAGATCAAAGTAAACAAATGGGAAAAGATTTTCAAAATTTTGTCTATTGAGAAGAGTGCCTCCTTGAAAGTCATTATTAGCATAAACATAACCCATTACTTCTCTGAAAACTCTTGCTGGATCTGTAGCTGGTTTAAAGTGAATATCGGGATATTCATTTCCATTTCCAACTTCGAGATAGCAACGTGAAATATTCCTATTGTTTGCCAAACTAAAAGTGTTGTACAAAAATGAATTTTGTTGTTGGTTTTCAATATTTGCTGTGTTAATTCCCCAAACAAATACATGGCGTGGTTTTGAAATACCATTCGTTATTCTGAATTGTCCTGTTTGTTGCCGGGTATTATTTGATCTTTCAACCACTTCATTAAGATAAGTCCATTTGAAGGGTTTAAGATAATTATCAGCGTAAAGTTTTTGTCCTTCTGAATTAAATACTAATCTTGGAACAAACAATTGCAATCTTGTTAAAATAACTCTACAAGCAGCGTCTGCTCCTGCGCCGGTTCTCCAGATTATATTATCATCGGATTCTAATTCTATATTTAACTCAATTTTTGTATTTGGAAGCAGCTTATCCTCAAGTGCTTCAAAAAATGAGTATCTGTTAAGAGGAATTTCACAATGCACCGTCCCTGAGTCACCCAGAAGGGCTTTTCTAATGGCAAAACCTTTGTTGTAATTTGCATTTCTTCCAGTTACAACTGGAGTAGCATTAAGAGTAAATTCAGCTTTATTAGAATTTCGTGAAGTGTCAAGATAATAAAATTCATTTGTTGCAACACTATCAACATACGAGCGATTATACTCCAACAAATTTTTAATATTGACAACATGATTAGCGTAGTTACAACTATACACATCTCTTCCATTTGCAAGAATAGTTAACTTTTCAATGAGAGAACTAGAACCATTCACAACTCCCATGTTATCTGTAGCCCCATCCGCATCAATAGCAGCCCCATCCGCCACTTTATTGACTTTGAAATCTACAGAAAGTTTTGCATTATACCAATCAAATGGAGTAGCCTCACCTGTGTTATCAGCTATAAATCTAATTCCTGTTTTGTTTTGGTAAGCGCCATTTGCTGGTTCTACATCCAAAGTTTTTTCAAGGTCAAAAACAACATCTTCATATCTTTCAAGATATTTTGGGTTTCTAAAAGACTTCATTTTAATAAATAGATTATATTATTTTTTCTTTCCAGATCCACTCATAATTTGTAGCACTCTATTATTGATTTCTTGCTGATTATTTGTTTTAAGATAAGAAGGATTTTTACCAGAAAGCATTTTTACTATTTTGTCACCAACATTTTTATTTGAACTGGCAGGGGTTGGTTTGGGAGGAGGAGTAAATGTTACTTTTTTTTTGGTTGGTTTTTTACTAAGAAAAGATTTTACGTTATCCTTTATTCCTTCTCCATATATGTGATTTCTTGAAAACTTTCCTGTGTCAGGATCATATTTTTTTTTAAACTCTGATTGTCGCATCATTTTATTTATATAATTATACAACATTGCTATCTTCTGTATGGCGAAGCAACAGTGTCATAAACCAATCAATACCATTCAAGTCAATAGGTTGGCTGAGTGAATCATTTACTGTTATATGCATTTCAGAAATAGTATTAGAACTTACAGGGCAGTAAAGAGGTCTAAATGGTTCAAATGTAAAAGGATACGACCTTGTCAAATTATCCGTTGGAATAACTGCTATCGTGTTTGTATTAACACCATTTACAACGGAGTCTTTTATAGCACTAACATTAATATTAAGAGAATCAATAGATTTTGTGATATTTGGAAGTTTGGTTCCATATTCAGTTTTAGTTACGAGTTTCTTCTCAAATCCAATGAGTTCTCCGAAATCTGTTCCTCTCAGATCGAGTTGAAAACTTCCCTCAAGTGTTATCAAAACACGATAAGTGGAAAGAATGAAATTCAGATTTATTGAGTAATTCTTCACGCCCTTTGCATCTGTTGTGTGATGATTCTTTTGTTCCATGTACTGATGAATGTAATCATTTATGTCAGAATAGGAATACATACCGTCTGTGAAGGTAATAGTCTGCCATGTAGATCCGTCGTGTGTATATTTAATTGTATTATTTTTATAACTACTTCGGATGTTGTACCAGGAGTAAGTCATTGACAACCTATCCAAAGCGAGAAAATGCCTGAATTGTGGGTCAAGTTTCAAAGGAGGATTAAATTTGACCAAGAAATCATGTGATTTGTTTACACCTATTTTTTCTCTTTTAACAGATGAAATATGAATAGCGCTTTCATTCATTTATAATATAATTAGATAACTTTTCTGAGGAGAGTATTAAGTTGGTTATTAGTCAGGATCCCGAGATCTCGCAATCGATGAGATATTTGAATGAATTCAGGCAGCACACCATTGTTTCCTGCAACAAGAGATCCTTTGAGTAATTCAAATCTACGAAGCAGTTCTTGTGGGGAGTTAAATAAACCAAAACCGGTCTTTTTTAATTTTTTAAAATTGGAAAGATCGTATAAATTTTTTGCATATATGTTTAATGTATTAAAAGTATTTATTTGTTCTTTTGTTTCTGGAGTAGGCCCCCTTGTTATTGCTGTAGATACGGCGAATTGATACCCTTCCTGATTTGTTCCAAAATTTACTTTGTTTTTAATTCTTTCACTTAAATCTTGTAAATCTGAATTAACAACATCTAACATATTACTAATTTCATTAATATCTTGATCAAAATATTTGGAAGGAAGATTGTCATAACCATTTGCTTTTAATATATCTAACGATTCTTTGTTATTTAAATATTTATCAAAAAATTCTTTTTTTAATGTTATTTTTTCCTTTTCAACTTGAGGAGTTGGTGATGGAATCTGAGATTTAGGAGGAGTTGGTGTTGGAGTTGAAATCGGAGCTTGATTATCTTCTCCGTCTTCAATAGCTCCTATTCCAGGTAACTCTTGCATATCAGCCAATCGCTCAAACTGACTAAATCCATCTGTAATGGCTTTTTGATTGGCTTTGAGTCCTTCTGTAAGAGCCAGTTGATTTTGCAACATTTTTTGGTTTTGAGTAAATAAATTTTGTTTTTTAGAATCCTCACCGGGATCTTCAAACTGAGAAATCAGAGGTTTGAATGTTTCAGTAAATCCTTCTCTCAAATTTTGTTTTTCCCAAGTAGTTTCTTTTATTCGTTGTCTCACCTGCTTAATAAGATTATCGGCTTCGATCTTATTTTTTGAGTATTTTTTCATTTCTTCGATATCCATTTATATATTTATTATATAAAATGGAGATACCAAATTATGATAGCAGAAGTAACAGAAATAAAAAATTCAAGCAGTTGTTTCCTTTCATGCCATCGGATACATTTCGAATGCTGATTTGTGGAAATAGTGGAAGTGGTAAAACTAATTTGCTCTTTCACATGTTAATGCAACCTCTGCTATATTACGATAAGATTTATCTTTACGCTCGAAATTTAGAGCAAGATAAATATAAGAGACTGATGCAAAAAATGAGAGAATTATCGCATAAATTCGGTTGTGAAATACTAACTGTGAGTAATGATGAAATAACTCCTGTAACAGAAATGGAATACGAAGACAATCAAAAACTTGTGATATTTGATGATTATGTCTGTGATAAAAATCAGAGACAAATCGTTGATTATTTTATTCAAGGTCGACATAAGAATTGTTCAGTGATTTATTTGAGTCAATCATTTTACAAAACACCAAAAGATATTCGATTGAATTGTTCTCATTATTGTTTGTACGAATTTCCATCTTCCAGAGAAGCAAACAGAATATCGTCTGAATTGGGAGTTGATAAAGATATGTATAAAGAGGCGACTAAAAAACCATTCTCATTTCTTTACGTTAACAAACCAAAGAAAACCATTTCAAAAAACTTTACTGATTATCTAAATAATAAATAAGATGGGAATATTTAATGAACACTCTTCTAATCATTATCAATTTGCAAAAGGAGTTCAAGGAGCTCCAGGTGTTGGGTTTAATCTCACTGCAGATGGAAATTATGATATGGTTGGAAAAAAATTAACAAATGTTGGAGCACCAACATCAGACACCGATTCAGCAACCAAGAAATATGTTGATACCAATTCTGGAGGTGGAAAAACATCACTTTTGACAGTGGATTCCAATATTGACATGAAAAGTCAATTTTCAATTACAAATCTCAAAACACCTTCAAACAATGATGATGCAGCAAATAAAAAATATGTTGACGATTCCAAAGTTGATGGCAGTGTATTTTTGAAATTGGATGGAACAAGAAAAATGACTGGAAATTTGGATATGAATAACAAAAGAATTTTTAATCTTCCAAATCCAACTGGTTCCAAACAACCAATACCATTGGCTTATGGTGATCTTGCTTATCTTCACGTTAATGGATCAAATATGATGACTAATCATTTGAACATGAATAATAAAAAAATAATTCACTTACAATCACCAACAAATAACACAGATGCTACTACCAAAAAGTACGTGGATGATAGCCTTTCTAACCAAGATTTCAGTTCTTTCTTTAAAAAAGATGGGAGTAGGGTCATGACTTCAGATCTTAATATCGGTGGACATAAAATAATTAATCTTGAGGATCCAACTTCAGATTCGGATGCAGTCACCAAAAAGTATGTTGATGGCCATCTGCACCAAACTCAAGTTCAACCAAGTCATTACAAAGATGAGTTTGCTTTTCTGATGTCAAGTCCAACTCAATGGACAGATGAAATAGATAATAGAACTAGTTTTATTCCAAAAAAGATAACTTTCCTTCCAACTCTTAAAGGAAACTTTCACGAATACAATACAAGAGTTCTTTATACAACTATACTAAAGAATTTTCAAGGTGGTTATAAGTATAAGATTGGGCTTAATTTTTACAGACTGGTTGGAGGTGCTGATTATACCCTTTGTCTTGAAATACTTAACATTGATTATCTTCTTTGGCATAAAACCCAGATAAGTGTTGATGACAAAACGTCACAAGGCCTCAAACTTGAAAATGTTAGTGTAAAAAAACTCCAACATAGTTTCACCGATTCAAAAAAACAAACACAATTTATGTATTATCATAGAGTCATAATTAATTTCAAGAAATTGACAACTGGAAGCAGGTTCTTTATTCACATTTTGGTTAATATTCCAAATAATGGAAATGATCTGGCTGTGTATCCATTACAGTTTTCTGGTGTTTACATGATTGCTTATGGTATTATGAGTAAAGTTAGCAATATCGACTCGGATAAAGTTTATGATTATCATAAATCATTTGAAATTTATAGAACACAAGTAAAGTTCAATGTTGACATTAACGCAAATAATACGAGTATATTGAACCTTGCTCTCAATAGAAATCTGAATAGTAGTGCTGCAACAGTTGGAATGGTAAAAGAGTTGATTCCTTTTACGGTAAACCATGTTTATAGTCGATTTTTTGAACAAATTTATGACTTCACAGATGCAAATAATTACAAATTAAAAAGAGGTGCATCTGGTATTGTAATTAATGGTCTGAATGACTTTCATAGTTTAAATGGTATTAGTATCCCAGATAAAGACATAAGTAATATCAAAAAGGAAGGATTAAATATTAATAATTACACTATTACTTTAAATCCCTCTGATAATTTTAGAAATTATACCCTGTGCTTGGTTTTTTATCACTGGGACAATAGAGATTTTGCTTTAGTTAAGAAAAATAAACAAAATAACCAACATTTAATGAATTTAACTTATTCTAAAGCTGCTGGTTATTTAACTTTACTTACCTCGAGTAAAAGACAATTTTTTGGTTTACCAAATGGTTTTAATGGAAAAAAAATTGTTTTATGGTTGGCGCATAGTGTTGATACAATAGTTACAAAAGCTAACTTGAGTAACTACAGCTCAACATTAACTCTAGATAACGCCAATTACGTACCCAATCAAGATTTTGACTTTACAACTGAAGATGGAATTATGAATAAAATTATGTTTTCTCCTAATTTTTACGACTTTGACTCCGAAGCATTTAAAAGGATAATGATTCAAGAGAAACTAAATGGTAGTTATATACTCTAAATAAATAAATGAAGGACTTGTTTGAATTTAATCACATTGATAACTCACTATCAGAATCAGAGATCAAAACTCTCAAAGACTTCTATAAACATTATCACAAGAAATTCTGGTGTTTCAAGAAATCTTTCAAAAGATATAAAATTCTTGATGAAACTCTCACTCTGTCTGGAGGAGGACTGGTTGTAATTGGCACAATTGCTGGAGGAATAACACTCAATCCAATAATCCTGGGTGTTATCAATGGTCTTGGAGTCTTGGTGAGTTCGATTTCAAAAATGAAGAATTACAAGAAAAAGATTGAAATGTCTCAAATTGCATTTACAACTTATGAGAAAGTATTGGTAGAACTGAGATCAGCTTTGAGAGGTGATGAATTCAATAAACAAGAGTTTATTGATCGAATGAAACTGATAGATGAAATGATTATCGATCAATCACCTGTTGCAGACAGATTCTCAAAAAAATACAATAAAAAATATTTGTAAAAGATTATTACATAATATAAATAAAGAATTTTATTTTTAATATAAAAATAAAATTGATTTAATATAAATTGTAATAATCTTTTTCATCATGGCAAAGTATTTCCATCCTTCTTATTCAAGATTCTTCACAACTGATAACGGTGGTGTTTATAATTCTAAAACAGGAAAAGAACTTGGTAATAAACCAAATAAAAACGGCTTTGTTAGAATCTCAATTCGACCTCGAGGCGAAAACCCAATTAGCTTGTTGAAACACGAGTTTATCTGGGAAGCCTTTAATAATGAGGAAACAAATAAATACTTCAGGATAATTCACATTGACGGAGATAAGCTAAATAACACACCAAATAATTTGAAAAGAGTTTTTAATGAATCCTCTAATCCAGAAGGACAATCCAGAAAAATTGTGGCAACTAATCTGACTACTGGTGATAATAAATTTTTTAACTCAATATATCAGGCTTCTAAATCACTTCAGATTAACGCTGGATCTATTAAACTAATCTCAGATGGAAAGAGAAAAACAGCAAGATCAAAATTAAACGGTAATAAATACACTTTCAAATATTCTAATCCAAACGATTTGAATATTGTAAAAGCAATCAAAGATAAAATAAAAAATAATATTGAAAAAGGTTTGTACAAAATATAAAAAGAAGAATTTATTTTTAGTATAAAAAAAGATTTTAATTTATTTATTATGTAATAATATTTTTCATCTTAGAATCAATATTATTCCAATCCAAATATAGATAAAGATTATTACAAAATATAAATTGAGAAAAGTATTTTTATATTATAAAAAGAATTTATTTTATTTAATTTGTAATATTATTTTTCATCTTTTATCTAAAAGATAGATAAAAGATGTTAGACTCAATAGTGGCATATGTTAACTTTTATTTTCCATCTCATAAAACAAAATTCTACGACGACAACTTTATTAAAGCATGTTTGGTTTATCAGTACTTATATATAAAATATTTCACTCAAAGATTAAACTTTAATCAAATTCTTTACAAACTATCTGACTTTAGACACAGTTGTAGAACAAACTCGTCAGTACTATCCAATCATCTTATATTCAATCTCGCTTTTCGCGAATTTCGGAAACATTTCAATCTCGGTCGAGGCTGTGTTTACACTTTCAACTCACCAATCAAATCTGAATTACTTGGGTATTTAACCGGGATCATTTACTGGATTTTTCACAGAGGTATTGAGTGATTTGTAACTGTGCCACCAGTTTTGATAATTTTCCATAGTTTGATCTCCGATATTAAGTTCAACAAGTTTGTACTTAGGATTATTCATTTCTTCAAGAATTTTTTTTATAAGAAATACGATATTAATAGTTCTTTTTCGACTGAATTGTTTATTTAATTTTTCCAAGACGCTGTTATCTATTTCTAACAATTTTAAATACAAATCGTATTTCTCATCCTCGGAAAGATTCAATCTTTTTGAAATTTGTTTGACTTTCTTTTCAAAATGGTACTTGCGCTGATAGATACTTTTCTTTCGGAAAAGCAGCCAATCTGAGTCTCTTTTATCAAATGAATCAAAATAACGCCCGTTTTGTTTTCCGCAATTCACGCAAAATACAAATCCAGAAACCAAATCAAAATCACTCCCCTGACAATTTGAGCAATAGATCTTTCGATCAGTTTTCTCTGGAGATTTTATGTAATTATGAATTATATCAAGATATTTTTTTATTTCTTTTTCGGAGTAAGTCATTTTTTATTTTATTCCATATAATTAAATATATAAATCATGCCATCTTTTTTCGAAGTTACAACTTTAGTTCTTTTCTTACAACCCAAACATACTGTAGATGGAGAAATACAATTATATCTTGCTGCTTCTTTAATACTTTCAAAAATCTTTTCCTCACGTGTTTTAATGTTAAAAGATATGACTTTTTTACCACATGATTTACTTATATTTTCTTTATTTGTTAATAGTTGGAGATTCTTAATATTATTATTGATTTTATTATTATCAATATGATCAACTACTTTATCATTTGGAATATTACCTTTAAAACATTCGTAAACAAACCTTGAAACTGAATAAGATTTAATAGTATTACTATCACATAAACTAAAAAATTTATAACCAGTAACACTTTTTGTTAATAATTTTAATATTTTTTTTTCTTTACGTTTTAAACTTAGTATTTGACCATCTTTACTTGCAAAATATTTTTTATAATTTGGATGATTATAAAACCTGATATTTTGAAATTTAATTATTTCTTTATTACTCATGATTTATAATTATTAAATTATCTCTTTAAATTATTTTACCTAATAGCCCGTGTATTCACTTTGTCTTTGCATAAAATCCTTTTATCGTCTTCATTACTCAAAGCTATCTTGTTGACTTCCTTTGAATATATCTCATGATTTTCGCTTCTTATGATTTTCATTGATCTCATTTGTTTTTCACCAGAAAATAAACATTCAACATAATCGTCAAATGATACGCCTTTTCTCACAACATTCTTCTTTATTCCTTTACATTTTTTGGTTGTAATAGAGTCTTCAACTTTAAAACTATAAAGCTTTGGGCGAAGACCAACAAATTGAGTAATTTGTTTTCCAGCGACTTCGTCCTTGAACATTCCAATCACTTTTTTATTTACTCCTACCAATATACCAGATTCATGATTTGGAGGATATTCCGAAGTGTCAAACTTGGTTTTTATATCTTCTGAGATATCCTCGTAAAAATCATCTGTTTCTATCTCATAAATAAGTGAGTCTGTATCCGTGAACAGCAACTTGGCTTTTTTATAAGTATATTTCTTTTGAATGTAATTGTAATGAAAGTCGAACATCAACAACTTTGATAAATCCAGTATCGCCTGCCCAACATATACAGGTTTGTTAAAATATGCCTCGGTCTTTTTCAGGTGAATCGCAAGCAAATTTCGATCAAATATTGTCGCCCGTTCAAAGTTTGGCCGACATGTTAATTTTGCGGCTTTTGCTCGATTATCAACCAGAAACACATTTTGTCTCTTCCGAATATTTTCTATCGTCTTTCCAAACACAGAATTGTTCATCAACTTAAAAAAGTCTTTCTCAAAGCTGTTTGCCGCTGTTTTTCTGAGTTCGGTATTTTTCCTGATATAAGGCTCCATCCAAGGACTTTGATTAAAAGAAATTCCTCTGTGAACAGCTTTGATTCTCAAACCCATTTCAAGACATTGTCTCAAATTACGATAATGAATAACATAATTTTTATGAGGTTTAAAGTGTGAAATGAGTTTCTCTACTCCTCCCACTCTTATTTTCTCCGGAGCAAGTGGGTAATCGTTATGTGATTTCCAAAGTTCTTCGGGATAATCTAAATCAACTTCAAATATGTACCCCCTCTTTCCCATATTATTCATGCTGCTATTTGTTTTTTCAAGAATTTCCATCACCTTTTTTTTTGTGAGATTTGTCATCCATTTAAACCCTCCCGTCGGAAGTGATTGAGACATAGCCCAACCGTATAAATTGTTTGCATCTAAATATTGAATGAATTTGGAAGGCTTTTCTGGGTCATAATCTTTCATATATTTGTTATTCGCTTCTGAATATCTTTTTGCTATATGCGTCATCCCACCTCTGATTCCTCTCTCAAACATCATCAGCATGTCGTAATCACACAGTAATTCAAGTTGTTGACCAGTTTCTTTCAAACAGGCATCCCAAGCCAATCCAGGAGATGTGTAATAATGCGCCGGATCCAGTTTGTAATGCTTCAGGCATGTTTTACGAAAGTTTTCAAAAACATCCGCCAGAAGCAATACATCAGACTTGAGATAAAGATCGTGATAATCTCTGATTGATTGGCATTTGAACGTATTCCATACATTTTGAGCATGTTGGTAATCTTCATCTGAAATGTCTTCGTCATTCAGTTTTGAATAGAATTTCTCTTTGGTTGGAAGTTGTGTTTCAGATAGCTTTTCAAGAGACGAAACATAATCATAGGGATAAACACCTTTTCGAGTAATAAGATTAATATTATCTTTCATTATTTCTTTTGTACTATGAAAATCATCCGGTTGCAGATTTCCAACAAGATTCGCAAGACTGGTTTGAAGAAACTTACACGAATCAATAAATCTGATTTCAAAATTCAAAGATACCATTTCTCCAGTTCGCTTGGATCTGTATTCATCAACTTTAATCTTCTTTGAAAACGATATATACTTCTCTTCAGTCGATGGAATACAATTCAACTCACTCTTCAAACCAGAAAGTTTTTTTATAAACAAATGCGCATCATATCCTTGAAGATTATGTAGTATGACAGGCAGTATCAATGGTTTTCTACACTGGAGATTGCAGCTGTTATGCGCAGCTCCACGATATTCCCCGGTAAAATGACAATGATCCCGGACTTTATCATCTTTTAATTCTTTTGAACAAATATGACAGATCCTGGCTTCTTTGAAAGATTTCTGTTCTTCCTCAGTTAATCTGAGAGGTTTTGGATGTCGATAAAAATCATCGTATAATTTTCTTGTTATCATTGCAAGTTTTGAAACAAATGCTTCAGCAACATTATCACTTTCTTTCTGTTTTGTAAAACAGATTGGTTTAAAAATATTTGAAATTATACCCTTTATATAAAAACAAAATCCTGACGGCTCATGCTTCTGGTAATCTTGGGTATAAGATTCATTTGGATTGGGATTACATGTTTCTATAGATTTGGTAAAGCATTCAAAATCAGCATAAACTACAAAAGGTATTGGAAGTTTTTTAAAATAATTTTTAAATCCTAACTTCGAATTTTTTGCTGGCATTTTTACAACAACTGATTCATTAGACGAACAATATTCAATATGTCTCTGAAATAATTCTTCCTTTGAAAAATGAGAGAAGCATCTTTTGCAAATGTGTATTCGACCATTCGTTCTCGATGTTATTTGAGACCGAAATAATCTTGAAAAATTTCTGATAAGTAAATAATGATATTTACCTTCTTCTTCAAATAGAAACAAATCGATTGTTTTCTGAGGATCTCTCTGTGCCATTCGGAGAGGGTAAAACTTGTTTCTCTCATTGACTGAAAACACGTTTATCCCTGGGAGATCTGGATTGAGTTTTTCGAATTTTGAAATGTCTTTTAATTTGACAGGAAAAGCAATTCCTTTTGTATTCAAACTATTTTCGTATTGCTTCAAATCTGTTAATAACTCCGCATTCTTTCCCTTTGGATGAAGATATCTCAGTACACACCATAGAAAGCATTTCTCATCTTTATTTTTAATATTTAATAAAGCTTTCTTACGCATTATCCAATCTGGAAGTTGAATATAGGAAGAACCTCTCATTGGGTTGTAATCAGCAGTGTGTATCTCAAGATGTACTATTTCCCTGAAATACCAACCACTTCCGTTCTTCTGATAAATTGCAATCTTTTCAATTATGGAGCGAATAACTCTAATCAATATTTCTTTTACATCAGTTGATTCAAGATTGATATGTGTTTCAGAATTAAAATAAGCTTTATCTTGAATGGAAAGACTTGACTTTCCATCGCTTGACTTTCCCATTTGCTCCATCATGCAAACAAGAACAAATCTGACTTTAATATTTCGATGATTTCTGAGAAACTCTTTAAGATAAGCAGCCTTTGATTTGAAAAACTCAAATGGAGTAATATCAGTTTTGCCTTTTACTACGTATTTATTAGCAAATCCTTCCAAAGATGATTTCTCTTTCTCTATTCCTTGGTCATATTCTCTGAGAGCTCTCTCAAGTGCTTTGCGTAGATAAGGTGGAGTATCTGGAGGTATTGTTTTATTCTTTATACAATCCTGGAAATACTCTTCAAATGTTTTGGGTTTTGGTTTTGGTTTGATTTTATCTCTTACTTTTTGTAGTTTATTTATATCATCTATCAACTTTTTCTTATAATCAGCTTTGATTTCTTTTTTTATATTTTTTTTTATTTGTTTTAATTCAGCAATAGAAAGGTTACTTAGATCAGTAGCCATCTTTATTCTTGATTATTTAATTCTTTAATTTTCTATTTTATTTTTCTGGCTGAGAGATAAAAAAAGTTTTATATCAGATTTGATATAAAACAATAATCTATATCTCAACATATTCAAATTTTGAAAAAAACTTATCAGCAAATTTATAACACTTTTCTCTAAAATTACTAGTTCCATAAAATTCATAACACAAAAATCCTGTTATATTTGGAAACAAACCATCCATCTCTTCTATTGCTTCAGGGTATGTTTCAATAACTTTTATCGGTCTAATTTTATTAAAAAAATCTTGAAGATCTTTCTCATCATTTAAATCTGAAAGAATATTTTTAGCATCAACATCTATTCTTTTCAAATCTTCATATCCATATTTACTTGGAAATATAAGCCCACCAACTTTAAATGGAGTTATATCACCTGGCAATGTTGACTTGAATCCCATTTTTTATTATTATTTTGAAACCTTTAAATTTTATTTTTCTGCCTCAAAACTCTACTTCCCCGACCAGAGCAGATTAACACTCCAAAAATTAGCCGATTCAGGATTGTTATAAGTCAACTCACCCTTCTTATTCTTTATCTTCATCGCCCGAGAAAGATATTTTTCTTTTCGCTCGTTATCTTTGTGAATTAAAAAGTCTGGATATTGCGACGAGCCAAAATGCAAATTCTTTCCACTTGACAGCTTGACTACGTACTTGTTATTTTTCCGCCTTGAATAATCAAGAGATTCGGCGCCGAGTTTTTTAGCCTTTTTGCTTAACTTCTGAAAATCTTTTCCTTTTACAACATATTTATCATCATCAGATGATGATTCCTCTTCCTCAGGAACATAATCAGGATCTTTATCATGTTTATAACCATCTTCAACAATGAAATCTTGGTCCTCGGGGTTTTGATATTCCATTTTAGTATTTGTTTAGATTATTTTGAAGGGAAACCCCCTGATTATGATCTCATCAAAAATAACCTCAAGTTTCATTGAAAACAATAGATTGCATTCCAGAGTTCCCTGGCAACCAGCAAAACTGAAAATAGATTTTGAGTTTACTTTCAGCGATTGAAATTGCTAGGGAACTCTGGAATGTATTGACGTAATAATATAATCCTTAATTAAAATGATCGCTAGTAGCCCCGAACTAGATGAATTTGAAGTTAAACCATGGATGACTTTCGATACATTTGACCCAAAACAAATAAAAAATCTTGATCTTGATCATCCTTATAAATATATATTATGGGTTCTTTATAAATACAACCCTAGCTACAGCTCGACTAAAGGAAATGATGCTAACCCAAACTGTGATGGATATGACGAAGACGTCGTTAATTTTTACTTCAAAATTTTAGATGACTTTAATAGATATGGAATTGTTTTTTCTCGTTATTTTGAACTTTTCCCTGATAACAAACTTTACGTACATAATTATTCCATAATTGATAAAATTTTTTATAATAAAAAAACTTTTTTATTTAATAAAGTAAAAGTAATTTACCTGAATGATTACGATAAAGGAGAAAAACCTCTTTCAGAGGAAGAAAAAAAAGTGAGAGATTTTATCAAAAAAACAAAAAATAAAAAACTTCAAGTAGCAATGTTGGATCCAGACATTTATAATAAACTTTTAAAAAATATAAATACACCATTATGTAATATACTTATGATAGAAAAATTCAATCATCGTATGACTTGGCATAGATTTAAAGATTTCCTTAGAATAAAAATGACTTCAGAATCTTAAGATAAAATGGTTTCACAGTTCAGATAAAAGAAAAGAATTTGATAAACATTTCTACAATATAAATAAATCAAAATTATTTTTATATATATAATTAATCTTTTCTAAATATATTTTGTAATAATATTTATCGCGATTGAATCTATCAATCCCACCCACCCCCACCCACCAAAACAAATCCGATAAACATTTCTACAATATAAATAAATCAAAATTATTTTTATATATATAATTAATCTTTTCTAAATATATTTTGTAATAATATTTATCACATTCGCGATTGAATTCTTCTAGAGTAGTTATAAGAGGATGCCTTACCCACAACTTTTACCACCGATTATTTCTGTCATTTCCGCGAGCCCGCAGGGCGAGCCATTAATGTCATAAAGTGTCAAATAAACACAAAAATGACAGAGTTAATGGGAAATTTTAAATATTTCAAAAATTCTTTTAGTATCAAAATATGACAGAGTTAAACTTGAAATAAAAAGTGGGTGCTTGACGGGCTAAAATTTCCCATTAAGTCTGTCATTTTTTGTACTGATGAAGTTAGTATGAAGTTAATCAGAGAAATGACAGAAATAATCGGTGGTAAAAGTTAGGGGTAAGGCATCCTCTTATAACTACTAAGGTCTACATTTAAAAACGATGTCGCAGTTCTCGTGCTCTTTTGCCGTGCTCTGCACCAGTGAGTGTGACGTATCAACTAGATACCCCGATCGTACACAGTTTTTTCCTCTGAATTCTTGCGTCAGTGATGTAAAGGCACACTTGAGGGAATTGCAAACAACACAATCATGTGTAGCCTCTGAGAGAGAGCTGATACTTGCTCGTGTCGGTTTGTTTGACGAGGAGGGTGAGGATATGGTTATTTGCCCAAAACATCGCGTTTTACTTGGAGTAAAGTATTGTCCTTCAAGAAAATGCCAGCATCCGCTTCATGGTCGCCGTAAGGGTAAAGTATCCAGAGGGGTGAACTTGAAAATGTCGAAAGAGATAAAGGAAACGTGGGCCATTTTGGTTCCCGTAGGCTCAGGTAAGCGTGATCACTGAATGTAAATACGGTCCTTTACATGCTTTGGTTTCTTGATGATTTCGCCTCATGTAAGGGAATCTAGATATGATTCCAATCGCTGTATTCCAGTATTTGTCAGTGGAACTTGGGTTCTTTTTCAATCATAAGTGGGATTCCGGATTCCACTAGCGAAATTTTCTAGGATTCCGGAATCCGGATTCCCTTACATGGGGCAAATGATTGACTAACACACAAGTTTAGTCAATTGTTTTATTAATATATACACAAGTGGGAAAGGAGTTTTTTGTTCTTTTTTTTTTGTGGCGGGGGTTGGGAAGGATGGAAGATCTTGTAAGAAATTAATTATGAGTTATAGGGTATGATATTTATTTCGCAAAAGAAAAACAAACCAACAAACAAATAAGTGATTGTGTGGTGAATTTTGATCCTCAAAAGTTTTATTCTATTTTGAAATTTACCAGGTCAATTTGCCCTTCCGTTGTTTTCCTTTTTGTATCTTAGCTAGATTACCTTCTAACGGTAGCCCATAGTTATTGGTTCCTGCTTCTAATCGGTCATTTTTCCGCAGGAGGGGCAGGGGATAGGGCAATTCTCTCAAAAGCTACAGTGACTATACAAATATTTTGGGGGGGAAACCTCAGGGCCAGGCCTTTTAATATAGAGCCCGGTGTCAATTAAGAATGAGTGTTCTAGAACGGGGCGTGAAAATAAGCGCCTCGCTGAAAAATTATCAGATTTTTGTTTAAAATCCGCACTGGAATTGCCCCTAATTATACATTTAGTGATGGCCTACGCTGGCCTACCACATCTCGCGGACGTCTAGTATTTTCTACAGCACTAATCATTAATCCAACAGGGTCAAATTTACAACCCCAATTTCAAGAAGAATAGGTTTCTGTTTCCGCAGATATATGATTTTTAAAAGGCGGGGCCCTCTGGGGCCCTCTTTTGACTAGGGATGGCGGCACAAACCTATTTAGAATCTAGCTTGATAAAATCCCTCTAGGAAATATTGGAATGCCTAAATAGATGCATGCAAGCCGTTTATTGCTTGGGAAAAGGTCCAAACAATTTGTTCCATACAGCCTGTTACCACAAAATAACAAAACATAATGCTACCAAAACTCATTTTAGGTTTATTCTTGTACGCAGGGGTTTGTAGACAATGCCGTGGTGACCATCTAAGAACTGTAGGTTCTACTGACGCGGATTCCGGAGTGCAAGATCCCGGACTGGCGTCTACGTCTCACCCAGAGCCTCAGATTCACGAACCTTCATGTTCTGCGGAGTCCGCAGAGGAAATACTAGAGCCACCACAGTTACTACCGCCTGCTACAGAAGAATCGGAACAATTGTCTGCTGCCCCTGCCCTTCACGTAAGATTCCAAGAAGATCTCATTAGTGAGGTAAGTTCTTCGGCAGTGTGCGAATGAGTTTACTGATTTCAAAGGGGCGGAACGTTTGCGTCACTTGCTTTGTAATTGTTGTCATAATCCACTGATCTTTAGAACAAATCAGGGAAGGAGGGAGAGGGGTCATTGTTGCTTGATGTATTGGGCATAATGTTGGTTCTCACACTAATTTGCATAGAATAAAATCGGAATTCGTTAAAATTGGTTGTTATACTGAGAGTCACTATATGGTTGAGTCATAAAATTTCTCCTCTCAAAGAATGCCTGTCTTCGAGTATGCTTTGCGGTCGTGGTTTCGAATGTTACTCACTCTTATTTATCGAACTTCATTTGAAGCATATAGCGCGGCATTTGATAAAATATAATCATCAATAACTCGTAACAATTACTATCAGAAACTCATAAGGGGTTGAACCCCTTATGGGTTTCTGTTACTATATAATTCAAAGCTCATTCTACTCCTGTTACTAATTTTAGAGAGGTTTTGAACAGATTCGTATAGCGTTCATAAACAAAGCCAACGGGCGCAAAGCATACCGGCCAACAGGAATTCTTTAATGTAAAACTTGTGCACGCTGACTATACGGTAATAATAACAAACTGATGGAATAATTAGATATTTCCTAGATGCAGCTTTTTTCTCTTCCAGCATAGCGATCGCGACTCAGACGCAAGCGACCGCCATTCAGACGCTTTGTCGCGGACGTCGTCTGGATCCCAGGAGTCTTGGCGCAGCAGAGACGTCGGCAGAATGGCAGCCCACCCCTCAAATACAGCACCGCCTTTACTACCTTAATAATTTCCTCAGAATGGCTACTGAAGGCAGGGTCAGCCCGGTGAGGTCACAGTGCCAATGTGACGTTCTTACTATGTCATCAAGATCCCAGCGCTACTACCGGAAAAAAGCGGAGCAGGCTATTGAAGGCGTGCTTGAATCCATTGCCCCTGGCAATGCCTCCTGGCTCTACCAGCAAGTCATGCAACGGAGGATTCGTTTACAAGCGGCCGAGGGTATAGTCGAAGACACGCTAGTTGCCAGACTGGTGATTCTGTATGAGGAAGCCGCCTATTGGTACACGAGACAGCAGATCCTGTCGCTTTTCGTGAACGACTACTCGAAGAGCGAGATACTGGCTTTGATTCCGGGTCTCTCAAAATGGAGAATCGACGAGGCAAGGAAGCACGCTTTCCAAACTAAGCCCGGGCAACCCATTGACCCACCAAGGATCACCAGATGCCGTTTGGATGTTGTGAAAGTTGACCACTTTCTTGACTTCTTGTCCAGTCCATCAGTTCTTCAAGATGTGGCATATGGCACCAGAACTCTTAAACTGGAGAGTGGAGAGAGCTTAGAAATCCCGAACATGGTGCACTGTTATATCCTCCCACCTAGTGGGCATGTACCTGAACTTTTGTGTAGAGTCCAATTTTGAGCCTCTCGGACGCTCCACGCTCTTCA
Organism: Porites divaricata; assembly: GCA_038088405.1. Lineage (NCBI taxonomy): Eukaryota > Metazoa > Cnidaria > Anthozoa > Scleractinia > Poritidae > Porites > Porites divaricata. The sequence continues at coordinate 29,398,651 of JBBMOI010000001.1, read as the reverse complement.
ATATAATCAAGGTACGGATTATAAAACGTTCGTAAAGGAAGAATTTTGATCAGGGTTAATTGTAGTTGTAGTAGTGGTGTAGTAGTAGTAATGGTTTGCATTTAGAAATTAGTTTGAAACCACAGCATTTTTGTTTCTGTTCAGCTTTGTGCGGCGTCACTAAAGAAATCGTTAGCCGGTCTTGATAGCACTCAGACAGATGGGGTACAGGCGCTCGCCACTCTTGAAGACATCACTCATCAACTCAAACAAGCCGGTGAGATACAAACACCTTCCATTATTACTGTAGGTGCACGAGTTGTCACAACTTTTAATAAGCTGACAGAGTATCAATATTTATTATTGTTTGTATTTTTCCTATCACAGGACTGGATAGCACAATGGCCGATAACATTCTAATGCGACTCAAAGCAGGTCGGCAGTATCTGAAGACGGATTTCAAGATCCACACAGCCAGCGAATCCCCGTGCGCAGATCACTGCAGAGTGTTCGCCCTCAGTAGGACAGAGACAGAATACAACGGTCAGTGCCAACATCAGCATACCATCACCTGTGACCGGTGCGAAGACCTAAAAAATGCTGTCTCAGATCTGCAACTAGCATTGGATTCAGGTGAAGTACATCTAAGGTAAGAACATCGTTGTGACAGAAAAGCAGAGTTTAGCATTTATTGTCAACTAACAACCTAATCCTCAGGGCGCTTTATATGAGTTTAGAAATTTTAAATTGCTTTGGGTGGTTCTAAACCTAATGAATATATGTTTTTAATGAAACGCAGTTTACGAAAAAAAAGTGAGAGAGGCATCATTATTTTTTGATAAAACGGCTCCAAACAAAAACTTCTGACGCTATCGCGCCATGATGTTGACAAGCTCTACTCTTTCCCTTTTTAGTCCTGATAAACGAGAAGAGTTACAGCATGATTTGAGCTGCGCTGCACCGAGCATAGAAGATTGGAAGTCGCACGTGCTCCGTTCAGTTCACCAGGATGCAGCCAAGAGTGAAATTGTCGATAGCCTGAAACCATCGCAGGTGCTGCTAATAATGGACTGGCCATGAAGTTTATTCCGACCAGCTTTCGCGAAACGCAGCGCGACTGGTTTGGAAAGAAGGGGAAGTCCTGGCATCTCTCGGTGGCCATCACTAAAGCAGAAGATGGAACAATTGAGGTAGAGATCATGCGCCTTCTCTTCTGTCTTTATCACTCACTGGCCACTATAAACTAGTTTCTCGTGAGCGCGGTCTTTGTTGCGCTAACCGATTGCAAAATTGGATAATTGATAAGAATGCCAGGCCGAGAAAAGACGCGAAAGCTTAAATTCCTAATAGTGAATTTCAACATTTCATTGATTTCGGCACTTATATAAAGATAAAACGTTGGCGTCGCACGTAAGCTCGTGCAAAAGCTCATGGGACGGAATACATTTTTTAATTCAAATAAAAGGCCATAAACGTTCTCGAAAAAAGCAGACCTTCCCCGGTGTTATCTCTATTTCAAGTCAAAATGCGTAGGTTAATTTTCCATTAGCCCTTGACTGTGACCAGGTCTCAGCACTATTCATGCTAAAAAATGCTTTACTATTATGATTTCAGACACGTACATATATCCACTTATTTGATGAATGCAATCAAAACTGGTTCAGCGTTGCCTCCATCATCGAAGACTCTTTAACCACCATGAAGCGACAGAAATCTAGACTGAATGAAGCTTTCCTGAGATCTGACAACGCAGGCTGTTATCACTGCGCATTTCTTCTTCTCAGTCTTCCAAGCCTTGGACAGCGCATTGGTGTCCGCATAGCTCGTTATGACTTCAGTGAGGCCCAAGCTGGGAAAGACATATGTGACCGCCGAGCCGCCGCCCTGAAGAGCCACATTAGGCGCTACATTAATGACGGCAATGACGTCAAGACAGCAAGTGACATGAAAGCTGCTATTGACTCGCATGGGGGCGTGAAAGGCTGCTACTCAGTTGTGTGCAAGGTTGACGAAAGGTCCCAAAACATGACCAAGCACTCGCTGAGTGGCATACAGTCCTTGAACAACTTCGTGTTCACTGAAAGTGGAGAGATGATCGCTTGGCGGGCCTACAATGTCGGACCCGGAAAGATCTTTTCCGCGGCGTCGCTAGCACGTCTCGGTGCCCCTCAAGGCCCGACAAACTTACAAGTTCTCCAGGCATTCAATAGTCCTGACATACTGACTGGTGTCTTCCGTGCACCTTCCAGCACGCAAGAACAGCAGCCCGCAGCGCCTCCAACGGACCCTATAGCCGTAGAACGGATTCAGCTTGAAGAAGAAGAGCGTGTGGCCTTTGGCTGCCCAGAGGAGGGTTGCATAAAAGTTTACCAAAGTCACAGCAGCCTTCAGCGCCACCTTGATGCCGGGAAACACCTTCTCGCGTTAGAGAGAGAGTCCACGTACGACGTGATAAAGAAAAAGTGGGCAGAAACCTGCAAGTCAATTTCTGGTAGCTACGTGGAAGCAGCTGAGCCACCCACATCTGCATCCGCCTGAGCTTCCCATAGCCAGTCTGAAGAACCGCCGCCAACAGCTGACATGGGCTGGGCATTAAAAAAGACCAAGAAGTCTGTTCATTTCACCACTAAAGTGCGCCAATTTTTGCGTGAAGTCTTCCTTCAAGGAGAGGACACCGGGAATAAAGCAGCGGCTGAGGATGTAGCAGCACGAATGAGGTCCATGCGAACCGCTGAGGGAACGAAGGTATTTACCAAAGACGAGTGGCTGACATCTACCCAGATTTCCGGATATTTCAGAAGAATGGCCGCATTAAACAGGAGTGGGGGTCTTCATAGAAGAGAGGAGGCGACGCCAGCGCCAACAGAACCGGTACCCGAGGGAGGAGAAAGCGAAGATGAGGAGAAAGACCCATATGTGGCTGAAGCTCCCATTATCAGAACACGGCTTCAAATCAGGAGGGAGCTAGAACTGTAACTTTACTTTCGATATAAGTGTTTGTCTGTTTGATCATATTTATTTTGACTTTTGTCTTTGATACTTCTTACAAAGGACAATTCTTTAGGGCACAAGTCACAAAAACATGCAGTTGATTTTGTTTTCAGCATAGCGAGGTCTTTCTGATATAGTTTTCTGCATCAAGATGCAATGTGGCGTGCAAGCTTCAAGCAAATGTATTATTTGTTTATTGGATGAACAAAAGTTAGTTTCATTATACGATCATTCTAACGTTCAAATACAGACAATGTAAGCATTTTGATAGAGTTCTGTGACTCGCGTGTTTGACGTAGCGATGAGTAAGTTTCGTCACGAAGTTCACTTATACAAAAGAGGTCATCATTAAGCCGTCGATTGTCATTTTCATGGCGTAGGACAAACAAAAGCTTTCGAAATGGTTCAATTTCATTTAAGTGTATAGTGTGTAACCATTTTGCTGCATTTTCTACCTGTTGCTATGTCATTATTACCGAATTAGCGAGTTATGATGAAAAAAAAATGACGTGGGTATCCTGTGGTGGGCCAAGTGTTTTTTTTTTTTATTATTTTAGCGATTAGATGGAAATGGTTCTATTTCATCAACGTGTATGGTGTGCAACCATTTTGTGCTATTATCTGTCTGTTTCTGTGCCATAATTACCGAATTAGCGCGTTATAATGGCAAAAATTGACTCTGGTACCCTGTGGTGGACGACGTGTTTGCAGCCTTCCTGTGGAATAATTAAATGAGTGCCCAAAGGTTTTTTTGCAGATAATGTTAGTATAAAGTCCCGCCTTCTAGACGGTATGCTCCGTTTTTTGAAGCATACTCCGGCATTGGAGATATTTTGGCCTAAACTTTGGATATTTCAACAGTTTTCACTATTGGGTGAGAGGGGGGTCTTGACTGAGATGACTTATGCCATAGGAACTTGTCGTAGAAGAACGAAACATTTACAATAAATTGTCTTTGGGTAGGATAACATTCACTGAAAATATGAAAAGATTTGGTTGAATTCTTTTAGCACTAGAGCTCTATACTTTTGACCAATTTTTAGGTGTTTTTTAGTCATTTTTTAAAAAAAAATCAAGGGGGTGGTCAACTCCCCCCGGTTTTGACCAAATTTCCTTAAACTTAGAGTGCAGCAGTTTTGGGTGGACCCCTTCAAACTGGCCAAGTTTCATCGAAATCGGTGAGATGGCTTGTGCCGCCCCTGCCTGGTCCTATCGTGGATGCACTCTTAAAAAGCTTCAGCCATTTTAGTTACTATCTTTTAGCCAAATACGTTTCGGAGAAAAGACAAGAAAACGCTGAAAATATAGCCTTTCATTTCGATTTAAAATTTCAGATGCAGAATGCTCTTTTCACTAGGTCTGCACCCGCAGTGATTTGTGTGCTAAAACTCCTTCGTGGTGGCATCTCTCAGGCAAAAACGACCGCCTAGCGGCGAGGAGCGAGGAGAGAAGAAGTCCGTGGGCATTTTCGAAAAGAAAAAGAAGTGTAAAGGTTGCACGTTCGTCGCTCAGAAAAAGTCTGCGTATGTCATTATCTTCAAGCCGCACACAGTCATCAATTAATGTGCCTTTAAGGACCCCCTTTAAATCAGCAGCCAGTAGGCTGTTCTGGAACGGTACAACATGATTTGTGCTCCGCCACCCGGAACCAAACATTTAGCGGTGGTGAGGAAAAACTTTCATTTTCATGCGCCAATTTTGTGGATCAAACAAAGTCTGATAGCTTTTAATGTAGTGATAAAGACATGAATTTTTGTATTTTGTATGTGTAGGGTTGATCCTAATGTAGAACCCAATGCCAACCAAAACACCCATCTCCTCCTCCTACCCTAAACTTAAACACGTTAACATAGTCACCTGAGACCTTTTGTAATGTTCACTAAAATAATAGCAAGCACCTTCGAAGCCTGTTCACAGACTCTCTGATTTTTCTTTAGGGATCGTCGATCTATTTTCTCTTTGGAGATGGTCGATTTCGCGCATGAAAATAAAAACCGCAGGGTATTTATTGACCACTAGCGCAAGGGGCTCTCTCTCTCTCTCGCTCGCATGCTCGTCTATTTTCGAAACGAAAAAGGAGTGTAAAAGCTGCAACTTCGTCGCTCAGAAAACGTCTGCGTATATCATTTTCTTTAGGCCATACAGAGTCATCAATCAATGTGCCTTTATGGACCCCTTTATGAGCAGCATGCAGTAGGCCGTTCTGAAGCGGTATCTCGCGACTTGTTGCACCGCCACCCGGAACCAAACATTTAGCGGCGGTGAGGAAAAACTCTTATTTTCATTCGCCGATTTTGTGGATCAAACAATGACACCTAATGTGAATGCAGACATCCTTACTTTTATCATTGCCCTACATACTCACGTGACTATCAAGTCGGGAGCATAACAAGCGACTCACGACATCTTTTCTATAATCGCAATACATTCAGCGTCTTCAGCATTACTGGGGCCACAGGTGCCACCAACCAAGTTTGAATATGTGCGAGATGCTATACGAACATAAAACAAAGACTTGCACCGTAAAACACTTATACCAGGAAGTTCTTTTCCTGCGCGTTACGCGTCACGTACTTCCGGAATGTCATCTTCCCTCGTGTTGACAGATTGAAAAGAAATACAAACTTAACGTTGATTCTACCGTGGTGCAGAATTTAGTTTGCTGTACTGTGATCCCATCTAGCATTTAAGTTCAGGTACGTAAAAAACGTTTCTGATTTTAAGGTTTCAATACGACTAAAACTATAGTAAGCGAGTATTTCGACAATATTCCCCTCTACTAACTGTAATTTGAACTGCATATTCGTGACTCTTCATTATGGTTTATCGCAAAAATCAGTTGAAAGGAATCATGTTAAACCAAACAGAAACGCCGAAATATAATCTGAAACCGTTACAACTCTGACTAGGGTTTAAATGTCGAAGTAACGTATGTTTGCGATAGAAGATTAATATTCCGAGGGTCGAAACTTGCTTGTTGCACGCGCTTTCCTGGTGTCAAAATACCCTTCAGTTTTTGGTCTCTCGACGGAGCGCATTTGGAATGCCGCCAGAAATATTTTAACACAAACAACAGCAAACGATATGCTTCAATACAGTTCCTGTTTCATATTGAAATTCCATGTACCAAGTAGGTTTTTACGATGGTGAAGTTAGGTCAAATTTGCCATTTTTGGAAAGTGCTGAAGCAGTGTTTCTTCTTGCGGCCGGCACAGTCACATTTAAACGGTTTATTTAAAGTTAATTGCTGAATTACAAAGTAAAAGTGTGTGTCTGTTTTGTGACCTGATTTCATTTAGAGATATTATTCCGTTTTTATGTACGAGCGCGAAGAAAAGGCTCAATTTTCGCTAATTTCATACTCGAAAGAGCGCCGATTTAGCGTTTTTCAAACTTTGCCCGATTCTGGAAAAAATAAACAGCCGTTGCAAGTTTTAACGTGATTTTTGAAATTAGTGTACTATAGAGAATATTTGGGCAAAATATGAAGAAATTCAAAAATTCACGACTGTCAACCGATTTTCGAAAATTACAGACATTGGCTCTTAAACGATTTTCCTACCCTTTAATATACTTCAACTTGTCAATCCCTACCCTTTAGCCTGAAAAAGGTGCCCCATTCAGGCAGATCCTCCCTGTATAAGCCATTATAATGTAATTAGTTACATTTCTAATTTTCAATAAAATTTGTTGTTGTTGTTTTGTTGTTATAGGGACCCCCCAGGATTTTTTACTTCTGAGTAATTATTGCATGCGTCCTCCACGTTTCCCTGCCTCAATCTACCTGGGAGCTTTCATTTGAAGGCTTCTTAAATTTTCTTCGGTTGAACGCAATATTGAGAGAAATTTATTTATACTGTTTTGTTGTTAAAACACAAATAATTGGTTATGAAAAGATAAGGGAAATAAGAATGAATAATGCATAAAAATAATCACCTCTGGCCACTTTTCAGGAATAAAATCTAGAAGATCGTCTAAGACATCTCCCTGGATGACAATTTCATCAGGGCCCGTCACTGATGATCCACAGGAGTATTTCTGAGCAAAGGCCTTGGCAGCCTTTTTGCAGTCAATATCTAAAAAACGTTTGAACATAACAGCTTAGAACTTTTAACATGCAAATGTTTCTTGATGAGCTACTTTTCTCACTCACAGGTTTACTAATATATTGAGTTACTAGTACTTTGTGAATCCCTGGATAACTAAAAAATTATTGATTGATATTAAACTGACTACTCATTAAAATGACTGAGTCATTAATGTATTGGGAACTACATATATATTCGACTAATAAGTGGCAAATATGACAGTATAAAATTTCCCAGGGACAAATATCCCCTTAAATTAGTTTAAAAAAATTCCCTTAGGATGAACTATTTTATGATACTATTATCTTTCCTGTACATGTAACCAAAATATATGTGAAAATATGCTAAGTCAAAGGGAACACACAGCAGGTGTACATGAAGTTACTACACAGATATTACCAATCATGGTTGAAATTCTAGTCCATCAAAATGATAAATTTACAGGGTAATAAAATCTACCTAATCATACACCATGGTGGAGACAAATTTTCTAGCAGTGGGGCGGCATAATGTTTGCATGTAAAAAAAACTTACAGTGGCAGCCAAGACCAGGCAAAAACCATTAAACTTCATGATAAGGGTCAAGGCCTGTATATTTTTTTTCAAAAAGGTTACTAGAGGATTAAGAAAATTTTGAACACAACATTTTCTCACCCAGCAACTAAGTAGCAACTCTATCCAGTGTGCTTTAAAAAACAATCAAACAAGTTAATACAGTTTTCACTTACCAAATGTACCCAATCCAGTCACAACAGTCACATACTTTTTTTTGTTTCTTTGCGCTCTTGAAAGTACAACTTTCTTGGTCACATTCTTAATTAAGAACAATGACAAAGTCAAAATAAACAAATCACTAGTGAAAACGTGCCTTAATTGCTATTAATAGCCAAGTTGTATCATATGTCCTCCCCGGACACAGCTGAACAGGCAGCAGATACGATATTCTATTTCTGCAACATCCAGGATGCAAAAGTGTCTGTTGATGCAGGACATATGTTCCAAGTTGACACTATGTTTTAGAAAGGTAACCCTGGTTCATTGTACCCACAAAATATTTTCACAAACACAGGAAAAGGTCACCTGCTGCTCAATGGTAATTCAGCTTTGGGCTCAAAAAGTAGCAAAAAAAAAAAGATCAGTACTCAGGGTAAGACACTATGCCTGCTGCTAGCCGTCCACCCCCCCACCCTTCCCACAAAAAAAGCAGTGGTGACTCTGCCAACCCTTATGTGAACTATAAAATATAACAGGAAAATGCATTGGACCTGTCCACCTGACTTGTTCTCAATTATCTCTCAGTCTCCTATTAATATTCAAGATTGTCATGATCTGGCCCCCTTGTGTGATTCCTGCATCCAATATATACAGATGACCAGGGATGAGTCACCTGGTCTACTACACATTGCCCAATGAGCAGTCTATTGAAATTTAAAAAAATATACTAAGCTTAAGACTGTCACAAAACAATATTCAATAATTTACGGGGCCTTATTAAATCACCTTTTTCTTTGGCGCTCTCACAACTCCCTTTCCACCTAAGAATAAAGCAGGAAACATGAAACAAGTACCGGTATGTGTTTACATACAGAACTATCTAACAATGCATACCACATTATCTGACTTACAGTTATGAGGGCTTTCTTAATCAGAAACCTACTTCATTTAAGTGTCACATGAATGTAATTATCATGCAAGTACCATTAAGGACACCAACTCTTGCTTGACTGTATGTCTCTTACTGACACGGGTAGCAAAGGTCTGGCCATTTGCAGGGGAAATGTAGTACTTCTTTGTCACTTCTTTTAAGAACATAAGTATATAATTATATGCAAGTGTTGGTTATATCCCAAAATTTTAACCAGCTGCAACTTCATGTTCTGTAGACAAGCATTCTAGCAACTAGGCTACTTTTGAAACAGGGCAGCTTTGGAACTTATCAATAAAATCAGGGAATAGAATCTACTTGCTTTACTTGTAATCATTAATTTTTTATTGAGAGGGTTATAAACACCTTATTCACTTCCAAGACAGCCACAATCAACAACAAAATCCTGCCACAAATTTTTCATTTGAATAAGTACAGTATGGAGTTGGTCTATGGTTTAAAAAGTTCTGACCTACTAATACTTAGCCTCCCACACAGACATCAGTTTTTAGGGGAGCTTGTTCTTCATCCCTCCCCACAAATGTCTGATCAACCAAAAACAACATTCCTTTCCCAAATGTCTTATTTGTGTGGTAAGTGACCAATCAACAGTTGTGAAATAAAGTGTTGACAGGCTAAACATGACTAAAACTTCACCCTAGAGTTGCCATTTTCCTACTTTTCTTTCCTTCACTAAGGTTATGTCGTGCATGGAGTATTCTAAAATTTGACTAAATCTTACTTTTGAGTGCTCTGAATCTAACATTTATTGGACAACAAAAAGCTTTCCCACTGTTTCATGCAGATCGAGTAATTATCAGATTATTCTGCAGTCAAGGTCAACTTTCCAGAATTTGGAAAGTAGAATGTGATTGGCTAAGCTTGGGAAAGGAATGCTGTCTTTGGTTGAACAGGCGTTTGTGAGGAGGGATTAAAAACGGACTCCCCTAAAAACGCCTACATGGGACTCAGGCTAACTAATACTATGTCATATATATAATAATGAGGCACTGGAGATGTGAAAGTGCAGTCCAACCTTCCATAAGTGACCACCAAAAATGCGACAATTTTATGGTTGCTTACTAAAGAGGAGGTAGTGGCTTATGAGAATCAAACCACAGGGGATCTCTTCCAAGAAAATGTCCTAACACATCAACTTTGTGGCAGACAATTAAATGCATTCAATTTCTATGGCCTAGGACAAACGTCGAATAAATTAAAAATAGGTTCGACAAAGAGTTGACTTAATTCCAGCAAGGTAACAAATGTCGAACCTGCATCGATCCTATTTCACAAGTTGCACTTCATTGAACATGGGAGTAAGCGCTCGTCCTCGTGCTATTCGCTCGATATATGGCTAGTTATTGCTAGGGCTTGCTAGCGAAATGCCAAAGTACAGTGCTTGTCGAGTCTTTCTTTCTTTTACCAGCTGTCCATCCCTCAAAAGCATTTACTGCAAATAGGCAATTAAAATCTCAAGCATTTACATTTAGTGTTCATGAAACAGGAAAAACACATTTCCTTTACGCTGTGTAATGTCAGCAATGACTTTTGATAGCTTGCCATTCCCGGTTGCGAAATTGTCTTTGTAAAGTGCATGCTTGTCAGGGGGGAAAATAGCATTTTGCAGATAGGGGAGTCGGTATTTTTCTGAGGTTTGTACAGTCCATCACATTTGAATCAATTATTTTGTAATTTGCATGATTTATGAATTGAGTTCAGTGCGTGTTTAGAATAGCATTTGCTGCAACGCCGAACCACTGTCGTATTATTCAACTTGGCAACTAAGTCGAATTTATGCTGGAGTCGAACCAATTAATTTGAGTTGACATATTTGCGGCAAATGTCGCACCATTCATGCGCCTATTTCAAAAGTAATGGATTCGATGAATTAAGTTCGACTAAGATGCGACATTTGCCCCAGGCCTCAGTTACATGGAAGTGTAGTTCCATTTTGTTACTGAAAGTTCTTTGTAATACATACAGTGAACAAAGAGAGAACACCATGCATCAAGTGGTCGCTTACAAGAGGTTAAAAACAATGGTAAACTGTAAAACCATCAGGCCAAAAAGTGGGTGCAGTTGCTCATGAGATGAGGTCATTCACGAGAAGTTCTAACAATAGGGCTTTGACTGGGGAAATTTTGGTGTTTTGGATAAGTAGCCCTGATGGAAGCTGGTTGCATACAAGAGGTGGTTACACATGGAGGTTCAACTGTATAAATTGAGTTAAAATTACCTCTTGTCTGCTTCTTTTTTGCTGCCCCTTCACTGACATCCACTTCAGCTAACTGTTCAGCAGCTAACATTAACAAAAGACATTTTATAACATAGCGCACATGCTTGCCCTTTATTAAATACTATTGACTTGTAAGGAAAAAAAACCTTTATTTACTCATGCCTGTGCATAAATAAGATGACGTGTACAGTTTTTTCCAGGAAACTCGGATTTTCGTCTCTTTTTCTCAACTAAGTCTCCGATAATAAGGAAAAACTTTCTAGCATTTTTGGAATTCAGCTTCTGGCCACTCAATTAAACCAAAAGCAAAAGTGGTGAAGATGTTACACAAATAAGTCAGAGCCCTCAAGCCATTGAAAAGTCTCATTATGACTGACATTCAGCTGGAAAAAGACCACAAATTGGTCTGTGTTGAGGGATATCCAATTTGTGTAAAGTGCTCATCCTCCGTTTTTAACATTTGTTTAGCCTTTTGAATACAAGTGTAATTATATATGTAATAGCAAAAAATTATACACTTTTGTTTTAACTGAACAATCCAAGGCAGGAAAATCTCCTGTACAATAACAAGACAAATTACACAAAAAGACATAAATAATATTATTTTATTACTCACAAAAAGAATTGCCACCCAGTCTCCTCAAGAAGCCTTAATGAACAGTACATGCAAGACTTCCTCCATTGTTCGCAAACAAACAAATTATAATGCAGGATGAAAGTCGTTTCCGCTAAATAACAAGTTTCCTGGATTTCGCCAAGTAAAACATAAAACATTCGTTTCAATGAATCCAAACCATACTCCACGCTTTCTCACAAACATTTGGGCATTTTAATTTTAGGTGGACTTAAAGACTCTTTTACCTTTGTTTCTGCTCAGTTTCCATTGACCATAATGAAGCAAATTTTCACACTCAGTTTTAGAAAAACATTTTTCTTCCAACTACTAGTAGACAATTGCGGCATGTTTGTAACCAACCAATAGAAGTGTTCATGCTGCACGTTACAGGAATTTTGCATTGCACTTTGCATTTTGTTACATTTTTTGCAAGTGCTTTTGTTAGCTATGTTATAAAAGAATTAGCTCATGCTTTTAGCTACACAAATATTGAGTTATTACACTGTGAACACCTCTTATGTTTCTCTTGTGCTCTCCAAACTTCTCAAGTGTGATTACTATGTCAGGAGTAATTTTAAAATAAATTAAACAGAAGTGTGTTCAGTAAAGTACCTTGGTTTATAAGAACTTCATAAGCATCAGGGATATTTGACTTGAGCCATTCCTTACACTTCTCATATTCTGCAGTGTACTCACAGTACTAAAACAAAGACAAACAATGACTCTAGTGTCAGTGGGATGAGTAACAATGTTTGGAAATCTCACAATAATATTACTTGGATATTTAAAACAAAAGGGATAAACTGTACCTAATATTTCATTACTGTGTTAGCTAATGAGTGACAAGTTCTTCCCAAACCTTTTTCTCATCATGAAGATTAAGTGAGATTCCTTATAATTCAAAATATTATTATGCGCGGGAGGTAAAATTTGATTTCAGGTGAATTTTTTTAATCTAGGTTGATTCTCAATTTCCTTTGTCTTCTAGGGCTAGGAGACATTGGAAATTTAGAATCAACCTACAATCGGTGACAAAATAGTAGAGACATTGTACTCAAATAAGGTAATTTCAGAGAACAAAAGAATCCACACCCCTCCCCTGCCCCCTCCATTCAAAGTTGGAGTGTTGTTTTCTGTAGGTAGCTTGAACATCAGCACAACATTTCATGGGGGGGGATGGGGAGGAAAAGCTATATTTCCTCCTTTTGAACTCAGTAAAACGTAAAAAAGCCCAGTTTAGGGTGAAGTGTCACAACTCATTTTGTTGCCGATTGTAGGTTAAATCAAAATTAACCTGAAATCAAATTTGACCTTCAACATAATACATACCATAGGGGTGACTATTAAAATCATTTCAACCATCCCAATAGAGTTATCATAGTTGAAATACTAATTGCAATAGAGCACTGAAGTGAATTTTAAATTGCGCTATCTGAGTATCATCAGTGTGCAGTGTATTTGTAGCACCAAGATACAAACCTTAAAAAATGGAGCATTACATACAGAGCTAGAGAACGTAACTGATTAAAGAGACTAAGGAAACAGCATCCTCATTAAACCTTACCTCAAGGGGCAGGCTACAAACTGTGGATGCGGAGAGAGACAATCATCGAACCAGTCCACGATCAGTGGCAAATTCACAAAACAAAAAACAGCAAAAACATTTCAGTCTTAAATACGTTTGAATTATATGCAACATGCGAAAAAATTTTTACCTCCACAGTATTGTACTATTAGAGGATATTCGATTTTTTCTTCTGATTCCTCGGAATTTTCTGTCGCAGGTTCCAAGTCTCCTTCTTCCGCCATTTTGTTTTTCTAGACTTTGAGAAATAACGCTGTACAAGGCGATAGCAGTAACGAGAAACTGCCATGCCCTGGGTATCAATCCCCCGAATACCCACCGCGGGAGTTTTTGGGTGGGCAGCCGGGTGGGCAAGGATGTGTATCAAAACAAAAACCAAAATAGTAATAAGCGTAACTATCTTTGCATTTTTCTCGAAACAATAAGCTTCTTTTCGTTGACAAACCTTTGCCGCACCTCAGGGAACAACCGTTTTGACAAGTGGCGCCACATACCGTACATAAAATACAGTTATTAAATACCAGTCTTCTCAGTTTTTCAAAACCTCTTTCAGAAATCCTTTCTGGGTAAACTTTAAAAAATTTTAGAAACTGAACAGCTTTTTGGTAATGCATTAAATCATGAACAGTGTAAGTAACAACCTTAGGCTAGTTTTGTTAATTGATGAAGTTCTTTAGTGAATGGAGTATTATTCGTGATTATTCGACATCTGCCATCTCAGAAACTATGTTGGACTCCATATACAATAACTTTCACTATAACACCCTCAGTGAGGATGTTGAGGCGGCGCCAGAGAAAATGGAGGTGGCGGCCTATTGGTATACATGATCGTCTACATCACTGAGAGGGTGTTTCTGCCTAAAGGAGATTGAAATTGGAGCTAACCTTAATATGGGATCTACTAATATATGCCGATGTAAAGGGTCATAATAATTCAAGATTCATTTTCCTAGCATACTATAGATTATCCCCATCGGATTTTCTTTCATCATTATATTCTGTGGCTGGAACCTTGTGCAATATAAGAAATGAGCTTCTTATTATTGGTGATCTTAATTTTAAGGTGGGGGGGAGGGGGGTGGAGGAGGTGGGTGTTCTGGTGAAGCCTTATTGTTGTTTGTTCATTTTAGAAGGTTTTCTTCAAATCAAGCCACTGATAGGTTTCATTCAATGAAAAAAAATGACTTAATGAGGTTGTAGTTATTCGTTGAAAAAGTGTGAGAGAATTTTTCGAATGTTTCAGTAGTGAATAATGATTTTTTTGGGGGGGAGGGGGGTTAGTTTAAAATTGCTGGAAAATGTTAGATTTGGGGGTTGTTGAAAATTAAAATATGAAAGGAATAATTAGTAGATCAGACAAATACCAGATAGTCCACCACCACAACATGGTGGGGACATAATCTTACTACTGGTTTATATTTATACCTTTTCTAGCCTAATTTCTCTCCTTCTCAAATCAACCCCATTTCCCTAAAACAACCAGACTGCCCTCTTAACATGCATGCCGATGGAGACTCTGCGTGCAGGGTAATGTTGAGTTAGAGTTGACTTTGAGTCAGTCTCTAACTCAGCTCATACTCGTCTCAAAGCCAGAAGAAGAAAACCTGTTCGTTCATTTACATTGACTGTAACTCTAAAAACGTCATTTACATGATACAATGCAACCAGTGCTCCAAACAATACATAGGTGAAACCCAATCGACGACTTAAAGACCGCTTCAACAAACCCCGCAGACCAGTTGATAACCCATCTAATATCTCTAAACCCACCACAGTCTCAGAACACTGAAGAAGGAAGGCCGTGCCTTCCGAAATATTGGTTAAAAGATAATATATTCCCGACTGTAAAGTCAGCCTTGCTTTTTTGTCTTATATTTTCACTGATTGCTGATTAGATCCTTTATTAGGATCCGGTCCTTCTTTTTTGTAAGCTGGTCCTTGCTTAAAAAATTGAATTTTCAGGGTGTTCAGCAATGATTAGGTCAAGCATTTATCCTAAGCCGAATCCCGACCCGAATACGAAGTACAGTACTCTTTAATCCAAAATAAACCGTACTGAAAGAAACGTTGGTTAACATACAAGAGACATCTAAAATTTGATTGACGGTTTTGGGGCATGAAGCCGCCATCAAAGACATCTCCTCCAAACAATGACGCAACCAGAACTGAAACGTTTACTTAAACATTGAATAGAAACTTTGAACAGATTTGCATGCCTAATTAAAACTATATTCCTAACTTCAGCACTGGGAGATATTCTTAGCTTCCTTCTATTGAATTCGAATGAAAAAGCTTTGACAGCTTTTACTCGGTAGCTTTTATTACTAGCTAATGCGTACTTTTCGACTTATTTCGTCTGTAGAGATAATGGCTTGTTAACCATGCTGCTTGTTATAAAGTGGGTGTTTTTGAGTGTCAGAAATTGTCTCGTTTTGGCAAAGAATGGGAAATTTCAGCTCTTCCGGTTTGTCAGTCGTGGTCTGCTACAATGAAAACAGTCTTTCTACAACATCTGAATAGCTTGACTTCTTAAATGGAAGTACTTGGCTCTAAATGAGACTCAATTAGACGTAAGTATTATGTTATATGTTATGAAACGAATTATAGCTTTCTGATTACTGTAAGGACTTTAACTGTACACTCTGCTTGTGTCGGCGTAATGCTTCATAATCTTTGCAATGTCACAAGCCAGTCAAACGTGACCCGATAAGGCATAAAATGTAACGTGTCCAAGTACTTTCTCTGACTGGTATCCAGTTTTTATTAAAGTTGGGCTAAACAACTATGCAACAACCCTTTTTCATTTTGGAGCACCCTGCATACCAAGTTGCGACATATTATGATGAAGCACACAAGGCGATCTTGTCCGTACTCACGCAATTCATTTTCCCTACTGTAAACGTGCTACCTAACGAGATTTAGCCTGAACAATGAGAGGGTTGATGAATGGTCCATTAAAATTTTTAACTGCTCGCAAAATTTTACCTTTGCTCGATTTCCTGGCAAAATTTAAACAAGTGCTCGCTTGCTCGTGCTCCCCAAATTTTTGCGTTGCTCGCAAGCTCGCAAAGCAAATTTTTTATTTCTGCTCGTGCTCGCAAAAAAATCGCAGTGCTCGGCATGCTCGCGAATACTCGCAAAGACCATTCGTCACCCCTAATGAGAATGATATTTCGGCCGCCGCTCCACCGACAGTAACGTAACCTAAACTGAGACTGACGAAAAAAATATATAAATAAGTTTCCAAAAGAAGGACCCACTTACTACTTTAGACCTGTTGAGGCCAAAAAACCATAAAATTCAGGACAAAAGTTAGCTCCATAACTCTTGGCAGAGATTCGCTCCTCGAGGACTCGAGTTATTCTCATTATTTCTGAGTGGGGCTTGTTCCGTTCCATCTCAAACAAACGACGACACAGGAAATTAGCAAAGACTGCATGATATGCGCTTGTCCCAATGCAAGGTCTGAGTACCTTGACAAAGAATAGTACAGGTGAGCGCATAACTGAAAAACTATGCGACATTACTTATTCTTTGAAGATTTGAAATGTGAGTGAACTCATGGCAAGTGAAAGAAGTTTAAGAAGTTTTGCGACTTGACAGCTAAGAGGCACACTGTTAGGATGAAAACCGGATCGCGGGGCATGAACAACCAGAAAAGGTGTGGATTTTTTTCTCTCTAAGGGCTGTGACTCTTCGTATTGAAACAATTAAAGCTGATCGAAAATCTGGTTTACCCCACAACGTATACGTAGTAGTTCATGTCTGCTGGTCAAGATACATATTCGTCAGAATTCCTTTATTCAGTATTAGCTACCCAGTTGGCCACACGTCTTAGTTTGTTTGCGTTCTTCACCTCGGTGCTATGCAAATGAGCTTGCTACATTCGTATAGTTTATTACTTATCTTGCAAACTGTGCATAGGAGCATTTTTTACAAACTTAATAGGCTATTGCACTAACTTGCATTGGTAGTGACTCCACAGTACTCAGGATAGATTATTGATGAATAAGGCTGTAACGATTAAGGCACCTTTCAGGCGGTTGTTCTATTTCATTACTTGCTATAAACATTAAGCAATTAAGGTTAGCGTTCATTGACTTAGTGAAAGCAAACAAGCTCTTTCATATCCTCTGCACTTTTACATACCTGGTTGTAGATGCATGTACTCTGGAATCACTTTGGAATGTCTTTTTAGCTAGTTTTCGTTAGTTTGCTACTTTAAATTCACATTTTTACTGTCACAATAATAGCAGGCGCTGCTGAATCTCTATCACCCCTATAAATTCGAAATCTACTAAATGGTATTATTAAAAATCGCCTTGTCCTGAAGTTTGAATGTAATTTTGTGAAGTCTGTTAATCCCATAAAGTCAATGTTCATTTTAAGATACAAATTTATCAGCCAGCGGTATTTAATTAAGGCCCACGTGTGAAAAAATTTCTTTAAAAAAGATGTTATCTGTATGACAACAACAGAACCGACTATATTAAGTAAATTCAAACTGTTTTTCAATAGCATTTGGATCAGTCTATCGAGATTTCTAGTTTTTCAAGATTTTGGATTGATAAGGTAGGGAAATACCGGAGATAAGCATTTATAATGCGATTTATTTTATAATTACAGTTACTGAGAGATCTACTTAATTCCTTACGCTGCCTTTCTAGAACTCTTTCTTTCCCCACGGGACGATCTTTACTGGGAAAAATAGAAGGTCTGTGCGGCACCGGTTCGTGTTTGTTGGAATCACTCTGGGGGGGCCGAAACTTATTAATCGGTTACTTCACCGTAGGGCAGCCAGAATTATTTACAACTTGCCCTGAGATATGCCTACCGCGGAAGTTTACCGACATTCGAACTGGAATACTGTAACCCTCTATTATAAACTTCGATTAATTAAACTACTCCATAGCGTGTTTATAGGTGAAGCACCTATGGCTCTTTCATACTTGACAAATAAACCCTGCACTGCATACAACTTGAGAAGGAGTAACAACATAATCGTCCCGCGTTTTAATTAACTCGCAGCTTCTAAAAAACTCTATTAGCTATAGAGGCGCTATTCTTTGGAACGCTGTCTCGAGTCATTTTACAGACCAGTTTACTGTTTTCTATCGCAAAGTGAAGAAGGACTCTTATTTTAAGGAACTTGATTTTAGCGCACAGTCGGTCCAGTCGCTGCCCAGGCACTACCAAGATTTTAAATGCTTTTAACTATTTTTTAAAAAATTTTTTTTAGACAATTTACTTAGAGGTAACTAATGTAAATTCATTTTACTCTTTGGTTAAAATCTTACTGTATATTTTTAGAGTTTCAATTGTAGTTGTATTTTGTAAGTGATGTTATTCTTATTTTTATACAGTTTTATCCATTTGTAATCATTACACGACCCCACAAGCTTTGAGCTATAAACCATATCGTGTTTAAATAAAGGATATGTATGTATGTATGTATGTATGTATGAAAACCACTAAACGCTCCTATCTAAATCAGTTGAGTTTTTAAAACGTCTCTATTAAGTAGAACCACTTTAACTACCTAACTTACTTCCTTTCCTTTTCAGTCTAGCAGGATCTCTTGCCTTGAGGCCTATATTTCCACAAAAGCTGCTTTCAAATCTAGGTTTAGGAACGTTGTTTCTCCTTTTATAGTATAGAAAACATAAGAAGCCAAAAGGAAAAGACCTAAAGAAATTATAACTCTTTTGCCAACATCAAAGAATCGTTTAACATCACTCGTAAATTCGATTTTACTGGACTGACCACAGGTCAAATCAATTTGCTGTGCGACTACATAAGAAACAACCGTGAATCGACTGAAACCGGGTTAAAAGTCTGCTCACCCTAGTTTAAACAAAGGAAGTGTACCCCAAAAGATCAGTGATTTCCTGTACTCGGATCTCTCCAGAAACGTTTTGTGTGCATGTGAATCAAACTCAGTATAATCGTTAGTATAGTGATATTTTGGTTGTTTCTTTTTTAGTGAGGATTTTGTCTCGAAAATCTGCATAAGGATATTTTAAGCAAAGATCCATCGATTCGGTCCAATAAAGGAATTTACGATGTCAGAGATAATTGACCTAGAGGATATGGACTATGACAGCATATACAACCAGGAAAGTGATCACTATACAGGGTTGCCAAAAATGGACTCCATGTCTGATGGGTATGTGGTTTTGTGTCCGACAGACACTCTAGTTATTCTCCTACGCATTTCGTTTAGCTAACGTAGACTTCTTCTTCTTAATTCCAGGAAACCAGGGCAACAGCCGAAGATGATAACAATCAAGTCTTACACAGAAATATGTATAGAGGCGAAGGAGTAAGTACGGAGTTGATATAAAGTCAATCTCGTACCTCGAGTCTTCGTCCCTTACTGCGTATGCTGGTTTGACAAAACGATGCTTGTTTTCCCACCGCTGGTCAAGGGGAACGAAGACACTGGATACGAGGGCGATATAAAGTTAACCCTTTATGCCACACACAAATTCTCTAGACTGATCTTCATGCATTTCTTTAAAGACTTAATTAATTAACCATAAAAGCATTTTCCCTTAGGTGATCACGTCGTTAATTCTCATAACCTCTTTTCTTTGTTATGTGTAGATACTGTTTAAAGAAAATTGATTTTGGTCAATCCTGGGACTTACAGGGTTGATGCGGCTATAACCCCACACGGCATTCACGATAGTAGTTAGAGTCATAGCTTTTAAAAGCTTGATTTAACCAAGCTGTAGTTGGTAAGATCGGACCTAAAAGTGTAAAAAGATTAAGAAAGTATATCATCGGCTTATCAGTACTCTTAAAACTCTCAAGTGGCCTTCAGATGGCCAATTTTTTAGACCAGGAGCGGTCGTCCTTTTTCCCTCAGAGCTACGCGCGGAGAGTGAAAAAGTAAAAGGAGGAGGGATTGGGGCGGAGAGAGGAAAAAGGACGTCTCTTATTTCTTCTCTGGGCTTCCGCCCTCGCTCCTTACGCCCCTTGCGCGTGCGCTTCGGATCTTTTATGACTCAAAAGAAAAATAAGAGACTTCTCGCAGTCTACCAATTTTACTGATAATTCAAAGTATGGCTTCTCGTAATTATGTGACCTGAACACCGAACGAGCAAATTTATACTTATTAATTCATGCTCTCTTATACACACTTTTTTAGTTCTCCAGTGCCAGAAGATTCTTCTCCTAATGTAAAACCGAAGTTCAGGCAAGAAAAAGCATGTAAAGATATCAACATGAATAACAAACTGTCTGATCAAATACCAGACACAAAGAGAAAATTGTCAGCACCCAAGGCAAAATTTCCCAAAAGCAAGGACAAAGTAAACGTATGGACAAAACAAGGAAGAGTAGAGTCGAAGAAGAAAGCAGAAAGAGCGCCATGTTGGTTTGTGGTGTTTATTTTCTGCTGCGGGGTTAGCAAAGAGAATCCTTGGTATAGTTTGCTGGGAAAGGGTGAGTTATTCAATAGTCGACATTTAGCCTTCTGTCTCTTTCCACAAATAAATAAATAAATAATAAATAAATAAATAAAATAGACACAGACAAACAAAAAGCCCTGAGTACCGGGCTGTTGGAATGAAGTGTCTTCCGTTGTGTTCAGTCATTACCCGGTAAAACATGATTTTTCCTCTGCTGCAGCGCTACCTCATAAAGAGATAAATAACCAATTTCTAGGCTCCTTACTTGTTTTAATAGACATTTTCTTTTTCCGCAGGTGCATTCCTGGCGTTTTTTCTGTCCATTGTGTACCTCGTGGCTTGCTTAGCTGTTCTTCCTTTTCTTATCATTGCCGCAGCGGTGGGTGCGGTGTTTTTTGGTGCTGGTATGGTATCTTACCTGGCATTTTCATCCAAGAAAATCGGTGTTTCTTTCGACGAAGAAGGCGACGCGTCCTGCGTAGGGGCAGTTTGGGGGTCCTGGGTCTAAACATTAAAAGGTCTATCCCCGTGAAAACGTCTAAAGATAACAGTCATTTCGAATTGGCTTATTTTAATTCCTTTCCAGTTCCTAGGCTGAGTAGTTGACCTGATTTCTCTTCATGAAAGGAAAGACCTCGGAATCTCCAGGTATTGAGAGGGAGAAAAATCGATGATGATGATGATGATGATGGTAATGATGGATGATGATAACTGTCAGTTATTTTTTATGGACTCAGAAGGATTTACTATATCTCATTTATTGTCCGAGCTGGATTCTTGACGGGGGGAGAAAGTAGGAACTTAACTGAGACCACAACAAGTTTGGTTTGAGTCAAGTGGCTGGAGACAATCAGCATACTGGATAATAGGCTGAGCTCTGACAATGAATACGTTTTTTTTTACCCCAGGGATAAAATGATTAACGATCAGAAGGTTTCCAACTTATTCCAGCCAGGAAAGATATTCCTGAAAATGGTAATCAAATTTCTTCGTGAATTAAAATACATGGTATTTGTTCGCAAGTTCTAACTGATAAAGCGCTCATGCAAAATCAGGAGTTCCATCATCAGTTAAGGAAAAACGAAGGACCAATGCCAGGTTTAGACTCAATAAGAGTTACTTAGCACATTGTCAAGTCAATATTTTGAATGCAGATGCGGGATTTTTTTATAAATCTGCACATCTATCATTTGTCACCTTATTTGTACGACAAGGAGTATTGTTGTATAGTTTGCAAAATAAGTTACAAAAATTGTGACACTGAGTACTGCTTTATTTATATATAAAATGTCTGTAAGTTCCTGAAATCAATTCAGGTACAAAAATGTTACTTCAGAAGTCCATGACCATGATGGGTCATGGGCTCCTGGTACTTACAGTTAGTTTTGTAAGAAAAACACTCATCATCCGTAGAAACCACCTCTCGGTTCTTTTTGCTTTCAAGACCGTTTGCTGCTTGATAATTTCTGTTAAGATTTACAAATTGGAAAACGTTTCTAGAAATAAGAAGAAGACTTTTGAAAACTATATGAAAATGGGCTACTCTGAATGTTTTTCTGAAACCATACTGTGAAACATATAATAACCACTGCAAGTACATTTTCATTAATATTTGAAATATTTTTGAAATGAATCAAACCCGAAATAGCTTCATTAGAAAGTTCTAACAAGAAAACGCTATTATTTTTTTTGGCGGGGGGGAGGGGGTCGGGGAGGGGGGAGCACTTTTGGGTGCTTGGCTCGTTCACTTCTAGCCTGGGATTATGCAATTTCTCTGTTAGCACTGTATGTTTCTTATGACAAGAGGGCGATATTTTTCCCCTTGTTCCATCCCCCCGCCACCCCTCTCCCAAAACGTCTAATAGCCTGAATAGAAAGTTAATCTACTCCCACATTGTTCTCCCAAGTAAAGTACTATATTGATAATTCATTATGTTTGTTATCGAAATTCTGATTCTAATTGTTAATATGGGTAAAAGCACATTTAACAAAACCAAATTATTACAATATAACTTTGTTCTACGTTAGCCAGTATTGATCAAATCAGATAATTCTTTCATCGAATAAACCCTTATCACATAATCCTTAGAATACCCCAATTAAGTGACATTTTAGACCTACCTTTCATTATATGGCTACAATAGTACACGCGCTCTGGTTGGTTGCTGATAGGGCAAGATTTCCTTGTAATGACAGAGCATTATCAGCTAGGTGTCCAAGGTACATACAATCTATGTTTAACTTGATAGTGGGCATCTATGTTATGTTCAATTGACAGCTATCAAAATTGTATCCGCTTACCAGTGTCATATGACTTTATCGCTGGCTCAAGTGTACACTTCATTGCTTTGACGTGTTTTTTATAGTTATCTGTTGACCAGTTATCGGTTTTAATTGATCGCTGTATCAATTACTTCCGGTGTTGTATATTAATAGCGCTAAAAAGGTTATATTATAAATAACTTATTAACCTCGTCCGTTCGTGCGGTCATTACAAGGAAATCTCAGAGCGATAGCGAGGTCAATTTATTAAGGCCACGGTTAATAAGTGGTATATATTAACCAAGCGATATCTCCTGTGTAACTTAATTAATGACTATTCATTCATTTCTCGCCTAAAGACAAAGCCGTCTAATTCGAGCATTTTAGTCACATATTTATGAACCATGGAGGTCAAAGAATCAAATTTGCTGTGCGTGAGACTGCTCTGACAAATGATGGTGGGCATTTTCAATTTCTAAGAGAGCTTTCTGCAGCACGCAAAAGTATCGTTCTTCAAGCTCTGATGTCAACGGGTCGGTGAATGCTCGAAATATCAGAGAAAGAATTCCAAACAACCGGCCTGAAGATTTTTGTGGAATTTTTGGCTTTTTCTTTTTCATGAAGTTGGTCTCAAGCTTGTGTCTGCCTTTACTTTCCACAGAGTGCTCAACACCATGCAAACTTGTTTCTTTGTCTGGCACTCCGCAATCCATACTGTATGAACCGATGCGAACACTGGGTTTTTGGTTCAAATGACGGTTGTTGTTTGTAATGGTACTGTTAAGAACAATGCATGCACCATCATCTTGGCCGTTATGACCTATCGCCATATAATTGTCGAGTGGAAAAACCGTACCATTAGACTTGATCTTTGAGTTGACACTGAGGTAGGTAGTTTGAACCATTGACGCCTGCTGACTTGGCAATTTTTTCCGGCCATCACAACTTAAATTGGTATCACTCAGTTGTGAATCTAGAATTTCCTGACCAGGAAAAAACCACCAGTTTCTTCCAAGGTCATCTTCAATCGCCTCATTTGTGTTCTCTGTCAGGTGAACCGGGGAGCTGGCAGAATTATCACAGCCATCTGCGCCCACAATGTTAAGGATATCCGCTAGATCTTGGTCCCAGTTTTCAGCACCAGCTGCAATGTCCATGTTTGGAACTTCTGACAAAGGTTTTCTAATTTTAGGAAATACGATAGGAAAAAATATTCAAAATATTTTCCGATGACCGTACAAAAATAAAATTTTTAAGTCACTTGACTTTTGCTTCTTAACATGATTGTTTTTAAATTTTGATGTCACATAGTAGTTTTTTTTGTGAGCCAAGGAATTCAAATAGGTTTTAAACCTCTTCATCCCCTAAAATAAACCATTTTTCTGTTCACACTATGGAAAACATAGGCGAGGATAGACGGATATTTCTTGGCTAAAGCCAGACTCACTGGTCACCCCGGAATGTGTAAAAACAGAATTAATAACTAACATATAATCTGAACGAAATCTCCCTCTTAGGAAAACCTTTGGCCTGCCATAGCTATCAGTTTCCTGGCACAACCAATTTAATAGCCGCGGTATCAATCCTCATCATTTTTTTCTAACTCCTGTAGCTGGTAGCGTAACTTCCGCGTTAACTCTTTAAACCCCAGTATCCACATGCAAATTCTCCAAACTGATCTCCATACATTTGCTTAAAGAATTAGTTGAAAGAATTTGATCAAAGATCAACTATTTTCTCTTGGGTGATCATTTTATTGATTCTCATAACTTACCTCTTTACAGTGTATGGATAATTGTAAGGAGAAAATTGATTTAAGACACTATAGAGTGTTTTCACATGACGTCACGGCGGCCATATTGGTGTCCCAAAACAAAGAAACGGCGGCCATGTTGGTGTCTCAAACCAATCCTCTGGGAGTTGAACTCTTTTCTTAAGCAAACACTTTCTTTTGTTCCAATAAATTTGCATAGATGCTGGCCACGTGAGTGAAAACACTCTATTGGGACTTAAAGGGTTAAATAGCTACACTTAATTTCTACCCTTCCCAATCAAGCAGCGTTCGCCCTCCCTAAAAATATTCCTGCATCGTAGGCTATTTCAGATTGGTTTGGGCTGATCTTTTTATTATTAAAGATTGTTACTTATCAGAATAAATTTGATGCATACAATGAAAAACAAATTAGGTGTAATATGATTAAGCATTGTAGGGGCTAAGGAACCAACTATAAATACTATTAAGTATACTTACAGACGAGATAATCTGTCTAAAGAAAATTAGTGTCATTAGGATTCATTCGAGAAAAACATGACATCGGATAGTTCACCTACAGCTGCACCTACTTAAATCCATTCCCGTCTTTACGTCGCTTTGTTTCTTCTCGGTTCTCTTTACTTTTAAGGCTTGTCTGACGTAGCTTCTCGTTAATACAAAACGAGAGCACACAGTCCGGGTTTGCGCAAGGAATCTCATGTGCACTTTTTCCTTCTGTGCCAGTGCTTACGAAGAGCGATGAAAGGTTTCTCTTCATAACTGAAAAGCCACTTGTACTGAAAGTTTTCAAATTTCTAGATCTGATGATAAAATGTGTATATAAGTACAAGGCATGAGAAAACTTGTCCTTCAGACCCAGTCTGTTTATGAGGAAGATTAGTTAACACTTTTAAATGTGTCAGATGGTTTGTTATCTGTCCTAGCGTGAACACACTAGGGAATTCAGGGACCTCTCTTCCCTCATGTTTCCTGGGAAAATTTGACATCTAGATAGTCTAAAATAGTTTGAACTTCATCCAAATTTCTTACCCTTCTAATACTCGTGTAATTTAAAGGTT
Organism: Porites divaricata; assembly: GCA_038088405.1. Lineage (NCBI taxonomy): Eukaryota > Metazoa > Cnidaria > Anthozoa > Scleractinia > Poritidae > Porites > Porites divaricata. The sequence continues at coordinate 29,372,999 of JBBMOI010000001.1, read as the reverse complement.
ATTTTATGGACAAAATTTGTCAAAATCAGATAGTACTTGCTCCTTGAATCTTGTCAAAATAGCCTTTCATTTTCATTTTCCTTTAAGTCTCCTTCCTATTATGCCCCTATTACAAGTACTAGCATAACATGCAGACTAGAGTCTATAAACGATGCCGTTTTTCAACTTTGGTTAATTGAAAAGGTCTTGTTATAAATATGTCGAAACCACTGGCTTCTGCACGTACTCTCGATGAGAAATAAACTGCTGTGACCTGTGGTTTAAACCGAGGACCGAGGTCGGAGAAATATTTTCCTCGACTCGTTTTGCCTCTTTGCTCTTAAATAGAAAACGACGTTAGGGTATTATTAAAACACTGAGCAAAATACATGGAAGGCTCTGCAACAAGCCGCTGTTTGTTTTTGCCCTTTTGGCCTCCCCACGGATAATAGATTTGCTTCCTCCGATCTAGATCGAGCATTTAGCCAATAATCACATGGCTTCTCCGTGGTAACCAACAAGTGGAAAAAACTGCAAATGTGCAACCAGTCGTGAAACTATCACCAGGAGTCCTCCTACCACCACTTATTTCCCGTCTGCTTTTATGTATTTATATAATATACGTTTATTTGTTTTTTAGGTAAGAAGGTTCGTACGTGCGTAAAGGTAGCTATGCCTCTTCTTTCAGTTGTCCCCTCAGTAAGTAGTCGGAAGCTAGCATAGCATAGCTCACCATTTCACGCTTTCTCCTGTCCATGCTAAAGTAAGGGAACGGCTAGGTAAATAATTGTAAACTGACTTTGAAAATTATGACAGCTGTGTACGGAATGTTAACAAAAAAGTTCATGACCAAGTACATTTCATGTAACCATGGAACTTTCAGCTACTTAAATACATTTCTCTCAAAGGGGACTGAGCCGTAACCTGCCACCAACAGCATCATCACCAGGGGCTTCTAACCACACTCACAAACTACAACTTCTATTCTCTCAATTAAGTAAAAATTAATCATAGGCCGGCTAAAAATTTCCAAGAAATTAAAATAGCTTTTCCAATATTAGAAACACAACATTAGCCTAACGAGCAAATGAAGGGGTCAGTTTGTAAAGAGAACCTTGTATGGTGCAGCGTCGCAGGGTAGTAGAACACTAGGGTGATAAAAGGTTAATAAGCGCGAGCAAAGAGATTTAATAACTGAGCAGTTTCGAGCGCAATCCCTTTGACTTGACAGAGCCAATCAAAGATAGTCAGAATAGTGGGTTGAGTGTGGTTTACATGTGTATCAAATTTTGGAATTAAGATATTGGTGGAAGCATGGTAAGGTGGAAAACAAACATAAGTTAAACGAAAAGATTTTTTTCTTATTTTGTTCTTGTAATACATACAGTTACCTCAATTACAGCAGCCCAGGACACGAACCTGTGATTACTCTGCTCTTGGTGCAAGCCTTTGTAGCTTTGACCCGACATCAAACTGTGAATTGCAATTGTTACATCAACTTGTTTTAAATTAAATTAACTTAATAAAAAGTGTGACGGAATGTGATAGTGCGGATTTATTGTTAGTCAGATGGACGGACGGAAGCATCCGATCCGAACAAATATGGTAATTGCCTGGCAGAACTTAACCAAAAATTATGACTTCCACTGATTAAAGTTGGAATTACGTCATGCCTACATAGTTCTATTTCAATAATTATACTACTACATGAGAACCAGGGGCGTAGCGTCCTTTACGCAAATACGCACGTGCGTACTTGAGAAATTAGTAGAATCTTCTAAATATTTTATGTTATAAGTAAATTAAAGCAATTTATATTGTTATTGTTATAAGTAAAAGCAATTTGTAATAAGTAAAAAGCTTGTATTGTGCAGATTTGGTACTGTCTGTCTCGCTTTTATTCTGCATCGTTTTTACACGAAAAATACAAGAGTTTCAGTAGTGGAATGTGATAATGGTTACGTTTGCCTTCAGGTGATCCCACAATACATTGCGTATTCATGAAAAAAAGGAGGGCAACTGGGGAAATTCATACAAACACATTTTCAGCGGACAACAAAGGTGCGAAGCCACAAAGAATTGCACCTGGCCTGACTGATTATATTATTATCCTGATTCAAGGTTTATCTGCAAAGTTTTCCCATTCAAAAGCTATTCATTTTTTAGTTTTCTCTTTCTCTCTATAAATGTCGAAAAAGTCTGTCAAAGACTGCCTTCAGGCAAGAGAGCAATATGGAGGCTCCGCTGGCCATTCAGGCCACCTGATGATCCCCTTTTACAAACTTAAATTTGTGGACTGACACTTGGTCAAACCAATGCCGCTTTTTATCTAGTAAGACACTTTTCTTACTTACCCTTTTCGGGCGTGCGCTGCTGAGCGCAGTTTCAGCTCAGTGAAAGGAATACTTTACACGTAATATCGAACAAATACTACGCTCGCCCGTACGGCCCCATGTGGCTAAAGAAAAAAAGAAGACCCTTTAAACTATTTCTAGTTTCAATTAATCGAATTAAGCATAATTACTTACTTATAGCCCGGGAATCATCACCAGGAATCATCACCGGTAATAATAACAATAAGGACCTCTGAGCTTGAAATTTCTCTGAGATTGATATAGAAGTCCAAGTGCCTAATTCACTAAATTCTAAAATGATATGCTGTAAGTATTAAAGAACAGTGCCTCATTCTGTCATGTTTGCCGTCTTTGTTTCACTGGCTGGCAACAGTTCCCCTCTAAAACAGGGAAGTTATTGTTAGGGATACAGCACAGAGCCCTATCGACATGGCCGCACAGCCGTCTCCGTCTCTCAGTGTTCAGCCATTGTTTTAAGCATTTTTTGTAACTTCCGTTAATTCTGCTTGAAGATCTTGTGGTTGCAGGCGAGTTCAGTGCTTTGTCTTAAAAAAAAAATGCCCGTTAAAGTTTGCGAATTTGGCCGGTTACACTCATTAAGAGTAAAGAACCTGTAGAGCGCATGTCCGAGGCTTAAAATGGGAAAGACCTAAAGATGATCATAAGGATAACGATAATGACGAAGAGTTTGAGTGGTATTTGGGACATGATGCCGCGGAGGATCGTATATTTAAAACAACATTAACAAACAAAATAAAACAAAAACGAAGAGCTTGTTAAGATCATTTTATTAAAGCTATTTCTGAAGGATTAAGTGACATGATACAGACTTATATATAGCGTATATCATTTTGGTCTAAACTGTTATTATAGTCCAACATGTCCAACCGAACAAAATTGCAGAATGGCTAAAAAATCATATATATATATATATCGAAAAGGGACTACGAAAAATGTATGATCGAGAAGACCGAGCAGTTTTTGTGCAGGATGAGATGGAAAGCATTTTTCCACCTAAATCCCGTGGAAAGTGCGAAAAAAGAAACATTTGGATTCAAAACAAAGAACTGCCCGCCAGTCGTGGATGAGATGAAATCATTTGAAGAAGGTCTGACGAATATAATCAGAAGTATTTCTTACAAGAATAGCAGATGCCACTTTCAGGAAGACCTAAAGAAAGACATTGCTATTGTGCGAAACGAGGACCGTATCTTTGTGAAAGCTGACAAATCTACGAATTTTTACAAGTTAAGTACTAATCAATATAACCATCTTTTAAATGCTAACGTAACTAAAACATACAAAAAAGCAGACAAGAGTAAGCTGGATAAAATAGATAAAGAAGCGAAAAATATCACGACCAAATTAGACTTAGACGATCGTGTGGAATTAACCGCTACGAAGAATGCATTCATCACACTTAAGGACCACAAGGAAAATTTTGCAAACAGGCCCGCTTGCCGTTTGATAAATCCTTCGAAATCGGAAATTGGCAAAATAAGCAAACAAATCCTAGAGAAGATCAACCGAAAGCTTGTAAATGCTACTGCCGTCAACCAGTGGAAAAATACATCATCTGTCCTAGAGTGGTACAAACAATTAACGAATAAGACTGGCTCGGCATTTATATGCTTTGATGTTGTTGAATTCTACCCTTCCATTTCAGAAGAGCTCCTACAGCGAGCCTTGGACTTTGCATCTAGACATCTAACCATCACAGCCGACGAACGCGAAGTAATCATTAACGCCAAGCACTCACTTCTGTTCAACAAAGGCGACCCATGGGAGAAGAGATCTTCGACCACACTTTTCGATGTTACAATGGGGAGCTACGACGGGGCAGAAACATATGAACTTGTCGGCTGTTTTCTACTTGCACAGTTAAAACAGATCCAGGGGATCAATATCGGCCTATACAGGGACGACGGTCTGGCGGTAATGTCTCAAACACCCAGAAAGATAGAGAAGGCAAAGAAGGAAATTTGCAAAGTTTTCGCAGAAAATGGGTTACGAGTCACTATTGAAGCAAACAAAAAAGTGGTTGATTTCCTCGACGTAACGCTCGATTTGAACACTGGAAAGTACAAACCATATTCCAAACCAGCAAACCACCCACTTTACGTACACAGCAAATCAAATCACCCGCCCAACATCATTAGAAACATCCCAGAATCTATCAACAGGCGGCTATCTGAAATATCGTGCGACGAAGAAACATTCAACGAGGCGGCACCAGAATACCAAGAGGCATTGCGGAAGAGCGGTTACGATTACAGACTCCAGTTTAAACCACCAGCACCAAGAGCGGCGACTCAACCGCGTACACGGAGACGTAATGTAATATGGTTCAACCCACCATACAATAAGAACGTTGAAACTAATGTAGGTAAAGAGTTCTTCAAGTTAATAGATAAATGTTTCACAAGCGGCCACAAATTAAGAAAAATATTTAACAGGAACACGCTCAAACTTAGCTATAGTTGTATGCCTAACGTTAAACAAATCATAGATGGACACAACAAAACCATCCTGAAAAAAGCAGAGCAGCAAGACCAAGATAATTTAGATGGAACGTGTAATTGCAGAAAAAAAGAGGAGTGTCCATTAAACAGAGAATGTCTAACTAAGGAAATAGTTTATCAAGCCACTGTTAAGTCACAAGAAAGCACAGAGACATATGTAGGTTTAACATCCAATGAATTTAAAACTAGATGGCGTAACCATAAGATATCATTTAATAAGGAAAGTAGAAAGAACGAGACAGAATTGAGCAAGCACATATGGCAGTTAAAGGATCGTGAACAGGAATACGACATCACCTGGAAAATTCTAGCTAAAGCTAAGGCATATTCGAATCAAACGAAACGATGCAACCTGTGTATTGCAGAAAAATATTTCATATTAACTAAACCGCAAATGGCTTCGCTTAATAGAAGAAATGAACTCATTTCGACATGTAGGCACAGACGTAAATACATTTTAAGATATAGCCTAAAATAAGTTCTTTCGAAACAAGTAGCGCGCGCAAATGTTCTTTAGGCGCGCGCACAATTTTAACAGTTGGATAGTTTTGTGCGTCTTACGAAGTCATACATATAACGTAGCCAAACAAGGGACCAACCATTGTAAGTTTAACTGAGGAGTGGGTGGTAACACCTACGAAACAAGTTTGTATTAAACTTATGGTCATCAGAGTTGAGTGATTTTACTTTATGGATTATATATATATATATATATATATATACCAGTTGATGCGTACGCACGCCTATCGGCAGAGTGCTCAATAGCTTTTTAAGGACTAGAGCGTAGTATAATCTAGTTTGTCTGGTGTCAACTTGAGGTTCGACGTGGCATTTTATTACTATTTAGTTTCGTACCGCACTACATGTACGGCACTCCTCAGATAAATTTGCCAACAAAAAGTTCGTTACAACATACGTTACGACTACAAACGCGCGCGCAGAATTTGAATCAAAAAAAACTATTGCGTGCCTACGGGAGTTCTAAAGCTGCTAAGAAGGAATTTGCGTGCGTGCCTGCAGGCAAGCAAGCCGCGCCTTTTAATCCCGCTTCTAATCGCTGCAATTTGCGCCTGTGGGAAAAGTATTTTATTATTTGCAGAGCCGATCTGGCGAGCTTGAACAAGCGTAATGAACTTGTAACTTCCTGCAGGCACGCACGCAAATTCCTTCTTAGCAGCTTTAGAACTCCCGTAGGCACGCAATAGGTTTTTTTTTTTTTTGATTCAAATTCTGCGCGCGCGTTTGTAGTCGTAACGTATGTTGTAACGAACTTTTTGTTGGCAAATTTATCTGAGGAGTGCCGTACATGTAGTGCGGTACGAAACTAAATAGTAATAAAATGCCACGTCGAACCTCAAGTTGACACCAGACAAACTAGATTATATATATATATATATATATAGGAAGCCTATGTCACGATTTTTGCGTAGTAAAGTGCTCGATACGTTAAAGTAGAGCGTGATATATAAATATAGGAAATAGGAAAAAAACTACACTTTCATCCCGACAAGCCTGTTTCGTGATCGCTCACTCTTCAGGGGATTTAATGATAAGAATATTCAAAACCATCGGCTATATACTTTTAGATTACATCGTTGGGGGAAAATTTAAATTAAATGTTTAGTTGTTACGTAGCAACGCTTTGTTTCTGTGGCGACAAGAGGACACAAGCTCGTTACGTTTGTTAAGTGATGATAGATCGGGACGACAGATAATTAAAAATTTCTCTTTGAGGCAAAGGTAGCCTGAGATCATGCCCTCTCCCTATTAACCCTTTATGTCTCTCACGGGAAGAGGGCATGATACATTTCTTTGACGGATCACATGTAAAAATGCCGGATTCTGGACTTTTTTCTGATTGGATAGGAAACAATGCGAATGATTTGCGCCGTTTCGATTGGCCAAAATGCCGCCATCCGTTAGTTGTTGTTAATTGATTTCAGTCTGCATTTTTGCTTGCGTAATGCGGCAGTGAATACACACGCGAGTTCGTTATGAAATTTCTGCCGGCTCAGTTTTCTTGAATTTGAAGAATGCTTAAATAGAAATTTCATCCGTTGAAATATTTTCCATCTCATCGTATACTAAAAATTCACCGATCATTTGAATGCAATTTGATACTGGCTACAAGTTACAGAAGCGACAAACGGGTTCATTTTTCAAATAATCAATTCATGAACGGAGTCTTGACCTGGCTTGACTGTAATTCTTCCTTCAGAAACCTTCGAATTATTCTGAGCGATCTTCGCTTTCACACCACCGTGTCAGTTCGTGAAATATGGTGCTTCAGCCTAATTTTTTTTCACTGCTTTCGGTACAGAACGAAGTCAACGAGCTTTAACCAGTAAATTCTTTATTATTTGTAGCTGTTAAATAAAGGTACGGCAGCTCCAGCTAGCAGTATTTCATCACAAAAACAACACATTTCAAATTTCTTTTTTAGGAAGCGCCATCTGAACATGGGCGAACTTAAAAATTTTCTTTTCCCTAAAATTGATTTCAAAAGAGACATTATTCGCGTCAAAATTTGATTCCCTTGTGGTAAACGCTTATTGTCTAATAACATGACAGGTCAAGCAGACGTTACATTATGTAAATTAGGGGGCGGTTGACGGCTTGTTAAATAAATGTATCAGGCGTTATTTTTTTCCCTCTCGAGCCAAAGAAGCAAAGAAGCAAAAAAAAGGAAAAAAATAACGCCTGATCTCAGGTTAAGGCAAAGGTTACATCTTTTACATGAACTGTTGTAGGATGAGCTAGATGAAATGATACGCCATGAAATAGAATAGTCAATGTTGTTGTCTTTCAGGGACCAGACATGTTTGCTGAGTTCCTTAGACTTCCTGTGTTTTGTGTGACGAAATGACGCATGCACTCTAAAAGTAGGTCTCTTTAAATTAAGAACCAGTCACTTCGATTAAAGAACAACATCCTTGTTTTAAGAAGGACAAACATTGATTTACAAATGTTTTTAAGATACAGAAAATGGTTTTAAGACAAAGCTTAAATTAAGTGAAAGGAAATTGTTTTAAGACAACATTCCTTGTTTCTATTTTTGTTTTAAGGGCTGGATTCTTAAATCAATAACCTTTCTAAAATAAGTCGCTCAATTTTCTTCTGTCTTGCGACAGAAAAATTTATACATAAAAATTTCGTAAGCCTAAACTTGAACTCAAATACGGTTTACAGCTATGTTCAAAGCTATATTTCTTACTTGAAAAGTCCTGAGGAAAAAAACATGTGTAAATGAAAAATGAAATTTGATTTGATTTTAAAGTAACTACTGGAGAAGGATTTTATACTTGTAGGCCACATTAAACTTTCCTTAGTAGAAAATTACAAGGCATTTGAAACACATGCAAACATGATTGTAAAATTATCAACAAATTTTGAAAGTTTCAGTTAGAATTTTTTCGATCAAAAAGATCTATAGTCATGACTGAAAATGGACCAATCACAAAGCAACAATTCAGCAGAAGCTGACCTCTCAGGAAACAGGCAATTAAAACTGCCTTTCTCTGATTGGTGCATTTCGATCCTCTGCCCACAGACTGTCTCATGCAGAGGAAAAGGTAAGCTTTCGAACATTTGACTGAGCATTTGAGTATGAACACTTTCGAATTTCGATGGTCTGATGCAGTGTTCAGTAAGAGTTAATGCATCTACACCTTGGACTTTAGTGTACAGTTTGTCTTTGCAAATTGTTATATTCTGCAACTACCTATTCAAATGGATTTCAGCAAGAGTTAATGCATCTACCTTTGGACTTGGACTTGTGAACAGTTTATCTTTGGGACTGTCTTATATTCTTCACCTATACGTACCCATGAAACTATCAGCTTGCAGTTTATTGGAGAAATGTAAATAAGATATCAAGATTTATTGAATTCAGTTCTCCTTGTAGTAGTAATATCGTTTTCAGTTTTACCTAGAATCCACTCTCAGAGATCAGAATCAAAGTCATTTGTGAAAACGATTCCAAATTTACACTGTCACAAATACCACATTACGTACTGTCAGTGTTTCCAGTTGTAAAGAAAAATGTAAATAAAGGAATGACACTTTTATATCAAATTCAGTTTTAGTAATATTTTTTATGGACCCGTTGGACTCATTTGGTATTAAAAGATCAAAATATGTCTTCCGTAAAATTATGCTTGTGGGCCTACTGGAGTATAAAACAAGCCTTTTGAACTTAAGGTTAATTGTTTCAAGTTTTGAATTGTCTTGATTTAGCAAACGTTTGCTTATTTCTCATCTTATATTTCAAGCAAGACCTTCCCTTATTTTAAGTTTTGAGCGTATTGTTTTGCAATGTAAAACAAGCTACTTTTGCGCTTCCCAGAGGACATTAAAACAAGTAAAATTTTACTTGTTTTGATAATCTGACTTTTAGAGTGCGCAGTGTGGTTTCTGTATCTAGTTTCGAAGGTGTTTTCTGTGAGTCCGATGTATGTTTCAGAAGTGTTAATGTCGTTACGTTTGACGGTTGCTTGGTAGATAACTGATGATTGAAGGCAGTTTCCGTTAAGAGGGCATGTGTTCTTTTGTCGGCAGTTGCATGATTTGTTGACAACAGAGTTATCTGTGGATATATCTCTGTGCTCGGGTGAATTGAGGATGCGTTTGTTGTGGTTGTCGATAATTTGTTTAGTGATATTCATGCAACTGTAGCTGATCTAAAAATTTAATTTAAATTTTCCCCAACGATGTAATCTAAAAGTATATAGCCGATGGTTTTGAATATTCTTATCATTAAATCCCCTGAAGAGTGAGCGATCACGAAACAGGCTTGTCGGGATGAAAGTGTAGTTTTTTTCCTATTTCCTATATTTATATATATATATATCTGTCTGGATTTGTGAAAACGTGGCTAAAGAAATTTCAAGTACATTTTAACTATTTGACATCTAAGTGGAATAGCAAGCAGTTCAAAGTCACTAGCTGAAGCTAAACAATGACAGCATTATTGCTGGCAATAGACCGTAAAGTTTTCTCGCAGAAGTAACAGGATTTTGCGATGAAATACACAACATTTTGAAAGGTGCAGAAATTGTAATCTTTTAGCCAGTCAAACCGTGAGGCCACAGCTCAGTGTCGGCCGACCACAGATTAAGAATCCACAATCTTTGAGCGCAGAATAGGCTTTCTAAGACAAAATCACCTAAACTAAAGACTCACGAAGCCTTTTTATCCTTGACACAAAGTATTCTCAACCGCACATACCTGAGATTTCTCTGTCAACACTTTCGGTAAATCACACAATAAATGACTTTGGCGGCAATCAAACACTTCCCAAAACCACTCATAATACTTCCACACTTAACACGGGCGAAACATCGTCAAATTACGCCGTAAATCTCTCGCTTTCCCCACATAAATCGTCACATGGAACTTTTCTCGACTCACTGACAATCGATTTATTCAAGATCCCGGATGTACACCAGCGGTTGAAAAGGACACATATGGCCCCCGCCTTCCACACAATTTTTTACTAAGTCTTTGGCCTGCTCAGAAATCAGCATGAATTTCCATCTTGCCTAATAGATTTCAACCCTAGAACCTACTTTGTGAGGCCAAAGACTTGTTACTGCCAACAACAAAGCTCGCAATATCCACTCTTTCCGTCTACAAGCCCGGGATCAGTCTTTCACCCGTGTAGCCCGAAATGAGTACGAAATACCAGGAGATATTGGACGCAGCAGACTTTGCCAGACGTGAGAATTGTTCCTTCATAAGGCTTAGTGATGCCTTCCGGAAAACTTTGCTCAAAGCAGCCAAAAAAACTCTAAGACAACCCACTGTGAGAGCCGAGTTCAGTCTAATACGCGCGCTGATTTCAAACTGACATGCAGAGAGTATTATGGGAAGTTATGAAAAACATTTTTTCTTGGGGGGGGGGGGGGGGGGGGAGAGGGTAATAGGTTAATAGCCAGTGAGAAACTCATCAAAGTCTATGTACTGTGGCCTAGCCGTTACCGATTAAATAAATAAAAATTAACTGCGAAAAAAAAAAAAAACTGCTCTGCTACGAGACTCCGTCAGAGGGTATATAAGAGAGATTTCTGTAGCCACGTTTTTGCAAATCCAGACAGATATATATATATGTCAATGCATGTAAGTCTTGACAAGCACTAAACATGTTTTTTTGCCATATATATATATATATATATATATATATATATATATATATATCCCAGCTTATCCCCCTTTAGCAGAAGGCCGAGAAAACAATTGCCATGATCCACCCGTAAACATCCTCTGTCTGCTGAGCTCCTAACACGCACATTAGCAGGGCCTATATGGTTTACCAATGGACACACTCTTTTTTGGCTACTGTTGAAACAGCCGAGGCATCCTTTACCGGCTGTTTCGCTGAAACGCAAACCGACCATGCTTCATGACAGCTTTTTCTGGGTATGCTCTTGCATGGAAAATATCATGTAGAAAACCAGCGTTTGACCCAGATTATTCGAGTTAATGTTTTAACCCCCATAAACAGCGGTGTCGCAACCCTGGCCCTTTCAGAAAAACCTCTTAGACCGGTTGTGATTACTAACTAAGAATGAGAAACTTCCCGAAATCGAATCTAGATCGGCAGAAAAGCGAATCCTAACCATAGGCGGTTCAAGACTGTCAAACAGTTGAGACCTATAGTCTCCTCCTAGAACAAAGACATCATCTACGAGTAATTTTCAGGAGTCGACAGGAGATTTTAAAACCTCGCCTTCCGAGTTCATGCCGTTCTTGAACACGCAATAACTTCCCATTTCCGATATTTGACGTAAGCATTCATTAAGAGTAAAAGAGCGAACCTTGCGTAGACCTTGATACTAACAATTAGTCGACTTAATGCCCCCGTCTAAAATTTCGGATACACAATATATCTTGTTTACATATCAGCATATAGACTCTTTCCTCCACGTAACAGCCGAAACCTTGGTCTTCTTTTCATGTAATGGTAGCTTATTAGCCGACGCCCGGTAACCACTTCTGACAAAACTTCTTTTAGAGATTCCTGCAGTTTTTAGTGAATTCCAACATTTATCATAAGAACTGATAGTTGTTTCGTCGTTAGTAAGTTATGCATGGAACCGTGGTGAGCGCCCTGAGCTCAAGAAAGAAAAAGTAGAGTCTTTTTTTTCTTCTTCCTTAGTGTCAAAAGCCTTGCAGGGTTAGGGGGAGGAGCTGAATCATTGTTACGCTTGGTCATTCAGCCAGCTATGCAGCCCTTTTCGCCATGTGAGAAAAATATTTTCTTGCTGCCCCCTCCTATGTTCATAGACTCTTAAGGACTTATAAATCGTTAATTAAGTTTTGCCTGGGACTGGTGAACGCCCTTAAGCTTTACAGAGTTTTTTCCAACAAACAGGTTCTTGGTTCAGTTTCCGCTATGATTAATTATAAAAAATGTTATTTTATTAAAACGGGGAATTGACTTTGTTATCACGTTCATGCCTTGAGCCAAGGTCGGTTCGCTTTGTGTTTTTACAAACGTCGAACAAAAAAATGTAGCATGGTATTACGAATCTATATGAAAAAATAACATAACCTAACAATAGTTTTCTCCTACAAAAACACCACTATTAAGCCACAGGAGCCTATTGGCATATTTTGTTAGCGACTCCTCGGGGTCGTTTTCCGGATTTGGTAAATGGAACCCGGCCGCGTTTTTGGATCGTTCCACAGAAACATTTTGCAAGAAAAAGGAACTTCTGAGAAGGTAGTGCTGCGTTGCCCCCCCTGGGAGGGAATGCCAGGCGGGCGATGTACAGTGTACATAAGTTTGTGCCACTGTAAAGGGTATAGTGTATTAGGTCCGGTATAGGCTGAGAGGGGTAGCGGGGTAGGGGTATCCTCTAGCAACAGCAGAAGTAAGGCGACTCCTTCCCTCCGCTAGCCTACGAGTCACCTGTGGGCAGGGTGTAGTAACCGGTCAGCTTCCCGATCAGGGTTACGTGAAGTCATGGGAGTGGGTGATGGATGTTGTTGAGGAGGCACCTGGTGTCATAATCCACAGTGTTGGCTCCCATAGCTGGCACCAGGAATAGGATCCTTCTACCTTGAACACTGGCTGGGGCTTCCTATCTTGTAAAGATACCGCCTAGGAAAGAAACAACCAGTCCCAACAATCTGAGACTGATAACAACGGAAACAAAACGTTTTTTCCGCTGTGTGGTCGAAGATGAGACGTCCATCAGGATAAGCAGTGGATGATGTTGATAGGCTGAGAGCGGCACATTTCATAGCACCCCCCAAGATGAGGTGCTTACCATTTGCACGACCATCTAGCGCTCGAAATTTTCACGCACAGACCTTAAATAAAATTTGATCTCGTGGGAGAACTTTCCACAAACTGTATCTCGATCTGCCATAGTTTATATTAAAAAGGGCCAGAAAAACATACCTAAAACGACAGACGGTTTTTTTTCTAAAGCTTAGATTGCAAATGATAACCTACTCTCTTTAAAAATGGTTTGAGCATGGTTTCGACCTGAAACATGACAACCCTGAAATAACAACTACTAAAGAAATTTAATTTTATTTGATAAAAAAAAATCCTCTAAATTCACTGATCAGTTCGAGAAAGTGGAACACCGTGCCATTACTTTCCTACTTCATGTTGCCCAGTGTCCGGGCAAAAAGAAAACTGCCTTAGTTTTATTCATCGGTCATCCACTTTTTCTGTCGTGAACCGAATTAATCAGAGAAAACAATAGACAATTCAACCACAAATTCATGGGTTTTCGTAAGTTTTACAGTCGAAAGATTGCCGAGGTTGAAGAGTATTTTCAAAGTTAGTGAAACTCTAAAAAACCTAGAGTATTTTACACTTGCAAAAGTAACCATCCACATACGGTGGCAAATATCACAAGTTTGTGGATTTTTTAGATATTTTAAGGTAGAGACTATCAGTAATTCGTAACTCTTTTTCTTTACTTCCTTGCAGCCTAAAAAAGTCGACTTAAAGCTTTTGGGGAAGTTCATAGTCGAACTAATGTAAGTACTAGTAAATACTTCGAAAATACTCTGTTAGTTTCCGGCCACCAAGAGACAAGCTGCTCTCAATTTTAAGGCTAGCTGATTAGATTAGTGGAACTCTAACGCATCCTACTGATATGTTTTTACTTAACGAATTTTTGAATCAACGTTTTCCTGTTTCGGTTGCTGAGAGTCCTATTGGCTTAGGAATTAAATAATGGACGATCGAAATCTGAGTCGCCGTTATTTTTACAGCACCCCAGCGGATAACAGATGCACAAACAAAGGAGATAGAGAATCAAAAATGGAAGAAGTATAATTCCTACGATCAAATAAAACAGAAGAAGGACAGGAATCCAGCAACAACCTGTAAAACAGGAAAAAACCCAACTTAGTCATCACGAAAGTACTTATTGAGCGCACTGTTCTTAATTTCTACTAGAAAGAGAGTCTCAATGGGTTTACCGTCAGCCGTCAAACAGCCTAGAAATTAACCATCAACCCATGTCAACCGTCAAAAAGGTTACTTTTTACCGTCACCCGTCAAAAATGCAGGTTAAGATTAACCGTCAAAAAGTCTCGAAGTATTTCAAATCTCACTATTTTAGATGTCTGACGGAATTCTGGCTCCTGAAGAATTTCTGAAGTTGAAAAACCAGTTCCTATGTTCTCAAAAACACTCTTTCTAGACATGACAAGATCTTACAACTTGCTTATATCTGAAAATATTTCGAAATTTTATCAGTGAAAGACCAAGCACATTCTCCACAACACAACGGTTATGCTAACGATCGAGCAAGCCAAGCGAAGACGGTCGGCTTGCGAGGCGGCCAGCTTCATGCCACTCGAAGTATTGCAGCAGGCAGAAAAATTCTCGATCGTGCTGTGAAAAGTGTAAAGTAAGTGTAATGTAAGGTGTAGATTCCCTAGGGATTTTAGTAGCGTTAGATTTCATGTGTAGTTTCACGTGACTTTTGATGACCTTTGTTGTAAAAAAACCTTCAAAAGTTCGGACATTGTTCTCTGCCACACTACTGTACTTGTACGAACTACAACTCGCTCTTTCAAGTTCGCGCTAACTTATAAATGATATTTCCCTTTCGCTGTTTGAAACTCGACAAGTTTAAGGTTCAAAAATGTCTAAGCAGAAGAATAATAGCGATTCTAAAGCCAAGAGCATGGCAGAAATGTAGGAACGAGGAATGCTTGTAGTGGAAATTCTCTCCTCAGCAGCTAAAATGGTTTTATAAACATTGGAACTAAAACCGGTGATGTAGGCAATTCTTTTTCTTTCGTTGGCACTTAGCGAAAGCTACAACTAGCATTAGTTCAAAGAAGTTGATATTTTCTTCAACTTTTGGACTAAATTTCCACTTTTTCAGTTTTACAGTCAACCATCAAAAGCTCTAAAATTTAACCGTCAGCCGTCAAAATTGGACAAATTAACCGTCAACCGTCAAAGCCCGCCCCATTGGTACCCTCTAGAAACGGCACCTCATCGATCCCTACAGTCAACCAAGCGACGTAAAAGTATCCTACCGTGCCAGGCACTCAGATAGAATTAAGGGACCCGCTCTACGTCCAGCGCTCCGCCAACTGAGCCTACTGAAAGACGGATGAGTTTGTTTCTGTCTCAGAAGTTATTCCTATAATTTCCTGGCCTGAATTTCAGACGATTACTTCGAGTCGTTTTTATCCCCTCAGCAACTACTGAGGGGGTAAAAACGACTTGAAGTAATCGTCTGAAATTCAGGTTAATAATTCCCATAATTTTAAGCAGGATTATACGGCTTACCCTTTCCTTCCAACTTGTACCATTCATATTCACTGTCGCATGCCAGACAACAGTAGTCCGTGCAGCTGGGCTCCTTTCTGTAGGTTATGGCAGGATTTGGTTGGTATCTTGGTGGGGGAGGTGCTAGTGCTGGACGGTAAGAATAGCCACTGAAAATAGTATGAAACCAGTAATCAGTTGATCGAGATCAGCGAGATTTCTGCATCGAGGTGCATTGTTATCTTACGCCTTATCGTCGATCTATCAAATGTAAAAGTCTTGTCCCATTATGATAGAAGACGATTTTAAAATCTGGGATATAGGCCTCGTGCTTTAATATAAAGAGAGAAATTTACAATTAAATTGTTATACGTTATATCTATTTAGTATCCAATTACGGAAATTCTAAGACGACATCAAAACGTATTTTTTAACTGCTTGATTCTATTTTTTAGAGTTATTTATTACAATCAGGAATTCAACCTCCTTTTTACCCTGTCGGCTGTACTGTATCCACTTGAACTGCAACTGCACTGAAAGGAGAAAAATTGAAACATTCTCATTACGTTGAAACGATATATAAAGAGAAACGCGAGTTCTAGTCAACTCCTGTTTTAACGCGAGTTGTGTGTTCACACAATTACAATGAATCAATGAAGTATTCCTATAATCACGCGAAGTGTCGATCAACTACTATTATAAACATGCCGAGATCACGCAAGTTAGTGTCACAATAAAATGTCACAATCCGGTATCGTTACACTAAAATTCAAAAAACCTCTCATTAAGCATTTAGCTGGCTACTGCCACCTTTCAAAGTCATTTCGCAATATTCTAGTAACAGGTGGTGGGCAAGGAATTCCTACCAAATGAAATCCTGCTATGTGTGGTTTTAGAAAGCTGAACTATGCTCGTTGGCTCGACGAGTGTCTCAGCTGCAGAGCCATGTTTCTTTCATTTTTGCATTAGATTCCATTGCACTCTTTATAGGTAGAACCACAAATGAAAACTTGTTATCGGGTTTTTGCGAAAACATTTCTTTTAATAATCACTGTTCAGTGTTCAATTTACGAATAAATTGTTACGTTACTGAACTCCAAAGGTGACACAATTGGCTTCAGACGAGTCCAAAGCAACGTGACGTTTGTACCAACTGCTTCAATAAAGTACTCGGAAATCCTGTAATTGTACTATACAAATTTTTCTTTATTGATTTTTCATTGGATGTAAGCTTGAAATGAAAGGTTTGAAGATGAAAATGTGAAAATATACCTTCGATGTCATAACAAATGCGCAGCAAACGAATTGATTTTGTCACTTCCGCATTTTGCAGAATTCAGCTTCCACAATGATCAATATGTACCTTTCTAATACCACTTTTTTGCAGAAAGTTTCAGCCACCAAAAATGATAAACTCGATTTCAAACCATTTCACGGTTTATAAGAGTGTTAATGTTGAGTTGATTCATAGTCCAAAGAACCTTGCCTTACCATAATACGCCTAAGCCTTTTGAAAGCGTGACTATCAAAAAGTTTATACTAACCCTTCATTTGTAGCCGCTACATATGTTTGTCTCACTGCTTCAACGCCTCCGATCCTGGCCCGCTCTTCCCGAACGGCAATTATAGCGTTTCCACGACGCGGATCGTTGTTCATGTTTTTGGGTCTCCGAATTCGACGGATCTAGGACTTTCCTTGCACCGGCAGACAAATGATTATCTGATACAGTAATCTGAGCTCAGTTTCATGTCATGTCATTCCCAAGCTCCCAGCTCTGCCGAATAACGCAATGTGCAATTGCCAAGTGGCATTACAGATAGTGATTCTCTTGGCAAGAAAAAAATATAATGCAGCAGTATCTTGATTTTGAAACATCATGGTACGTATAGTATCACGCTCTTTTAGGGCTCTCTTTATTGGTAACTCTCGAGAAAAGTCCCACCCAGACACGGTCAACCTTGCAAGTAAGCGACCCTCCTCCCGTCATTTTGTTACATAGTAATTATAAATCTATCACAAACCAAACCTCTTACTTCAAGTTTCTCACTTTCATAATTTTTTGTGTTAAAACTGTTGATGCTTTAACTTGTAGAACTAAAACAAAACTAACAAAAAGCGGATTATATATTAGTAAAATCCAACTAGTGGTCTTATTATCAATGCTGCGTTCTGATTGGTTGACCTACTACTAGGCTATATGTTAAAGCCCACTAGACCGAAAAGAGCGGGATTTGAAAACCAAAACACGAAAACAATGGCGGCTGAATCTCGTTTTGCTAGCTCAAGTTGTTTTTGTCTCGATACTTTTGACCAACCAGTTGGATTTACTAAAACAATGATTCCTCTCGCCCTCGTGGCCTCTAAGTCAATAGCCCATTCGGCCTTCGGTCTCATGGGCTATTGACTCAGAGTCCATTGGAAATTCGGGCTCGAGGAATAATTGTTAATTAGCATATATTTTGTCACATCATAACTAGAGGGTTTTGTTCCTTAATGTAAAAAAGACTCAATTATTGATATTCAAAGCAAAAAACAAACAAACAAATTAAAAAAAAAAACAATAGGAAACAATTTAACATTAGTTTAGACGGTTCAGGTATCAAATAGGTAGAATCAGCTAGATTTTAAGGAGTCCATAAAGACGAAAATAATAACTGGAAAAATCATGTAAGTCATGTTTGCAGCAAAGTTGCAAAACGTTCTGGTATACTTTGTCGAGCAAGACATTAGTTACCTCGCGTTGTTATGCGGGGTCTATATTATGCACTTATCTACCAATACCTAAGTTATGGTACCATTTGTAGGGGGTTTACGAGCAACTCACTCGCTGAGCGTAGAGGTACCAGGTATCTGAGTTTACACCTTGGTTTTCTTTAATATTTACAGCAGCTCATATGTCTAGTTTACAGCATCACTTAACGAATGCTGCTCGACAACTAACTAACTAATCTCAACTACTAACTAACTTGTGCTAAATACTGGCAACTTATATATTAAGTAAAATGTAGGTCAGTACGTTCAGGTTTTCTGACCATGAGAGTTACAAATGCTTTTCAGAATGACTTAAACGCATTTCCTGTTGATAACCAAAGTGAAATAAACAAACCCATAAGAAAACCAATGAAAGCCTCTGATGTAGGTAACAATCAAGGTCAGCGATGGCTCCTAAACGTGCCCACTTCAAGGAGGGTGCGAATGGGGTTAACAGCTAATTGATATTTGGCCAAAAAAACCCAGCAGTTAACTTGATAATTAGTTAAAAAATTATTAGTTAACTGATAAATAAAAAGTTTACAGTTAAGAGAAAGCATCAGTCAAAGTGCTGGTTGTAGAGATCGCAACGAATAATTCGTCTTCTAATATTAACAAGATTTCTGTGTTCGGAAAAGGAAAATACTGTTTTCACAGACCCAAAAGATCGTCAAGTTAAACATTACTACCCAAATAAAAAAGCTGTAGTGACTCTTAGTATTGCATCTGACCAAAAAGAATTTCTGAGGGTTCAAAGAAATCAGCAATTTTTCTTTTAGGTACCTGGAATTTGTACTTACGAGATATCATTTTTGTAACTGATGTTGGAGTTTTAACTATTGAGACTTTTTTAATAAGAAGAAAAGCTCGTGTTTAAACCGGTCTTTCTGAAACAGCTTCGGCAGTTTCATTTTTTAAAACTCTTGGATATCTTTATGAGGCTTTTGAAATACGCGAAAAAAGTACGTCTGCGAAAAAGGTAGCATTGAGGGACGTCAGTGAAAGAGGATGTCGACAAAATCTGTATAGAGGTACAAAAAACTTGTGACAACGCAGGTGGAAAGCCTACACTGGTTTCTCACTTCAACACAAAATATTTAGTGGAATCTCTTACGCCTGCTGAATACCCTTGAGACAATGATCACAACAGAACTTGGGTCCAACGTAGAGGTTTAACGCCCAAGACTTTGGAACCACAGTGAAGAAATCGCTTAGAACTACGAGTTCGAAGTGGACTACACTCACGAAAAGTGAGTGTCATGTCATGTCTTTGTCAGTACTCTCAACCATGTCTCTCCCATCGGTGCAAACAGTGATTAAATTCACCAATTGAATCCCAAAAATAATGGTCCAGTTTTGTTATTGAAGACTATATTTTGGCACTGATAATGTTTCTCGTCGTCTCTTGTAATGGATTGCAAGGATTAAAAATGATTTGAAACGTAGGCCAAAAATAAGGTACAGGACATACAGCAACCAGATAAGTACAAGACTGCGATTCCGACCAGATAATGAAAGTGTCGAAGAAGGTGACCTTTGAAGCCATTTATGGCAGGATCCGGACATGCATGGGGCCAAGTCGGGAAGATCAGTACGAGATCAAGACCTGTGCGTCTGGATCTATTTTGGTTATACGACTTATATTTTAGTTACTAATAAACTCTATCAGTGGCAGAGTTCATGTAAATTTATACTTGATTTTAGTAGCGCCTACACCCAGAAATGATTGACTTGCTGAAAGAAGGAAAATTTGGGCTATGACGGGATAATATTCGCTGTTCGGAAGTGAAAGTTAATTGTGTTCGAGGTACGAGAACGCAACCCCTAATTTGTGTTGAGTGTTCTGTGCATTATTGGGTGTCTTGTGCAATTAATAAGGGAGATTTTTTGAGATTGCATTTTCGTCGTCGTCGTCGTCGACACACATTTGCCTCGCTTTGAGGCGCTTGCTTAAGTTTTGCCTCAGTTTGACGCGCTAACTCATGTGGTGATTCTTGTGTCCTCGGCGTTCATCTTTCAAAGGTTTGCTGAGGTCAGATATTCTGTCTTCGTAAAGCGTTCATCTTTTAAAAAGTTTGCTGAATCTTCGTAAAGCGTATATCGATCCGTGTTTGTTGAATCGTCCAAAGCGTTCATCTTTCAGAAGTTTGCTGTTAAATTTTACTTTGGATTAAGCCTTCATATTTTTCAGCATGGTTCGTCACTGTTTGGAAAATGTCTGCGACTCCTGGTGCATGCATCAAACCGGGTTTAGTTCGGCGGCCGTTGTGCCACAAAGTAAATTTACCGAGTTGTGTAACTCGGCGGGCGTTGTGTCACAAAGTAAATCTACTGAGTTGTGTAGCTCGGCAGCCGTTGTGCCACAAAGTAAATCTACCGAGATGTGAAGTTCGGCGGCGCCATTTGATCATGACTTGTGATATTTTCGGCACCGGACAAACGAACGCTTTAATTTATTAAACTCTATGTTATTTATTAGGAAAAACTTATAAACCAGCCCACAGTAGCGCCACTCTCGAGTCACTGAAATCAACATGCTCGACCAAATTACTGGAAAAGTTATTGACGTGAGCCACACACACGTTCCATTGAAGGCTTTGACAGGGTTTAAGTGCGAAGTTTGAATTCAGATGTGAAAGCTTTTAAAATAGTAAATTCAATGTAATTCATTTTGTCAACAAGTTGATGATTGGATGCTCTTAAAAATAACAGAGAAAATTATCCGAAGAAATGTTTTTGAAGAAAGAAAAAGAATCCCGGGTTAAGCACTGATCGGTCTTTGAGCAACTGCGCCCTGTAACTCGCGCCAGTAAAACAAAATGTTCCATCCATTTACACGCCCGACGCACTCGAGCTCTGGCCAATGTCTCCTCCGATTACAAGCACTTGACACCGAACGATACGATATCTTTTGAAAACGTTCTTATAATGATACACAGTTTAAATAGAGGTTTCGCTGTACGCAACTACTTTAAAAGGTAATAGAATTTGAAAACCTGTCGACACAAATACGGATTAACCTTGATCTATAAACAGATCATAACAAGACTCTAGTCACGAGTGAAACGTCAAGCATAAACACGAAATAAACTTTAAATAACGTACTTCACAACATATTGTATGGGGAAATACGTACACTAGGACTAGAACCAAAAAGAAGGTTACAAAAGAAAATTACAAGGATCATTACTTGTTCAAATTTTAAAGAACATACTGGTCCTCTCTTCAAAGAACTACTAATTTCACCTTTAGATGCTATAAACAACTGAAGCCATTGCTTTATTCATGTTAAACAATCTACCATCATCTTTCAATGATTTCTTTTGTCTGAACAAAGATGTTCATCAATTCAACACAAGATCATGCATCCTCTAACGTTCACAAAATCCTAGTACGAACTAACTACCAAAAACACTCAGTAAAATACAAAGGAGTTTCAATATGGAATAACTTGCCAAAATCTATAAATTAAAGAAATTAAGACATTCAATTTATTCAGGAAAAAAATTAAAACGCACTTTCTCCACAAGCAAGAAAATTAGGAATTCAGTATATAAAAGTTGAATTTTACATAAATGATTATTCTAAATAAGTTCGCCAATTACTGTAATTCTCGTAACACAGCTATATCCTTTTTATAATCTTTAAAATATATCATTGTAGTAAACTTGTTCAGGGACTCTACTCGTAAAGTCCAAAAGGGTTTGCTGAGAGCTCCTGCCTAGGTATGAAATTATCTTATACTATTCTGTAACTAGTATGTGAAAGGGAAAATAAAGATTGATTGATTGAAAAAAGAGATAGTCTCAATGGGGTTAACCGTTAGCGGTCAAATTTAACCGTCAACCGTCTAAAATGTAGCCAAATCAGCTAAAGAAACTACATAGGGGAAAAATACATTGCCACCCAAGAACAATAGCTCATATTTTCTAAATCCTCTCGAACAGATCGAATGACGCGGACTACTTGCTCCTTAAGGTGGATTTCCACCGTTGCGTAATGTTTACGTGCGTGCGTGCGTAAAATTTTACGTTAGCAAATAAAGTAGAGGCAATGTATGAAAGGTCGCACGTAAGCGTAAAAGTTGAACCTCGCTCAACGTCACGTTTGAGCTCAACGCTTTATATCTTGCCTCTACTTTATTTCCGTGATTAAAATTTACGTGCGTGTATACACAGTAATTTTCAAGGAGTTCTAATAACTCCTCTAGTGGGGTTAATTTAACTCCTTACACTGGAGTTATTTTTTGGGGACTGGAGTTATTTTAACTCCAAAAAGGAGTTTAAAGAATTCTTTTTCAGGAGTAAAAATGACCCCAGATATTGAGGAGTTAAAATAACCCCCAGAAAAGAGTTATCCTGTACTTAAAGTTTTTACTCCACTTTCAGAGTTAAAGTACCTCCAAAAAGAGTAAAAACAACCCATGTAAGGGGTAAAAATAACCCCATTTTCGGAGTTATTTTAACTCCAGACTGGGAGTAAAAAGAACTCTTTTTCAGGAGTTAAAATGACCCCATATTTGGAGTTAAATTAGGAGTTGAAGTAACCCCCAGTGTACACACGTAAAATTACGCGACAGTGGAAATCCACCCTTAGTTAATGGTAAGTACTATTTTGATAGACCCTTCCTACTTGAACTTGTTGATTGCATTACAACGAATGTACAAAAGTTTATTTTTGTTTATTTATTTTTTTGACAGCTTTTTTTGCACGACGTGCAAAAATATTGTGACATTATATTCACTGTAATCGCGAACAAACGCGATACCGTAATGCCGCATGTAAATGTAAATGAATTGGCAATGAATTGGAAATAATGACAATGATAACGATGAAAATGATGATTATGATGATGATGATGTTGGCAAACATGAACCCATACTTATGAGATAACAATTGTTGCGTTTTGTTACCCTTATCTGGAAATTCAGATATTTAACAATTCAGTAATGAATAAGGCTGAGTATCTTATGAAGAATTATGGAGATCGAGGGTGTTATCCGTCGAGGCCGTAGGCCGAGGTGGATAACACCATCCTCGGTCTCCATAATTCTTCATGTGATACAAAAGCCGTATCCAATATTTTTATTATTATTCATTCAAAAATAATTCCTAGTTTAAAAACATAGCTAAAACAAGCTTACCTCCATCGATGTTAAGTTTATGTTCGATAGTGCACGTTTAGGGTTGTTCAGCTGCGCCTGTATCACTCCAAACAGAAGATGTCGCCCTTCGAGTTGTGTTCTTGTTTGTTCTCGCCATGTTTTTAGCTATTATTTTGCCTAGTTCTTACTCTTGAAACGAGTGAAATTTCCGCCATTTTTGAGTTTCACAACCAAAACAACTCAACCTCGTCGCCAGGTCTTCTCGATTAACGGTGCATTAACCTGCATGAAGGTTGCACTTTTGACGTCATCGGTTCATTAATCGCAAAATTCTTCCAAATTTGGTCATCAGGTGCTGGTTATAGTGAATTATGCGTGTGCTTTTAGCAAATCAGAATCGGGGAAATATTTTGAATGAATAATAACTTGCTCTGCCAAACGCTGAGTGGAATTAAACCTATATATAAGGCCTAAATGTGGCAATATCTACGGTAATTTCAAATCCAAAGTAAATAAATTACCTCGCCGACCAAGATGGACGTCTACTTTCGAGTTCCCACTAACTTCGTCCTTTAGCTTTTGGCTGTTGCACTTCAAAAGCCAAGCCCGAAATCTAAGACAAAAGCCCATCAGGATTTCTTATCTAAGCGCCTTGCGCTCTGGAAGGAAGGGGAAATCAGCAAGTTGCTACGCGAAGGTAGAATTCTCCAGGGGCGTATTGGAAAGCTTAAGACATTTGATCAACCGGAAAAATCCAAGACATTTGCTAAGCTTGTGCTCGAAGGACAGATCAATTCAGCCCTGCGTTTCCTTAGCGAAACATCAACAGGGGCGTGCTGCTAACGGATGACGTCATGGCTCAGTTGAAAGAGAAACATCCAAACCCACAACCAACAACGTTGGGCTCACTTCTCTTCGGGCCGATTAACGATGATATCCCTGAATTGGTGTACTCAGAGATAAATGGTGAGATGATAAGGGAGGCTGGGTTAAGAACAAAAGGATCAGGGGGACCATGCGGGGTCGACGCTAATGGTTTTAGAAGAACGATGGCTTGCAAATCCTTTAAACAGTCGTCTACAAAACTATGCGAGGCGATAGCCATAATGACAAGGACTCTATGTACAACTTATATCGACCCTGCAACCATAGAGCCACTGGTGGTAAGCCGATCGATTCCCCTGGATAAAGGTGAAGGTGCAGTGAGGCCTATAGGGGTCGGCGAGGTGATACGAAGGATTATTGGAAAGTGTGTAATGAACGTTTCTAAGGGAGACGTGGTTGAGGCGAGTGGTTCACTCCAGCTATGCGCAGGTCAAACGTCCGGCAGCGAGACTGCTATACATGCTATGCACGCCATATTTGAAGCAGATGACACGGACGCGGTACTGCTCATCGATGCTTCTAATGCATTCAATGTACTTAACAGAGCAACTTCACTGCATAATATCCGGGTTCTCTGCCCTGTAATTGCAGCATACGCCATCAATACTTACAGGAAGTCGGCACGCTTGTTTATTACCGGCGGCAAAGAGATCATGTCAGCTGAAGGAACAACACAGAGTGACCCACTTGCTATGGCCCTCTACGCCTTAAGTGTGCAGCCGCTCGTCCAGTACTAAACAGTGCTGGTTTGCTGACGATGCCTGTGGAGCTGGCTCTATACTGGAAATCAAGAAATGGTGGGATGTCCTCAACAGCCTTGGCCCAGTCTTTGGCTATTTTCCCAACCCCAAGAAATGTTGGATTATCTCAAAGCCAGATAAAGAGGCAAGCGTGAAAGAAGTGTTCAAGGACACGGCTGTCAATGTGACGGTAGAGGGACAAAAACATCTGGGTGCGGTGATAGGTTTACGGGAACATCTAGAGGAATACGTTAGCGGGAAGGTGACCAACTGAGTCAGCGAGATTACCAAGCTCGCAGAGTTTGCTCTTTCTCAGCCTCAAGCGTGTTATTCTGCTTACTCCTTTGGCCTCAAGCACCGATGGACATATTTTTTGAGAACTTTGCCTGATATTCAAGAATTATTGGAGTCTTTGGAGAATGCCATATCTAAGGTGCTCATCTCTGCAATTACGGAGCATAGGGCACTCCGCTGGACAGGGACATTCTAGCACTGCCAGTCCGTCTACGGGGGCTTGGCATGACAAACCCGTGCCTTGACGCAAATCTTGAGCAATCGTCCTCCGTCAAAGTTACCATCCCGCTGGTCCAACAGATCGTGGCTCAATCCCATCAGATGCCGGATGATTCTTTGGTCAAGCCACTACAACAGGCAATGAGGAGTGAGAGAGCAACGGTGCTCCAAGACAGGGCAGAGTATATCAGAAGGGTAGCCCCACAGAAGGTCCAATGGGCACTTGACCTTGCTGCGGAAAAAGGGTCATCTGTTTGGCTGACGGTACTCCCCCTTCGTGAAATGGGTTTCAATCTAAATAAGAGAGAGTTCCGCGATGCAATCAAACTGCGCTGTACGATTGGCCGGTTGATGATTTTCCCTCCACCTGTGAATGCGGTGTTGCTTCTACAGTGGACCACGCAATGATATGCAAGAGAGGTGGGTTCGTTACCCAACGTCACAATGAGCTGAGGGACTTAGAAGCCGAACTCCTGAATATGGTTTGTACCGATGTTGGGATTGAGCCTGTCCTGCAAGATATCTCGGGTGAGCAGCCGGGAAGAGGTTCTAATCGAGCTCCAGATGCGAGATTGGTTATTCATGCGCGCGGGTTCTGGGAGAACCAACGATCAGCATTCTTTGCCGGTGAGGGTTTGTCAACATAATGCTGATTCGTATAGGGACCTAGAGCTCCAACAGATATACCGCAATCATGAGAACGAGAAGAAGCGCCTTTACGCGAGGAGGGTTTTGGATATCGAACAAGGAACTTTTACACCCCTTATTTTCACGTCAACAGGCGGAATGGGAAACGAGTGCTTGCAATACCATTCCAGACTGGCGCAGCTGATCTCCATCAAGAAAGGAGAACATTATGCTAAAACAATCTCCTGGATAAGAGCAAGGACATCCTTCGCCTTACTAAGATCCGCACTAATCTGCCTAAGAGGTTCAAGAGCTAGAAGGAAAGCCTTTTGTGACTTTAAGAACATTGATATTGACGTTGAAACCCAGGAGGGAGCCATTATTTTACTTGCTTTTACCTTGTATATACCAATTTGTATGGAATATGTTAATTAATGTTAGGATGATGATAGTAGTATTAGTATTAGTTGTAGTAACCATGATATCATGACATATATGATATGACGATGACGATAATGATGATAATAATAACTTTTTGTGTCTTGGATATTTTAATATTGGAATTTTTAACTTGTAAATGGCAACTTGTCTGGAATATGTTAATAAAGTTTTCATTATTAGTAAATTATTGTTATTATTATCATTATTATTATTACAGTTACCACTACCTTTGGTACAGTCTATGTGGAGAAAATAGCGATAATCACAACCTCCAAGCTATGATTTGAGCATTTATGAAAGTATAAACCTGATTAGCTTAGCTAGCAGTGCGGAAGAGTTAGCTTGATTTATATACCGGCTGCTCATATTTGCGCCTTATATTTTTTGGTTTAATGTGTGCTTGCTACAGACGATACAACATTAATTTGCTTTATCAAAAACTCACAATTTTACCTTCCAGTTGCTTGAACAGTGTTCACCCAAGCGATCACGTTACTAACAACAGAGAAAATAATCATTAATACATTAGTACCGCTTGTGGCTTCATGTTTTAAGGTAAAAAGTGAGAAAAGGTTTCACGAGATAATAATCAACTCATGATTCGTAAACATTTATGGCATCCAGTATTGAGAAGGAATGCTTTTCACAAACTCACCAAGACAATGATCCTGGGACGAGGGAACCCATTCGGAACTGTTATAACATCGAAAGAGAAAGTTGCCTACTCGTCATTATGAAATGCCTTTAGGCAACCGATCTTTATAGGAAGCGGTCACACAATCTGTGATTACTATTAAGAAAACGGTATTTTTTCCCGATTAAGAATTATACTAAGAATTATTGAGTTCAAAATATGAAGATCAACTAATCAGTTATACATTCAGTGACAATTAGTAACACCAGCAGGAGCCCGGTAATACGTTCAGTCAGAAGATCATATTACACCATACTACTTCCGCAGTTGAGGAACAAATTACTTCTTTCCGAGGCGAATGAATATATTTGATACAACACTTATAGTAATAGCCCTATAGCTACTTTCTCTCATAGGTGATTATATTAAGCAATTATATACACTTGCTTAGTGTTATCTATTGTAAATGAGGTATTCTTTCACCGCCAAAAACCTATCTGTCCTCTAACATTTAGAGCAATAGTATGACACAAGAATTCAGGTGGCATCCGCATCTCACCCTTCATCCGAGGCAGCTATCACCGTTTTCTTCGCCACCTCAACGCTTCCAATCACTGCACTCTCTTCGATTTCTTGAACATGAACACGATTCATTTTTCAATTCCCACTTCCACACTGATATACTCCACCCACAGCAATATTGGGAAGTTTCTTGGAACTCCGCTGTTAATGTCATTACAACGCCTTAGAAACCCTCGGGCGATTTAGTATACCCAGCCTGGGTCGCAAACACTCCGGCTAAACCGCCCTGTATTGACCGACTATATCATTGGTCCAGACGATGCGTGAATCGGTTGCAACGCAGGCTAAACCTACCCAGCCCAAATTAACTCCTTTGAGTCACTGTGGAAGTATTCCTTGAAAGACACACTGATATTCATACCTTTTACCTTGTTGTTTTAAATCAGGAGCGGATCCACACCGGTTTCCACCGTTTTACGGAAATCAGATATTTTCACGAGATATATTTTTAGTTAAAACTGAAAATTTCCAAGTAGAACTCTTGTTCCATATCCACTACAACATGGAAATTGACCATGATGAAATGATCCTACGATTTTCAAGGCTTCATCTGAAGAGAATGGAACTAGCCGATATCCTGTCTGAATGCATGGGAACCAATGCCCCCTGATCCCCTAAAAGCTTGCGCCCTCGGCGTTTGTTTAGGAAATCGGTCAAAATTTCTCCTAGATCCATCCCTGTAAACTAAGAAGTGGTTGCTGTCTGCTATTTTATACACCACCTCAATTACTTAGTCATTATTTTTAACAGCTATTTTACCTTAACCCTTTTATCATATATGATGGTAAAACTGAAAATCGAGCCTTGATCATAAATAAGTAAAATTAAAATCCTTTGAATCTTGAAGCCACCAACTCCTTTATTCCTATGTGTTTTTCGTAGATTGATAACAAGATTGTTATATAATTCTCCCACCGGCCCGAGACATATTTAGCAAAACCTTTTTGATTAGAAAAAACGGTAAACTTCAGGAAGAAATTAAACTTTCGAGAACCAGTCTATTTTTCAGTCAGACCCTGAAAACGAAATTGATGAACCGACAAATTATGACGCATGGAATGAAGTGATATATGCTTTTTAATCACGAGTAGTAATTTATGAGATAGCTATTCTACCTTGAATACCATTAGAATAAAAATTTTCAGTTTTGAACTATATGATTTTCGTAACACCAGTTTTTGATGCGTAGTAACCGGAGCTCCTGTCACTCCAGACTATGTTTATCCAGAAACAATTTCCTGAATCCAGTGAGTTATTTGTTTAATCCCGGCCTCCATCTGGGGAACTACTTTCGCAGAGGTGCGTGCCCTATACCTGAATATATGTTGTGTACGATCTTCATTTAGAAAATGGGAGCTGCTAAAAGCTTTATTTGGGCGGGGTAAACGAAGGAGGAGTCCAATGTTTAGTTGATTTAGTTGCTCTGCACTAATAATTACACCTTCGTTCGACGCTTTACGCTAAACTGTCTGAACATTGTTATGGCTGACGGTTAAAAAAGGGAAAAGGAAAAAAAAAAAAAACAAAAACAAAAAAACAAGAGCGTTAGACTGTCACTTCTCTAGTTCTTTTTAATATGGCGGGTTGATGACGTCATTTGGTCTTGCAATCCCAGGCTGTACTTCCACCTTTTAATGTCATTTTACAATATCATAGTAAAAGGGGTGGGGAAGGAGATCCATCCAGTTGAAATCCTGCTATTATGTGTGGATTTAGAAAGCTGGAGACGCGGTAGTGTCTCAGCTGTACACGGCCAAACACTTTTTTCGTCAGTTTTGCATTATATCTCATTTGTCACTTCCGCCTTTTTGCATAACGTCCAATATTTAACAATTAGTCGCCGAAGGCGACTAATTGTTTTAGTATAATTACATTGATGATTATTCGAGAAAATAAAATTATTGATCAATTTCCGACCCCGAAACATCAAAAAATCTGGCTGCCATTTTGAAAACTGCTAGCCTTCAATGCTATAATCACCGCGCGGTGATTATAGCGGGATAAAGCGAAGCTCCTAGCCAATCACAGCGCTCTATTTTCGATAATCATCGATGTAATTATACTAAACGTTTTTAATACCGCTTTGTTTGCAGAAAGGTGAAGTGCAAATCCAGGGTTAGCTACCCTACTCACATTTGTAATTTTTTGAGTATAACTACTTACATTTGTGTTTATTTTAGGTGTGCATCTGTGTGTATTTTCGTGTTTATTTAGATGGAGGCTAAGTAGCCCTGTAAGAAATGCGTCTTCCAATGCAAGATCTCTTATACCAGCGGTTAAGGCGAACTCAAAACTGGACTCACCTCTTACTTCTGACAAGGCGTTTTCAGCGGTTTTAAACAACTCAGTAAGATGAAATTAATACTCAGACACAAAATGCTACAATTCAAACAAAATTGTAATTTTTTCACCTTTTACAGTCTGTTACAGGTTTTGTTATAGTGTGCCATGAGCACATGTCGCTGCGGCCATTTCCACAGTACTTCAGTCTACAGCTATAAAAACTGACACATACACCCAAGGGGCGTGGGTACTCCGGATTTCAAGTGACGAGGATGATCAAACGGGGAAAAAATCAAAAACCCAAACAATCCCTGGACCAAAAATTACCCCCCAAATCCATGGCAATCTTCATATTGTTTTGAATACCCCAAAAATCCTACTTAAATCAAGGCCACCCTAAAAAACACGTGCAAAATTAACCTCCCAAAAATATCCCGCAATCGAAAATTTCAAACCAGAAAAAACCCTCTGACAGGATCCCATAACCTGGAGCGAGCAACTTCCATGTACTCGTGTCAAGGCGGTTTCACGGGCCAGTTTATTTTTAGAGCGGTTTTGGCTCAAATCTGGAAACTGACCAGTCAGCAAAACCTACAGACCTAAAAATGATAGTTTTGGCCTTTTAATGACGTTACGTTTTCCTTTTTCATATCTGATACTTCGAATGCGTTCATAGACGTGACGTAGATTCCATTTGTGCTTTAAAATGTGTTAAAACTAAACCGGTCCGTTAAAACGCCGTGACATAGCCCTAGTATGGCAGTTGCTACCCTGGGTGCCAGAGACTTTTCTAGCGCGGTTTCCGGTTTCTGTCAGATGTGTCAGTCATCGACCAAAACCGAAAATTCCCGCCGCACGAGAAAAACCTCTGGTACCCAGGGTGGGGTGTTCCGGATCCGGAGTACCACCCTGGGACATACACTGCCCTTGCTACTTAGCTATATCGGTTGGAATTCCTGAGTTTCTGAATACCAGCATAAGTCAGACCACATAAGTCAGACCAAAGAACAGAACATTATAAACAATTACAAAAACGCAAGATGAACTGGAAACGTAGTAGATATTGGTTGGCCTTATTTTGGCCCAATAGATAAATGTGAGAGTCTGAATACAATAGCAAAGAATCATTGCGCTAAAATAATTTCTAGTGAAAACAAATTGTTCACGGTCCCTTATTTTCTTATAAGATCGAGATCTAGCTCTTATAAAAATTGTAACGGGCGCCCATTAGTGCTACGTGGCACTGCAAGGAGGGTGCGATATGGCAATTACTTGTCATCACCACACATGGCACACAAGCAAAGTAATGCAAAGTATAGGATGAAGAGTGGTATCACAATAGCACCCACGAGAAGCCAGAACAGCAGAAGTAGTAGCACCCAACAAATACCTGAAAAATGATAAAGAAATTTCAGGCAGGTCTTAGACGAACCGCCTTTAAATGCAGAGCTAAAAGACTGTTCCAGGCGTTTGGATTGTGGGGACGCGGCAGAGAACTGTGAGCAGAAGGAGAAATTAATCGGGCGCGAAATATTTGGGTGAGTAAAAGAAAAGTACTGCGAAAAAAACTTCGTGGTCTCAAAGACAAGGTAAAGCTCTATCCTTGGACATGCTTTTATCTCAATAAATGGAATATAAAGTACGTATTAGAGTAATTGATTAGATTATTACTATGAGAGGGAAATAAGGACGAAACATATGAAAAGGGTGTCAGGCCTTCTTGGGTCCACCCCACCCTTAAATACTTATATACCTAGTCTACATACCTACAGACGGGCAAACAGGCAAACAGCCAGACAGACTACTCACGAGACAAACAAACAGACACAGAGCCAGACAGAGACAGACAGAAAGACAGAAAGTCAGAAAATGCAAACACATGGACAGACAAAACGACAGGTAGATAGACATTAGATAGTTAGACGGATGGACCCTTCTGGGATAGACAGACACCATTTATTTATGCACCATAAAATCTAACTAATGGCATGTATGATGCTGTGGGTAAAAAAAGGGAAAAAGATTGAAAAACCTTCAAATGTGTTGATCGTTTGTAATGATAAAAGCGTTATATCAAGGAACGTTTAAGGCATCGCTTTACAATTAACGTTTAACCTTATAACATTGATCGCCAGTGGAACTAAAACGTTAAACGTCTGGATCTTAAAATAAGAATCCTTTAATCCTTCCTTGAATCCTGTTTTACAATGTCCTTCCGTTACTGTCAAAATACCCTAGAGCACCAGGAGGATGGATAAGGCCCTTTTGTATGTAATACACAGAAATATTACAGTGTAAAATGTCACTTCTGAAGAAAATCTGATCAAGTATACTATAATATTTGTTTGTCCATCACTTTGTCTTTGTTCAAGAGATGTTGAGATAAGCCATTGTACCCTTTAAAAAAAAACTTATAAACCCTTTAACATTACTAAGAAAGGAACATCGAAAAAATGGCTCAAGGTTGGTATTTATTGGCAGGCACAGAAGTTTTTTAGAAAACGGTTATTGCTCGTGTGAGGTGAAAAGCAGAGAAGCATTTTACCTTTTCCCCTGAGATCGTACCATTCGTAATGACCGTCACAAGCAAAACAGTGGTAGCTGCAGTCACGCTCAGGTGGATCAGCGATTACCACTGGCCTAGAGGTAGGAGATCCCCCCTGTTGAGGGTAGCTGGGTAATGGTGCCCGTTGGGCGTGGCCAGGATACCCTATACTCGGGTTGTTGTTGCCAGATACTCTGTAAAGACAATCAAAAATGAGTTTATGTATTTTCTATTAAGATTTCTTGTGTTATCCAGATATTAAGGGGGCACAGGGAGATGATGAGAATGCGCGCGAAACAGATAATGAGACGGTGACGCATCCCGTCCCGAAAATATAAACAAACTTTGTGGAGTGGAAGTAATTGCAAGTCAAAATAGTGACTACAGATCCTGAGTCATATCAAAGCACTCGTTTCCTTACCATGGAGAATTTATCCATGGTCTTGGGCAAAGAAAGCTAAATGTCGAGTTGTTTTTGAGAATTGTGTTCATCCTAAAGATTTTTCACCTAGTATTTACTAATATGTCGACTCAGAAAATATCTAAAGTTACCAATAACTTCGGGACAGTTTCTTTCTGTGGCAAAAATAACAAGAATCGAATCCTATCAGCTTTGATTAGCACATTTATAAAATTATGAATATTAGCTTGTGTAGCGGTAGGTATTTAAATTTTATGTATTTCTTGTCCCTGCTATACTGGTAGTTGATGTAAATATTAATTTACTTTACCACAAAGTCATATTTTTACCTTCCAGCTGCTTGAACGGAGTCCACCTGATAAGCCAGAACACTATTAACAATGGAGAAAAAAAATAATGCATGTTTACCTTCTCAATTATATGAGTAACTGAGATTTACTCCAAACAAAGATGTAAACTAAAAATGGTTTGTTAAATTAGAAACAATTTCATTGTATTGGTCACGCAATTTTCTCATTAGTGAAAAGTATAAATCGTATCACCAATCGCAGGCCGCATACGAAAACTAGTGAAAAAAAAATCTTATAGTCCACCACCGAGTTAAATTGAAAACCCCTCACTTTCAAAATGAGGCCAAGTGCAAATTCTCTCTCATGAAAATGAATTTTATTTGGATGAGAATGAAAATCATTCCCAAATCAAAGGCTGAGCACTTAACCTCGTTTTGGTACAGAGGTCCGGGGGAACTCGGAAATGGCCCATTAGTTTTCCCGCTTTTCGGGGTGCCCGCGGTTTGCGGCCAAAGTTGAATCGAAAGCGAACGTTTACAACTCGGTAAACGCTAGTTTCCATATCTCAAACCGCCCTTGGGTACCTTGTGATGTCTACACAAAGTAATTGCATTTATGTATACATGTATGAGTGAGCCCTGACTATAGCATCCTCGGAGACCCAGGGGCAGATAGTGGGGGCGAGGGAAAGTCTAAACGGGCGGAAAAATATGGCACGAAGAAAAGTAAAGAACGGCGAGAAGAGCCCTGGGGACAATTGGTGCCAGAAAACACAGGTTTTCTGGCACCAATCAGAAGCCAGAACGGCGGCGACCGTTTGGAACTTGTCTGGTAAGACATTGTCCCCAGGGGCTCTTCTCATTTGTTGAGCAGAAACTAAGTCTCTGAGTCGAGAAACTTAGAAATTTCATGTAAGTGTAAGTGAAAAGGGAGAGGGCGGTTTGAGATATGGAAACAAGTGCTTACTACCTTACAACTCTACTTATTCAGAATCATGGCTTGAGGTTTGCAGACAAACACAATTTATTGGGAGTCATAAAAAGGGATAACTGAACAATAACAACAACAACAAAGAAGAAAACGCAACAGAACGAGTCCAGCCTTTTAATACGAGGAAGAAATTCTCCAGAAGGATCAGAATTGGTCGCTTACATCAGCGATTTAATTATTACTGTTCGAAATAAGGACAACAGTGAAGACCATATGAACCCTACTCTTGACGTTCTTTGATGGTCAGTTTTGAATTGAACTTTAAGAAGAAGAGTAGGGATTTATGAATATGAAAGATGCTAACTTTGAACAGGCACGCAAATCTTTAGAATCAAAACAAAGGGATCCCAAAAGGAAATTAAAAGACAAGAAAATATACCTGGCACTTCATGTGCTCCTATAGCCTGCCGGCTGTTAAAGAAGAGGAAATTGAAAATACTGTGTGACAAAGAATTGAGGAACGTTGACCCCTGAGAAAGAGCGATCCATGGTAAAAGTGAAACAGCAAGTTAATGTCGCTATTCTGCTTAAGATACGCATGAAAAGGTAGCACAACTAAATAGCGCACGTAGGTAAATAAAACAATAACTACAAGATGGCGTTATAAGGGGAGGGGGGGGGGGGGGGGGGACACAGCCCTGTGGCAGGTCCTAGCGACTTCAGGCTTTGCGTACAACAAAAACACAAGCCTCACTTATCGCCCCTCTACCGTGGAGTAGGACAAGAGTATTGGCAGAGTCTTTCTTATCTCCTCAGCGCCGCACGGGCTGGATCGGACGGATTTAAGGCAAATGAATAAGATGGCAATACACAAGCAACGCCAAAAGCTTGGGCGAAGTCGCAACGCAGACTTAACTGCACCACAAAGAGTGACCCCCCAAACTTTATTGATACATAAAACAACAAAACGCCTCCAAAGGGAAGGAGGGTCGGTAAAAAACCTACTATGACTGTTTGCTTTCGTGCGAGCTAGACGAATAATGACCAGGTGTGAAATAGCAGAAATTTATAGCTAGACAGTGTCTCAAATCTCGACCAGTAGATACTGTTGTACCATAAGCTACCTAGTCTTATCATGATTAAAGTCCGAGCTATGAATAGGGCCTTGAAAACAGGGACCAATCTGCGCGATGCTAAGAAAAATAAAATTAGAGTGCTTTCATTATTGCATAAGGCTTTTAAGATACAACCGAGCATACATTGGGGCAGGCTACCTTAGCCAGCCCCTCCTGGGGCTTCATGTTCCATTAACTGCATTTACCATCCGGTAAATGTCTTATTAATCTTTGTTTCCGTTAATTTTTAATATTTTGGGTAAGTTTTTTTATCATTTTACAATACGCTTAAGTAACACGACTACTTACTTAACACACAACAATTTTCAACCTTCCCTCTTGCTATGAGTCTTCTCTTTTCTACAATGAATGGTACGGCCTTAGCGCTTGCCGTTAAGGTTTACTCCACTGACTCCGGTCACTGCACTTTCAGAGATGCCAACCTCTGGCAATCTAAAATCTGGAGACTCATATTTTTGCATCCCCCCCGAATATCAACAATCAACCCCGCCTGGAGCCGACCCCCTTACCCCCGGGGGGGAACTTGGGTATTTTTTGGGTGGGTATTTGCCGCCCGGGACTCCAAATTGACACCCCGTTCTAAAAAAAATTTCCCCTAAAATTAATACTCCGTTCTAGAATTCGCCCTAAAACTGACACCCCGTTCTAGAAATGGGCCAATTTGTTATACTCTGTTCTAGTAAGTTTGTAAATTGAAATACGTGTAGCCCTGTTTTTTTAAAAAGATATTTCTTTATTTGTTCGACTTATACATCAAATAAATGCTTCTTCATAATCAGCAACAATTTTAAGCAGAAGATAAAACCATGATCCGCAATTTTTTTATTTCCCATCTTATCAATTATTATACCCCGTTCTAGAAAACGCCTCTGAAATGGATACCCCGTTCTAAGTCAGGAGCTTCAAAATCACAACCCCGTTGGGCGGCACATACCCGTATAGGTACTCCGGGCCCCCTGCATAAGCATAATTCGATTCAGTCCCTAATCGGCTTAGGACATTATATGAATTCTTCCATGAGGTACAGACCATCACAATTTGCTTTTATGATTGTAATGAAATCTTGGGGGGTGTTTACTTGACACCGGGGCGACTTTCGCGCCGCGACGAGTTCACTCCGGTTCCCTCTCATGGCTCTACATTTGTTTACATGATACCACCACAAAAAGTCATGCCGGCGCGAGTCGCCCCGGCGTGAGTTCACTCCGGTTGTCGCGCCGGGGCGAGAATTTCACTCCAGTACGAAATCTCGCAACGGTATCATGTAAACACGAAACGACCACCCGTTTCGGTGTGAAATCGGTCTGCCGGTAGACTGGAACAGGTAGCGCATGCGTAATGTTCGCGATTTTGAATCATACGTGCATTTTATCAACATGAAGTGTACCTTCAAATAACGAGATGTGAAATAACCCAGTCATCATGTAAACGCGATACGAAATCAAAAAGTCATGTCGGTATGAAACTCGCGCCGGTGCGAGTTTTCTCATGTAAACACCCCCTTTGTCAGTGATGAAATGCGTGCGAAAATGACCCAGAAACCAACTTTTGAATCAAAGAATATTCGAATTTTGGGAGAAAATGGGATAAATTCCAAATTAAAGCACAGAAAATGGCTCATAACTTGATTTTATCTTGGAGATTTGGTGACCCGTACGGGAGACCGGGAGATTGTTGTCGTATCCGGGAGAGTTGGAATGTACAGGGTGTCCCAAAAGTTCGTTCCTCTACTTCATAAGTCTGTATTTCAGTATGATTGGCTGTGGTAAACAAATCATTTCAAGAAAAGTTGTGTCTTTCAATATAATTCACTATTTTCATAGTTGTTGTGCCATCTTTTGACTCGAATATTCGATCTGTGTACTTCCGCGCCACAGGTGCGCGTGCGGGAGTTTATGTTCCAGCCACATATTTCTTGTATTTCATAGCCCGAATTGCTCGAACTCCTTTCTTGTTTTTTTTTTTGTGAATATCACAAAAGATAAACCCCCTTAACGCAAAAACGTTCAGCTGCGTGAGAGCATAAGCCTGTATACTTCGATTTACTGGCTTGTCTGTTATAGAAATTGCTAAAAACTGGAAAAATCCGAATGTTGGGAGGTAGGATGATCATGAAGAAATGAAGGTTTTGAAGGCAAGAAACTAAGGGAAGACCAAAAGCCCTGAATAAAGTAGCTAAAATAGTTTTAAAGAAGGCTAGATATAAAATAAGAGACTCGACAAGGAAGCTCAGTCTCACATAGTTAGCAAGCCAAATAACAGGGTCATGAAAAGCTGTTTAAAATGTTTAAAATTAGAGGCGCCTGAGATGGCAAAAAAACCTCTGCTTTATAGTCTGCCAATTAACGCCCAGCTCGTTTCCACTTTTTTAAAGAAGTACAGCCTTACTGTGGAAGGGGGCCAGGATTATTATCGTTTTTGGACGAATGCCCAAAATATATTTTTTTTCAGCTGCCTAAACTAAACAAATGTTGTTTGGGGGTTGAACTGGATCCTGCGCACCAGGTGATAAAAAAGCTCAAAATGGATCATTTGTGGGTCTACACGCTGTATCCCACTTCATGCCGCAACGGCTACAGAATGTGCTTAAAAAACAAAAAGGGCATGCCAGTTACTGAAATTCTGAATACATGTACTTGATAGAGAAATAAACATCTTCTAGAAATTTCATGTAAAAATAAAGTTTTGATCAAAAGTTATAGTGCATGAAATTAGAGGAACGAACTTTTGGGACACCCTGTATGCACTTTCACGTGGAAATTCTCATGAAACAAGTTGATTCATTGTCTTAATTACCTCGATCGTGTATTTTTCTTTCGATTTGTTGTAAAGCAAAGAGGATTTCATTCCCCATTTAATGACCAAGTCAACGATTCTTGAACATTACTGGCAACCTTATCGTTTTAAGGAATGTTTCTTTGCCAATGATTCTGGGTAGAGGTAACAATGTGGACCCGATATACACCTTTTGCTGTTCATTACGAGGAAATACGCAATCATTTGCGTAAAACCGCGACCAATAGCGCGAAGATACATTCATTAGCGCGAAAAAGCGAACATTTGCGTATAAATCAGATTCAATAACGATTTTTGCATTTTAATCAACATTCAATAACACTTTTGGGCATTCATATGGGTCATTGGGCATACAAAAGAGAAAAATATACTTTCATTAACGCCAACATCCGAAGTCATTAACACCATCTTGAAAGTCAATAGGGACAACTGACATGCATTAAAGTGCAAGCACTGTTCATTAACATTTTTATGACACTGTTTACTATTCAATAGCATTCCTGGACAACCTTAGGATGGATAAGACAATCATTAATGCGCTTGTACAATCAATCGAGTGTTCGTTACATTTAGTATGCAAAAAACGATTTTCACTGAATTAAACAATAGAAATTCAAACAAATTTGGCCCGAGTTTCACTCCTTTAAATTTATATCCCTCAAAAACCTCGCAATTCAAACATTTTGGGAGGTAGGTTTGTATGAAATGGTAGCCCTTAGCACATTTAGCTGCGGTCACAATGTCATGTTTCTGCGCAGAGCTTCAAGCACTGCAGTTGTTGTTTCCGAACTTCGCTAGCAGGATTGCTAGGACTTTGCCCTCATTCCTGTTATACATCTTTAAATTTCTGGACTCGAGATGTCGGCCTTTGGTGTCGCTTTCAGACAACTTAAATCCTTTTCAACGATATCGAGGGGGAAAGCATAAGCTGTGTATGTGGGGAGGGAATGGCCAAATCTAGGTGGGCTGGCACCCCGTCATACGAAAAGACCACAGATTTATCGGGATCCATTATTTCCTCGCCCGTGCCAGAAAAAAGTCCGACACAGTATTCATTACTCCAGCAGATGCCAAGGAAAACATTGATAGGTGATATTGCCATGGTCATAGTCAAGTTTCGTCCTCTTTGGCCGCACACTTAGCGGTACGCCCTCCACTCCCTGTCGCGCCCCACCATGACTTCTGGCCGTCTAAGGAAAATGTATACCCGCAGCCGTCGACGAACAAGCAGTGGCGAAGTGCGGCGTGATTCTTTAAATAAATTCAGGCCAATTTTGGGGGGAATTGGTATTGTTTAATTGAAAATAGATTTTTGTATATTAAATGTAAAGAACGCTCAATTGATTGTACATGCGCATTAATGTTTGTCTTACCCATTCTAAAGCTGTCCAGGAACGCTATTGAATTACAAAGAATGTCATAAAAATGTTAATGAATAGCGTTTGCACTTAAATGTTTGTCTATTGTCCCTAATGATTTTCAAGTTAATGTTAATGACTCGCATGTTGGCGTTAATGAAAACATATTTTTCTCTTTTGTATGTCGAATGACGCAAATGAATGCCCAAAAATGTTATTGAATGTTGATTAAAATGCAAAAATCGTTATTGAATCTGATTTATGCTCAAATGTTCGCTTTTTCGCGCTAATGAATGTATCTTCGCGCTGTTGGTCGACGATTCTCAGCTATTCTCGCAAATGAATGCGTATTTTCTCGTAATGTACAGCAAAAGGTGTAATATGATATCGAAAGTGAAAGTCAGTCCCTATTCCGTGTAAGGAATGTGTTGAGGTTAAACACTACCACCACATGATTATTTCTTTTGATCTTCAATTTCGAAAACTGTGTGTCGTTCTTAAACACGCTCTTTAGTTTTCACCGTTCCGAACGTATATAAACTGATTTATTTATCATACGAATGCCTTTCGACAACCCATTTTTCTCGGAACAGCTGGAGGCGGTCGTACAATCGGCAACTAAATATTAAACGGAAATGAATTTTATTTCCGCCCATTTATCCTTTCCAAAATAGACTGATAAGTTATAAGCTTACATTTAGTGATTATAATTATAGTAATAGCTTGTAATAATTAGTTATACATTCAGTCAGAAGAGAACATATCAAACGCAATATATTACTTCCGCATTGGTCCAATAAACAACTTTCCATATCGAGATTATGAATATATTTGCTGCAAGTCTTACAGT